>SJYV01009084.1:0-16570 GCA_006410875.1 Neotragus pygmaeus | reverse complement strand
AGCCTGGTGGGCTGCTGTCTACGGGGTCGCACAGAGTTGGACACGACTGAAGCGACTTAGCAGCAGCAGCAGCAGCAGCATTCAGGAAAAACAAGAACAGTACTTACCTCCAAGAACTGTTGTGAGAACTAGATGAGTTAATCCAGGTTAAACCCTGGCACAAACCTTCCTCACACCAGATACTCAATAAACGTCAGCTTTAATATGACACCTATCTGATGTACGGCCCTGGACACGTATGGACCAAGGCAGCTGCCCCAAACTCATCCCTTTTCATTTGTAAGAAATCAAAGGTGTTGACTGAAGACCAAGCCAGTGAACTTTTGAAGTTAATAAAGCCATCCCCACGGAGCCACTTCTGAGTGTGGCCTTGGGACCTCAGCAATGCAGCTTGAGAATGTGCTGAATGACAGAAGCACTAGCCAATCTAAGGACACTGACAAGCACGACACCTCTCATCTGCTGAATCCGTCATCTGGCCAGCCCAAAGGCCCTTTCAGATCTTCGGTTTCAGCCTGACTTTTAGGTTAGCATCCCGAGTTCAGTCTGTTGGAATGCTGCCCGATGCAAGCGTCATGCAGATGTGCTTATCAATAGGTTACCCTGTTCCTAAAGATCAGGATACTAGTGGTCTGATGGGCTTCCCAGGTGGCGCCAGTGGTGAAGACCCTGCCTGCTAGTGCAGGAGACAGAAGAGATGTGGGTTTGGATCTGGGATGTGGGACAGAAGAGATGTGGATCTTCCCTGGATTGGGAAGATCCCCTGGAGAAGGGCATGGCAACCCACTCCAGTATTCTTGCCTGGAGAATAGCTATGGACAGAGGAGCCTGGCAGGCTGCAGTCCATAGGGCCGCAAAGAGTTCGACACGACTGAAGACACTTAGCACACACATTGGCTTGAAACTCTCAATGCCCTTGAGAGACTTCTGAGAATTTCTGCAGTATGAAGGGATGGTCATCTCTGCTCCTGGCTGCCTGCCTCTGCAGAATTCTTAGTCCCTCTGTATCAGGGCTTTTCATTTATTTCTGCTCTGATGTTGAACCTCAAATGGAACTCACCCCTTTTCTTTAACCCAGAAGAAGGGCTCCCCTGGTGGCTCAGTGGTAAAGAATCTGCCTGCCAATGCAGGTGATGCAAGTTCAATCCCTGGGTTGGGAAGATTCCTTGGAGAAGGGCATGGCAACCCACTCCAGTATTCTTGCTGGAGAATTCCATGGATAGAGGAGTCTGGTGGGCTATAGTCCATGGGGTCAAAAAAGGGTAGCACATGACTTGGCAACTAAAGAACAGCAGCCCCAAAGAAGCCATATGAAGGGACCTGTTTTGGAGAAGATTTTATTGAAGGCTTGAGGAGATGAAACGAATTTATAACGCAGCAATGTAAGCCACTTAGAATTGCTTTCTGGTCTTTTCTCTTCTAAAAGCTTCTCAGCTACTCTGTCATGATGCTTGGAGAATTATTTTTCTGTGTTCTTTTCTTTCTTCTCTGCCTCTCAGGTGTAAACTTCCACTCTGGTCCTAAATTTCTCCTCTTTTATATGGAACATTTCAGCTGCCTTAGTTCCTGTGCTTGCCTAAATTGGAAAAGAAGAAACTGGAGAGTAAGATCAAGAATTAAAGGAGTACGGGATGGAGAATGTGGTCTACCCACTTTATGGAGGCATGAGTTTCCTAGGGATGGATGATAGGAACTGGTCTGGAGTTCTCTTGAGCATCAGCTCAGTTCAGTTGCTCAGTCACATCTGACTCTTTGCAACCCCACGGACTGCAGCATTCCAGGTTTCCCTGTCCATCACTAACTCCCAGAGCTTGCTCAAACTCATGACCATTGAGTCAGTGATGCCATCCAACCATCTTGAGCATATCTATCTATCCAGAGCATCCAACTATCTTGATCATAATTTCCCTCAAATCCTGCCACATATAGGAGAAGATCTCAGCACAGGCTCTGGGGTGGGCTACGGGAGTTGGGGTTTGAGAAAGTCAAGTGAAGCATGTCTTCATGAAGTGGTTCAGAGATATCTTTACTGTATAACAGAGTTGCTTGGTGTTTTCTGTAGTACAAATTTGGCAATGATTTTGGCCTTAGTGTTTTAAAGACACGTGACTATCAAGGAAGAGAGATTATAATGATGCAGACAAGCACATCCATCAGTGTGAACAGACATTTACAAAAGAAGGCATGGAAAATTGACAGAGCACTCATTCTGTGCTGGACTTAGAGCACACACTAATTTCATTTCATCCTCGTGAACCATCCTTCACTGTACGGTTATTTCCACTTTGATCACAGAGGAAACCACAACACTGAGAAGTTACTTAACTTGGGCTGTCCTTCAAAGATACTCAGATTGCTGCCTTCACCTGGCCTCTGCATCACCTCTGCTTTGCATCACTCCCTCCAGCAATCCGGGGCTGTCTTTGCTCCCACCTCCTTGTTTCTGTTCTAACTTCAGCAGAGCAATGATGTGCTTTGCAGTCAATCATATACAAAAGAGCAGCCTCCTTCCATGTGGCTTTCTCTATTTCCTTTATTCTGCTCTTTCTTCTCTATAACACCCACCATCATCTGACATATTCTGTATCTACTTGTTTTAATCCAGTTGTTGAAATTCTCCCCTTCCCTCCAACCAAGATGTAAGTTCCTTGAGGGCAAGGACTGTGCCTGCCATATTCACTAGAGTGTCCTTGGCGCTTAGAATGGGGTCTGGCTCAGGGTAAACATGAATACTTATTAAATATTTATGGAATAAGTTAATCAATGAATAAACTATAAGCGGCATGGGCCAAGACTCTTTCTGCTCTATGACAATTTACTTTCAAATAGTGTCCCTATAATCTGTGAATGAGATATATATTCAATATATACAAGATATATATACACCTATATATATATATATATATATATAGGAATATATTGAACTTATAGAAGATCACAAGTGATAAGAACCACATCTTTTTNCTTTCAAATAGTGTCCCTATAATCTGTGAATGAGATATATATTCAATATATACAAGATATATATACACCTATATATATATATATATATATATAGGAATATATTGAACTTATAGAAGATCACAAGTGATAAGAACCACATCTTTTTCTACAGGGCTGATTTTGTGGAGGAGGTGGAATTTTACAAGGTTAGTTATTATCTATCTACATGTGTATTTCAGCATTTCATACTGTCATGCTTATGTGCTTTTCCAAACACTCTAATTTAAAATGAAATAATCCTAGTGGTAGAAGAATATATTTCCGTGCCTTAGATATTTCTATATTTTGATGTGCTGGTGCTTTTTAAAAGATGCACCCCACTAACTCTTCACTAAAAACAATACAGCAAACATGTACCCCACTGTTGCCGCTAAGCTGGTAAGTCGTGCCTGAATTATGGGGACCACATGGACTGCAGCACGTCAGGCTTCCCTGTCCTTCGCTATCTCCTGGAGTTTGCTCAAACTCATTTCCATTGAGTTGGTGATACCATCTAATCATCTCATCCTCTGTCTCCCCAGTTTCCTTTTGCCTTCAATCTTTCCCAGCACCAGATTCTTTCTCAGTGAGTCAGCTGTTTGCATCAGGTGGCCAAAGTATGGGAGCTTCAGCTTCAGCATCAATTCTGCCAATGAATATTCAGGGTTGATCTCCTTTAGGATGGACTCATTTGAGCTCCTTGAAGCCCAAGGGACTCTCAAGAGTCTTCTTCAGCACCACAGTTCAAAACATCAATTGTTTGGCACTCAGCCTTCTTTATGGTCAAACTCTCACACCTAAACGTCCTTCACTGTAAACAAATGTGTTCACTTTTCATGTATTATGTGTCTCTCGGGCTCCAGAATACTCAATGCATAATGTTAAGAAAAAGAATGGTGCTAACTTAATGTTTTGGAAATATACCTATTTCCCAAAAGTACCTTTTAAAGTGAAGAAAAAATAAGTGTATTCTGAAGTGAATTTACTATGTGAGATAGCTAATCTTACACATGGCTCTTTCAGAATACTTACTTATAAAGGAGTACATTTTCTCCTTTATAATTAAGACTCAAGGAAAACAAATAAGAATTTAAAGAAACAGTTTTTTCCAACATTAGGAATCTTGAGTAGGGATCAAAAATGCTTTAAATTTAATAGAAATACTTTATTTAGAAGACTTTATTAAATTGCTATGTATTCTATAATAAATCCTTTCCAGAGATCATAAAATATAGAATAAACATTAATTTTCATTATACAATTTTGTGAGCAATACCTCGTCCCTGCCCTGCTTCCAAACGTACAAATTATTTATAGTGGAAGGACACTATCATAAAAGCATCTGATTAAGATCTGACTTTTATCCACAAGGAACTTGTGTTGAAATATAACTATCTCGGTAAGATTACCCATTACTAATATTTCTCCTCCAACTATTATTATTTATGCTACTGCTACTACTTCTTGCTGCTACTGCTACTAACACAACCCACATCTCCCCCATCACCACCAGCACTTTATAGTGTACAAAGAGCTTTTAATACAGACTCATTAAATCCTTAAAACAGATCTATGAGATTTCCATACATACCTCACGAATCCTATCACAGATGAGAAAACTGGGCAGAGAGAATTGTAACTTGACCAAGGTTAAAAAGTAGCAGAGTCATTATTTGAAGCTGAGTCTATTTGATGCCAAGTGACCTTATTTAAAATGAGGATACCACAATAAAACTATTCTACATTCCAAAGCCATACATTGTCATATATGATTATTCTGCATTTTCCCTAATACACTAACCACCCCCTTTCTCCCCAGTCTTTATCTTTTCACTATGAAAAGCAATCCTTTATTGCATTAGCTAAGATGCAACGTAGCCACAAAGCCATCAGTTTCTGTTTTTGGAGACTCAGAAACTTTATCAAGCTCCCCACCACCATGAATGCTGTTAGAATTTGAGAAATAGGTAGCTTATCAGATTAGCCTGCTAAATTAAGTAGCAGTGAGCAAAGACACGCAGCCAATTTGTTNGAACAGACATTTACAAAAGAAGGCATGGAAAATTGACAGAGCACTCATTCTGTGCTGGACTTAGAGCACACACTAATTTCATTTCATCCTCGTGAACCATCCTTCACTGTACGGTTATTTCCACTTTGATCACAGAGGAAACCACAACACTGAGAAGTTACTTAACTTGGGCTGTCCTTCAAAGATACTCAGATTGCTGCCTTCACCTGGCCTCTGCATCACCTCTGCTTTGCATCACTCCCTCCAGCAATCCGGGGCTGTCTTTGCTCCCACCTCCTTGTTTCTGTTCTAACTTCAGCAGAGCAATGATGTGCTTTGCAGTCAATCATATACAAAAGAGCAGCCTCCTTCCATGTGGCTTTCTCTATTTCCTTTATTCTGCTCTTTCTTCTCTATAACACCCACCATCATCTGACATATTCTGTATCTACTTGTTTTAATCCAGTTGTTGAAATTCTCCCCTTCCCTCCAACCAAGATGTAAGTTCCTTGAGGGCAAGGACTGTGCCTGCCATATTCACTAGAGTGTCCTTGGCGCTTAGAATGGGGTCTGGCTCAGGGTAAACATGAATACTTATTAAATATTTATGGAATAAGTTAATCAATGAATAAACTATAAGCGGCATGGGCCAAGACTCTTTCTGCTCTATGACAATTTACTTTCAAATAGTGTCCCTATAATCTGTGAATGAGATATATATTCAATATATACAAGATATATATACACCTATATATATATATATATATATATAGGAATATATTGAACTTATAGAAGATCACAAGTGATAAGAACCACATCTTTTTCTACAGGGCTGATTTTGTGGAGGAGGTGGAATTTTACAAGGTTAGTTATTATCTATCTACATGTGTATTTCAGCATTTCATACTGTCATGCTTATGTGCTTTTCCAAACACTCTAATTTAAAATGAAATAATCCTAGTGGTAGAAGAATATATTTCCGTGCCTTAGATATTTCTATATTTTGATGTGCTGGTGCTTTTTAAAAGATGCACCCCACTAACTCTTCACTAAAAACAATACAGCAAACATGTACCCCACTGTTGCCGCTAAGCTGGTAAGTCGTGCCTGAATTATGGGGACCACATGGACTGCAGCACGTCAGGCTTCCCTGTCCTTCGCTATCTCCTGGAGTTTGCTCAAACTCATTTCCATTGAGTTGGTGATACCATCTAATCATCTCATCCTCTGTCTCCCCAGTTTCCTTTTGCCTTCAATCTTTCCCAGCACCAGATTCTTTCTCAGTGAGTCAGCTGTTTGCATCAGGTGGCCAAAGTATGGGAGCTTCAGCTTCAGCATCAATTCTGCCAATGAATATTCAGGGTTGATTTCCTTTAGGATGGACTCATTTGAGCTCCTTGAAGCCCAAGGGACTCTCAAGAGTCTTCTTCAGCACCACAGTTCAAAACATCAATTGTTTGGCACTCAGCCTTCTTTATGGTCAAACTCTCACACCTAAACGTCCTTCACTGTAAACAAATGTGTTCACTTTTCATGTATTATGTGTCTCTCGGGCTCCAGAATACTCAATGCATAATGTTAAGAAAAAGAATGGTGCTAACTTAATGTTTTGGAAATATACCTATTTCCCAAAAGTACCTTTTAAAGTGAAGAAAAAATAAGTGTATTCTGAAGTGAATTTACTATGTGAGATAGCTAATCTTACACATGGCTCTTTCAGAATACTTACTTATAAAGGAGTACATTTTCTCCTTTATAATTAAGACTCAAGGAAAACAAATAAGAATTTAAAGAAACAGTTTTTTCCAACATTAGGAATCTTGAGTAGGGATCAAAAATGCTTTAAATTTAATAGAAATACTTTATTTAGAAGACTTTATTAAATTGCTATGTATTCTATAATAAATCCTTTCCAGAGATCATAAAATATAGAATAAACATTAATTTTCATTATACAATTTTGTGAGCAATACCTCGTCCCTGCCCTGCTTCCAAACGTACAAATTATTTATAGTGGAAGGACACTATCATAAAAGCATCTGATTAAGATCTGACTTTTATCCACAAGGAACTTGTGTTGAAATATAACTATCTCGGTAAGATTACCCATTACTAATATTTCTCCTCCAACTATTATTATTTATGCTACTGCTACTACTTCTTGCTGCTACTGCTACTAACACAACCCACATCTCCCCCATCACCACCAGCACTTTATAGTGTACAAAGAGCTTTTAATACAGACTCATTAAATCCTTAAAACAGATCTATGAGATTTCCATACATACCTCACGAATCCTATCACAGATGAGAAAACTGGGCAGAGAGAATTGTAACTTGACCAAGGTTAAAAAGTAGCAGAGTCATTATTTGAAGCTGAGTCTATTTGATGCCAAGTGACCTTATTTAAAATGAGGATACCACAATAAAACTATTCTACATTCCAAAGCCATACATTGTCATATATGATTATTCTGCATTTTCCCTAATACACTAACCACCCCCTTTCTCCCCAGTCTTTATCTTTTCACTATGAAAAGCAATCCTTTATTGCATTAGCTAAGATGCAACGTAGCCACAAAGCCATCAGTTTCTGTTTTTGGAGACTCAGAAACTTTATCAAGCTCCCCACCACCATGAATGCTGTTAGAATTTGAGAAATAGGTAGCTTATCAGATTAGCCTGCTAAATTAAGTAGCAGTGAGCAAAGACACGCAGCCAATTTGTTATGTGTAACATTTACCCATCGAGATAAAAATGTTCTCTGCCCTTCTAGGTTAACATAAATGAGAGAAAAATGTCATTGACAGCACACGTGATAAGAAAACATACCAGACTGTTAATATCTCACCAGGAGGGACTTCAGAAGTGGTCTAAGTTAAGCACATTTAAAGAAAGCCCCAGGAAGAAGGGGGTACCTGAGTGCTGACAAGTAAAACTCCTTTCGCTAGAGCAGATGGAAACGATAAACCACAGTTCATGCATGTAATGCAATGTTATATCCATCCACCAAAATGATGTTATATGGCCAATGTTTTTAATGTGAGAAGATAATACATTTACATTACTAAAAGAAAAGGATGTGTGTCACAGCATATATGTGTTATAAATATATTAGTGGTGATGGCGGTGGTTTAGTCACTAAGTTATGTCTGACTTGTGACCCTATGGACTGTAGTCCTCCAGGCTCCTCTGTCTATGGAATTCTCTAGGCAAGAATACTAGAGTGGGTAGCCATTCCCTTCTCCAGGGAATCTTCCCAACCCAGGGATTGAACCCAGATCTCCTGCACTGCAGGTGGATTCTTTACTGACTAAGCCACAAGGGAAGCATATTAGTGCATAATACATATTATACATATTACACACAGACACACCACACCAACATGTTAGCAGTCCCGGGATGATTGGTAATTACGGTTACAAGTAAATGCTCTTTTCTGATTTTCCCATATTTTCCATTTGTTCTAAGGACAAATGGATTGCCAACATAAAGAAAAAGTAAAATGTGATTTAAAATTTTGTGCATTTTTGTTCTAATATTTTGTTGTGCCATTTAGAATGTTTCAGATATGATGACACCTCACTCCTAATTACTTCCACAGGCATCTCATAAAACTAGCACATTTTTCTATTAACCATAATACCATTACCACACCAAGAAAATTAATAATACTCTCCCAATATCATCTCACACACTATCTATATGTACATGTCTTTAGCTGTCCCTCAAATATCTTTCATAGCTGCCTTCTTTTGGAACCAGGATTCAGTAAAGTTCACAGATGAATTTGGTTCTTGTGCCTTTTTGGAATCTTTTAACCTAATAAAGCCCAATTCCTCAATCTCCGCATTCCCCCATCCCATACACATACCTTTTAAAAAATGGCATTCACTTTTAATCAACATTCTCATTCTTGTAGAGTGTTTCATTTTCTGGCTATGTTGGATTTTTCGCTTATGGAACCAAATTTCTTATTCTCTGCGCTTTTCTCACATCACACTCTTGCTTTGAGTGTGAGATCATCTCTTATTGCTCAAAATCTTTTAATCATAGCACTCTTTTTTGGTAGCTTTCTTCTGTTGCTTGCGTATCTGTGCCCTCCAGATTATTTTTTCCTATTTGTTTTCGCCTTTGCTTTGAGTATGTTTTTTAAACACACCTCATTTACCCCGAAATCCAGCTACTGATGAAAACCCACCCTTCTGTGGTTGTCTCTCTAAACCTGGGCACAATCTTCATGCCAACTTCCCAGAGTCTATGAACATTCCAGGATCTTCTTTTTAAGAAGAACTGTTTAGCTTGTAGCTATTTGTGACTATGATTGATGCTAAGTCCAGGGAAATAATTTTGCTAACGACTTAGCTACCATTTTGGCATGATGGTGTCCCGACCATTCCCTTTCCTTTCTCAGTATATCAGCTATGTGTCTGCTTGAATTCTGTTAGGCTCCTTATTTTATGCGACAGACACATTTATTTCATTAGTTTCTCCTTAACTATAGTTCCTAATAATAACTATTTTTGTTGCACAGACACCATTCTTGACTTTAATGTTTTGCTTGCCTATTAGTAAGTGGAGAAACGCGTGGTGGCAAATTTGGAATATATGTGGTCACATTTGATTAGCTCCTTTAACAGGGAAGGAGGAATATATTATCTTTGATATCGTATACTTCAGCTTTTTTTATATAAAGCAAACAGACAAAAAGCTTCACTGTTTTTTAACTTTGAGACGCTATGTGGTTGGTTTTTTTTTTAATTGTAGTTTCGTTTATACTTACCTTCTTATATTTTTCTTATGCTAACATTTAAAAGGGTGTGTATTCTCAAGTGACAGTGTGTGGTGGAGGCTTTAGAATTCAAGCAGAGGCAAGGGGAAGTCAGGCTGGAGTTTTAAAAATTTACAAGTAAAATCCACCAAGTGGATAATATTTTTGATGATATTGGCATTTGCCTCAGTGACCTTAAAGTCCTTTCCAGTTCTGGGGGGTTCTTCATTCTATGGTTTCAGTATTTTATTCTATAACTTTGGTTTATTCTATGAATGGTTGCCTTCATTCTCTGCCTACATGTAGCCAAAACAACAACATAATTGTGTGCATAAGAAAGAGAACTATTTATCGAACGATTTTATTTGTGGATATGTAACTGATTGGTTTTCAATGAGCTGTTTCATTATTTTATATGCTCAGCCACAGTTGTAAGTAATAGAAGCCTTACGAGTCTTGCTCCTCACCCTGCTAGGGAGAAATTCCTTCTTGGATGTTGATCATGGTTTGCTTGCCTTGCTTTTCCTAGTAAGGTCTATAATTTAGGAAACAAAGCTCTTGTCTGTAATTTAATATGTGCCCCCTAATATCTAATAATGTACCTTACAGGAACTCTAGAAATACTTAGTGGCCATCTATGAATCTGACAAGATGTCCAATACTGTCTCATGTCTTCCCGCTGCCGAGGCTGACCGCAGTTGGTTGTTTTCCGTCTGTGTTCTCTGTCTCCACCTGGTTTCTAAACCCAGACACCAAATAGCAAAGTTTGCACGAGTCTTTTCCCTTTTTCTCTATTCCAAGACAAGCAGGCAGTTACTACTGGCACTTCAAAGAAGACAATTATCAGTGGCTAAAATCTCTTGTGTTCTACTGTAAAGAAAACAGATTGTGTTCGTTTTCTAGGCAAATCTTTCACTGGCCCCAATGATGACCCGCAGACAACTTGTGAATGAAGAAATATGTGGTTCTAAGTACTGAGCATTTCACATTACTTCTTTTACTACTACCAGGCTCAAAATAAATCTAGCTAAGAATAGTGCAGGAGAAAAGGCCATGAGAGGCCACAGTCAGAGAGACTTAAAGGTGAGAGTCTCATTAACATTAAATATTTGCCCAATTTTATTATGTGAGGTTTAAAAAAAAAAATGTTTGCCAAGTGAAAAAAATTGAAGACACACACTGCGTGACTTCACTTGTATGTGAAATCTAAAAAACCAAACAAATGAACAAACGTAACAAAACAGAAACAGTCAGAGATACAGAGGGCAAACAGGTGGTTGCCAGAGGGGAGAGGGGTGGGAAGATGAGATAAATAGATGAAGGAGATTACAAGGTACAAATTTCCAGCTATCAAGTCCATGATTCATGGGGATGAAATGCACAGTGTGGAAAATATAGTCAACAGCATGCACCACTTTTGTATGGTGACAGATGGTAACTAGACTGATTGTGGTTATCATTCCAGAATGCGTAGAAATACTGAAACACTATGTTGTGTTAACAGGAACTAACACAGTATTGTAGGTCAACTATAGTTCAAAACAAACAAGCTCCTAGAAGAAGAGATCAAATTTGTGGTTACCAAAGGGGAGGGGCAGGGAATTGGATGAAGGCAGCTGAAACATACAAACTTCCAGTTGTAAGATAAATAAGTACCAGGGGAGTAAGGAGCAACATGATACATAGAATTAACACTGCTGTGTGTTGTACAGTAAGGCAGTAAAGGTGTTAAGAGAGGAAACCCTAATGCTTTTCATTGCGAGGGAAAAAATATTTTGAAATAAACTGTTAGAACAAAGGGGTGAAAAATTGATGACCACAGAAAAGTGGCATTTGTGATGATGTCCCCCTCCTAATTCAGTAAGTTTTCTTTATTAAAAACATTTTTAATTTATCGTATTGAAGTACAGTTGATTTGCAATGTTGTGTTGATTTCTGCCAGACAAGTGATTCAGTTATATATATAACTGAACACATACACATATTTTTTATATACTTTTTTTTTAGTTTTTCTCTTACTTTACATCTGTATGAGATCATGGATGTTCACAAACTTAACTGTGGTCAACATTTCATGATGCAGGTGAGTCGTATCATTATGTTATATACCTTAAACTTATACAGTGCTCTATGTCAATTATATCTCAATAAAACTAGAAGGAAAAAAAAATAAAAACAAACAAAAAACCCAATATTTCACTACCTTTAGTGCAGTTTCATGTCACCTCCGTAAGAGTAAGGATTCAAATGGTGTGTCTACTGTGCACACAAGCTATAATATGCTTAAAAGATGCTTCTGTGTGCAAAAGCAGGTTTTATCAAATGCTGGTGTCATTCTAAGCTGTCAAAAATGTTAATTCACTTGAGCACCAGTTTATTTTTGCTTTACTAGAGGCAAAGATTTCCTTACAAGTCCAGGAAATGTTATGTTCCTGTACTGGATTAATCCTTTTGAGTCAGATCAATGTGCCTAAAATGACTTCAGCTAAAGACGTCTATTTCTTTTCCAATGAGACTTTAATGTACCTGAACAAATGGCCTGACCTTGTCAGGAACAAGAACATCCAAACAGCTTAGGTCACTGATCAGTTAGGATTCTTTTTTTGTTGTGATGGCTGAAGGGATGACAACTAACATTTTATCAGAAACAGAACTACTCTCGTATGAATTATCATTCTTAAGTCCTGTATATGAAAATCCTACAAATACAAATATCCTGACCAAGTATAAAACTTACCAATGATGTGCTACTCTAAGTCTTAGTCCTCCTGAGTTACGAAAATCAGATATTTCAATTCTAGGCTACTGGAGCTGGAGTCAGCAGACAGGCTAAGTCATGATCGAAACCTATTACTACAATCTTGAATACATCATTTACCCTTTGAAAGGCTAGGTGTCCTCATCTAAAAACTGAAAGGGCTCATTTTATCCTCAATGGTTTTCTATTTCTAAGACATGCACTGTAATCTTGACATTTTCTCAGGCTACAGTTCAAGTGAGGGCAAGCTTACAAACACCTTACTTAAGGATACTTCCAATACCTTCTTTTTTTTAATAAGTTTAACTAAGTTTAATAAAAACTTCAAACTTTTTATTTTGTATTGGGGTATAGACAGTTAGTAGTGTTGTGGTAGTTGCAGGTGAACAGTGAAGGGACTCAGCCGTTACATATACATGTCTCCATTTTCCCCAAACTCCCCTCCCAACCAGGCTGCCACATAACGTTTCGTGGAATTCCAGTGCTACAGGTCCATGTGCATAGATTTTGTTGGTTATCCACTTTGAATACAAGAGTGTCGTACATATAAACACAGTAAGAGATGACCTTCCCAAATTTCCTAACTATCCCTTCCTTATTATATCTTTATGTAAAAAGACTTTCAATTCTACTTATGCCTTATCCCAGAGTAGGCACTGCCAGGCAATGGGAAGCATAAAACATCAGTCCTAAGTACCACCCCCTCTCATGTTTTAAGTCCCTGATCAAGTTAATTCACACCCCTCCCTTTCTTTTATATTAGCCATGATTCTCATGGAACTTCTTGGTTGTAAAAATATGCCACCATACTGTGTATATGGTTTTCTAATACAGGCTGAAAAAAATAAAGATTTTTTTGCCAGGTTTTATTGCTACATTTTTTTTAACATTAAAAACTGAAAGCAAGCTACATGTTCACCAATAAAGGATGATAAAATAAGTTTAACTCCATCCCACTATGGCAATATGCAACAGGTAAATAAACACTATGAGACAAAGCATCATGCCTTGATATGGAGGACCAATCATGACAGTAAATTGTTATACGAAAAAATGTGAGGAACAGAACAAACGTACTATGTGACATCATCTATGTAAAAATAAACAAAATATGTATATATGAACACTGCATATAAAACTCATATTACCCTAGTTACATAAAATTATTTAAAAATATCTAGCATAGGGGTCAGTAAACTCTGTATGGGGCAATTAGGCTTTGTGGGTCACATGGTCTTTGCTACAAATGCATGACTTGGCTATTATAGTGTGAAAGCAATGACAGATAATATGTAAACAAATGTGGGTGACTGTGTTTCAATAAAACTTTATTTACAAAAATAGGCAGGGAGCTGGATTGGCCCATGAGCTACAGTTTGCTGACCCCTGATCTAGCACCATATATACTAACTGATTAAAGCATTATCTACTGAAAGGAAACCAGAACAGATAATCAGTCAAGGGGATTTTTTTTTTTTTCTCTCTCTGCATTGTTAGATTCTGATTCTACTTTGAGAATGTATACATGAATACTTCTATAATTTAAAAATTTAAAAGAATAAGAAAAGGAATGGCAAGATCAAACCTCTAATTTCACTTCTCTTTTGAAAATAAATATCAGAAATGTAAAAGATTTAGATTTGTAAAACTACAGCTATGAAAACAGTAAAAGCAAACATAGGTACATATTTTAACCCATTAAAAATAGCTCATTAAAAATGTTTTAGATATGATGCAAAAACTAAACTCTAGGAAGATATAGACTAGTAGATTTGACTTTACTAAATGTAAAAAATAAAAAAGTGATCATGAAAAAGAGATGAGAATATACTTTCAACAAATGAAACTGTGAACAGTTTCAAACCAAGAACTTTGATTAGTAAGAAAAGGTTAAAGAAACAGTGGAAAAGTAGAAAAACCATATGGATTAGCAATTCACAGAAGTGTAACTTCGAATATCTTTAAACATAAGCCTGCTCAACTTTATTGATAATTAAGGAAATGCAAGTATAGCAAAATATGTAATTTTATTTATCACATTTAAAAATTAATTTTGACAGAATGTGAAAAAAAGAAAAGTAATTAAAAGAATAAAAAATATTTCACCCACTTAAAGTATCAATACTCTGATCTGACAAATTTTTCTAAGATCTTCCCAATAAACATCCCATGAAGTCATCTTCCTGCCAAGGTTTTGTTCTCTTATCAGCTCTCCAGGGTACATTAAAGTATGGCAGCCCAGTGGGGAAGGATGGGGGGAAGGGATAGTTGGGGAGTTTGGGATGGACATGTGCATACAGCTATATTTAAAATGGATTAACCAACAAGGACCTACTGTATGGCACATGGAATTCTGCTCAATGTTATGTGGCAGCCTGGATGGGAGGGGAGAGTGGGGGAGAATGGATACATGTGCATGCATGGCTGAGTCCCTTTGCTGTTGGCCTGAAACTACCACGACACTGTTAATCAATTATGTTGTTGTTCAGTCACTGTCGTGTGCAACTCTTTGCGACCCCATGGACTGCAGCATGCCTGTCCTTCACTATCTCCTGCAGGCTGCTCAAATTCCTGTCCACTGAATCATGATGCCATCCAACCATTTCATCCTCTGTCACCCCCTTCTCCTCCTGCCCTTGGTCTTTCCCAGCATCAGGGTCTTTTCTAAGGAGTCAGCTCTTTGCATCAGATGGCCACGGTATTGGCGCTTCAGCATCAGTCCTTCCAATGAATATTCAGGGTCGGTTTTCTTTAGGACTGACTGGTTACACCCCCACACAAAATCAGAAGTTAAAAAAACTATAAAGCTTGGCAGCCCAGAGCCAGCAGAACTGAAGGACAGAGACCACTGGGGCAGAATTCCACTGTGGAGAGCTCAGGGAGCAACCAGCTTCCACAGTAAATGAGGACAAGCTGCCCTGTGTTATGTTTCCTTTTCAAATATTTTTTTTACATCAAAAACACATTGCAGGGGAGTGAAGGCTTCAGGGACATCCTACAAAAACAGGCTGCATAATTCTGATATTGAAAGTTAGCCACATTTTAATTAACTGCCAGTACTCAGCCACATCCTCGAGCTCGAGATAGCCAATAACAATCTTGTAATTTCTAAATGTGAAGGCCACTCAGGTGGAGACCAAATAGTGAAAGTTTCAGCTTACCTCCTAAATGTAAACATTCAATTTCAGATATCCATAGCAACCAGACCTCCCTCCACCTTAGACACTTCCTTAAAAAATAAAAAGGAAACGGCATTTCTGCGGTGGATGGCATGTAGACAGTTGCCCATTAAAACGATAACATCGAAATATAAACAGCCAAACCTTTTAATCGTTTATTGACAAATGACTTGTAAGACTGCTAATGAAATCCTTCAAATACCTTTTCAGCATGTTGTGAATAAAGACACCAACAGCAAGTTAAATTGACAAGTCATTACAATTAATGCCCCACCATCATTAGGAGAACACATTTAACCATATACTTGTATGTCAATATTTAATAGCAAAACAGAATTCTAGGAATGCCATTCTGCCCAAAAGTGCTCTATCTGACTTTTACCAGCTTTGCAATCAGCTGGAACATAAAAAGAACTCACAGACTGGGAAACCGAGGTGTCCTGATTCTGAAAGACCTTGCCAGCTCAGGAAATCAGGAACGCTTTGTCACGGCTCCTTTTACAGAGTGAGAAATCAGTGCTGCCTTTCTAGCATTCCTGGATTCAATCTACTGTTCTGCCACCCCTTCCACTGGGAAATGTTTCTCAAGAGGTAGGTACTAGTATTTGATTTAGTTCACAAGATAGTTACTTTCCAGTGAAACTTCAGCTGTAGAATGCATAAATAGTACTTTTACACAGAAGACTACATAGCTGTGAAAGTAAGTGAACTATAACCAAACACAACGTGAATGGATCTCAAACATAACATTAAAGACATCAGCCATGAATGTACCGTGTGATTACATTTTCAGAAAGTTCATTACCAGGTAAAACTAATTTATACTGTTGGAAAGTGGGACAGGATGACCAGTTACCCTTTGGGGAGCA
>SJYV01009082.1:0-24632 GCA_006410875.1 Neotragus pygmaeus | reverse complement strand
TCATTTAAGCTCTGTTTTCATATACAGAGCACAACATATGTTCAGTGTGCATCTGCCCTGTGTCAGGCAAGGTCTCTCTCATCACCATCCCCGTCCCCTGGGGTTGATGTTCATTCATTCACTCATTCCTTCTTTCTCTCATTCATCAACTTATTCAACAAATGCTCACTTTGTGCCTGGCCCAGGTCCAAGTGTTGGGGACACAGCGGTGAACACCCTGTGCTTATCTCTACCCTTTCGTTCTGGTGTGGGGGCCAGAAAGGAATTCCCCTGTCCCTCCACCACCTGCCCTCAGAGTCACTGAAGGGGCTGACGAGGGCTCCATCTCCGTGTTCCCCCAGGAGGCCAGATGCTTTAATTGGATTTAACTCTCTCTAAAGTTTAATATGAAGGCAATAGTTTGTTTTTCATGATGATGGATATTATACTCTGAATACGTCTTTTCACAGGATGTGGCCCTTCCTCCTAGTTACTGATCTACCCCAACCTCCACTGGAGACTCATTAGGGCAAAAGGACCAAAGCGTGCTGTTCTCTCAAAGGGGAAACTGAGGCAGCAGGCAGGAGACTCGCCTACTCCCGACTTCGAGCGGGATTCGCTGCTGAAGCCCCTGTCTAAGCAGCTTAGGAAGGGTCCTCCTGGTCTGGGCTGGTCCCTCCTCCTCCACACCATCGCCCTGCCTGTTCTCCTGGTAGTACAGCGAAGGGTGGGGCCCTGGTGGAGTCAATCTGCTGTGATCTGGTAAATTCAGCAAAGTGGGTGGTCTGAGCTGGGTTGGCCCAGCTGATGAGCATTTTTGTGTTGTTTGGTTTTTGTGTGCCTCTGTTTATTTTTGCCTTAACAGCACAGACTGACTTTTGATCCTGCCCCAAACTGTCTTTCTCCTTCCTCCTAGACTCAGCTCACTTTGCTTCAGTTTGGAAATCTTTTCTCAGTTTTTTCCCCTCTGTGGACTCTAAGCTTTCAGGAGCAGCTGAACTGTAAAAAATTCTTACTGAGAGGCCCTCCCCAGAACCACAAAGTGGGTTCAGAACTGTGTGAGGGGTGTAGCCCTGGGCATGGCCTCATGGGGTCTACGTGGGGCCAAACATCTGCTCAGAGATGGGAATCACCAGCTGGTTAGCTTCATGCAGAGAGAAGTAACCCTAGGTACTTAGAAATTGTTATTTGTGGATATAGAGAAGCTTCCATCAACCCAGCTGTGTTAGAAAATTTGATCAAAACTGAAAGATGTTCAGGTAATAAATTTAATTCCAAATTACGGAGCCCAAGATATACACTGACTTTCAGGAAATGGAAAAGTCCACCCAGGCCCATCACTGTAGACTTTGAACACTAAGGCATTTGACAAAGCTATGCAGAGACCCTCCCTGGGTGAGGCGCTATGCTTGGGACCAACCCCAGCAATGAGCACGTGGTTTCTGCACCGACACGTTGCACTGTGTGCCAGAGGTGGGGCCTGATGTGGTAACAGACACCCCAACCAGGCCGTGTGATGTGAGCTGCCACTTCAGGCTGCTGGTCTAGCCAGGGAAAGGAATGCAGGCCCTGGTCTTCTGGGTGTGAGACTGGGGAACAAGATAAAACTTAGCACTTTTAGGAAACTGACCGAGTTCTATGTTTCCAGACTGTGATATGCGGTCTGAGTGGCAAAGCAGGACCCACTCCAGGACCCACTCACCTGGAGGCAGGTGAGTCCCATTATAAGGGTCTTTGAAAACATGTTAAAGAGGGTATTTCACATGGGTATTTCCCTGGCAGTCCAGTGGTTAAGACTCTGTGCTCCCAGTACAGGAGGCCGGGTTTGATCCCTGGTCAGGGAACTAGATCTTGCATGCCACAACTCTATGCTGGAAATAAAAACAGATCCCGTGTGCCGCAGCAGAGACTGAGGATATCACATGCTGCAACTCAGACCTGGCACAGCCAAATAAATAAATAAATATATATATTAAAAAATATGGAGGGATTCTGCAGCAGAGAAGAAACATACAAGCTGCAAGGTCAAGTTTGCATTAAGAAAGATGACTGGTTGCAGTGTGGAAGATACACTGAATGCATTTGTGCTTTTTAGTTTGTGCTTAGTCCCTCAGTCATGTCTGATTCTTTGTAGCCCCAGCCAGGCACCTCTGTCCAAGGGATTCTTCAGGCAAGAATACTGGAGTGAGTTTCCATTTCCTACTCCAGGGGATCTTTCCTGACCCCAGGGATCAAACCTGCATCTTTTGCATCTCCTGCATTGGCAGGTGAATGCTTTACCACTAGTGCCACCTGGGAAGCCCATTGGATGTATTAGAGGCTGGCAATATGGCAGCTGTTGAATTGATCAAGTGAAAGGAAGTGGTGGTGGGGACCTTGTCATGGCAGTAGTAATGATGAGAAAAGACAGTCATGGGAATGGACACAGTTCAGTGATGGAACAGACAATGGCTGCATTGGGGAGGAAATAATCTAAGATGGTCTCTGGTCATTGATCTCCAAAGAATTCAAGGCAGGTGAAGACAGGAAGATAGGTGGTAGGGTAAGCTTGCATGCACTTATGAGATATCCAAGACTGTTGTTCAGAAAATGTATATTTGAAGTCATATTTGATGCCAAAGGAGAGATAAAGTTTGCCCACAGAGTAAAGTGAAAAGAGAGAAAAAAGACAATCCCAAGGAAATTACTTATAGTGTAAAGACTTACTTCTCATGTAAGAGACCAGAAAGGAATGGCCAAAAAGGGAGCAACAATCCAAGTCTGAAAGTCAAACATTTTTGAAGTAGTTATGCTCTCATGCTTGCAGAGAAATCAGGTTAACTAGGAATTGAAAAGCATCCTTGTCTGCATGCAAAATGGCATTCTTGGTGACACAAGTTTCCATGAGATGAGAAGAGCAACTGCCAAACTGCGTGATGAGTTAATTGTGAAATCACATACAAGCCCCCAAGTCCCTGTCCTTTGAAGGAAAAAGCTTTTGCTTCAGTCTCCCAAGCATTCTCTGAGACTCACAAGACCGGCTCAAGATTTAATGATCAGGAAATGTGAAGATGTAGAAACAAAAACAATAGCTTTGGGCCAGGAAATGGCTAACAATTTAGACTCTAAACCTGCCACATAGTGGCAGAGTTTGGGAATCCCTGAGCTCCTCGTTCCTTGGAAAACAGAGATATAGGCTTATGTCTGAGTTATTTTTACAAGAAGCAGACCAGACCCCCACCAGATGAAAACTGCTGACTACAAGCACTAGACCCTAGACCAGTCGAAACCAGAAGGCAGATGATGCTTGAAATCTTACCTTGATGCCAACCAATTGTGCATGAGCTGATTACACACTCTGCACCCCTGCTCCCTCACACTGCCTTTAAATACCCTTCCTTGAAAGCCATGGGGAGTTTGGGTCTTCTGAGCATAAGCTGCCCGTTCACCTTGCTGGGTGCCCTTCAGTAAGTGTTGTACATTCCTTTACCATAACCTAATGTCAATACATTGTCTTTACTGACCATGGGTGAGTACACTCATATTTGGTTCACTAACAATTTCAGGAAGAGTGGAGACAGCGAGTGTAGACCACTCTTTCAGAAACTTGGCTGGGTGTGAGGACAAGAAGCTGCTTAGGGCTGTAGGATTATTTTGGGAGGGACTTAAGTATGTTTTGTTGTGAAAAGGAAGGAATAGGAAGAGAAGACAGTGGGAGATGTTGAAAATATAGGAGAGAGAGAAGTGAATCCACTAAGCCATAGGACTCAGAGAGCAGACTTGGAAGAAACGTGGAGCAGAAACAAAGTGGGATGGTCAGCTTTCCATGCGACGAGAGAAGATTTTTATACTGAGATGGGAGAGAAAGATGGAGGGTAGGAGATGTAGAGAAAGCCAGGTGTGAAAACTCAAGAGAGGTGGTACAGAGTGTGGAAGGCTCAGCTAGGCCCAGAGACTTTGTGTTTGTAGAGCTCCAATTTGCAGAAGACTGGCTTTTCTCCAGCATTGCTTGTTCATTCAGAGTGGGAATACAGAAGGAGGAAATGGATTGATTCAGGACTGGGATTTTGCCAGGGTGGAGCATGGACAGTGCAAAGAATGGGGACGTGGAGGATCCTCACACCTAAGTGGTTGAAACAAAAGAACATAGGGCATAGATGAAGAATCAAAGGCAGAAAGCATTGCTAGGAAGGATGAGAGAATCGACATACATTCTACCAGAAATCCCGAAAATAGAAGAAAATGTGTATAAAGAGAAAATCTTCAAGACAAAGACAAGACCCTGTGCCTGAGAATGTGTTGCTTCTAGCATTTAAGACTTGAGACTCATAGTTTCTAGGGGAAGGTATAGACTGTCTGAGGTTGACCAATCACCCATATGGCTAACATAGGATGGATGCAGGTCGCTGGAAATTAGCAGGTGGATCAGACATTTGTGGGGCATCAGTGATGGGTGACGGTCATGCATGTTAAGGCTGCAGGGTCTGCATGCTTAGTCGCTCAGTCATGTCCACCTCTTCAGCTCCATGGACTATAGCCCACCAAGCTCCTCTGTCAATGTGATTTTCCAGGTAAGAATGCTGCAGTGGGTTGCCATTTCCTCCTCCAGGGGATCTTCCTGACCCAGGGATCAAACCTGCCTCTCCTGTGTCTCCTGTATCACAGGTGGATTCTTTACCCACTGAACTATCTGCGAAGCCCGTGTGGTAAGACTGAGGTCACCTTAAATGATGACAATGGGTTAGGGGTAAGAGAAAATGTTGATCCAGTTGTCATGGTGTCTGATGAAGGAGAATGACCGAGAAGAATATCTGTATTCAGAAGACTGGTGAATGCCAGGAATTACCAGTGGTGAAGGGTAACACAGGCAGATGGTGCTTATCTTTAGGGACAGAAGGAAAAATGATTCCCAGCTGACACTGATGTACATGGAGCCTGGAAGAAGGAACATGTGCCACTGTAGAGGACTTCAGGGGAAGCTTGTCCCTAAACAGCATCACCAAGACCACAGCATCAATTACAGCAGGATGAGAACACTGGAGATAGAAGGGAGATTTAAGGACGTTTGTTTATAAAGGAACGGGACTTCCATTTAGCAATTTGGAAGGGAGAGGTACACACGGCATGGGGACAGGAGAACCAAGAGGCTGGGAGATGTGTATAAGAGACAGCAGTACAGGGGACTGAGAGGGGCCGGGATGAGGGGGTCGGGAGGACCGAGGACTGAGAGGGGCTGTGGTGAGGGTGTTGGGGGACCCATTCAGGGGTCTGAGAGGGGCCGGGGTGAGGGTGTCGGGGGACCCATTCAGGGGTCTGAGAGGGGGAAGCTGGAGATCAGGTCTGAGGCGCAGCTTCCCCAGGAAGCATGGGACCAGCTTCCCAGCCTCGGGACCTCCTGGCAGCGCTTGAGGTCTTCCAGGTGCGTCTTCCCGCCTCCTTTTCTGTGCAGGGATGATGCTGGATGCAGTTCTAAGTGGTATGGAGAATTACTGACTGCCAAACATTCCTAGAGGCCCCAAAGTCAGCAGGATTCAGCAGTGCTGTGCTCTTAATTAAAGGAAATAAGAAAGAGAATTGAAGATCTAGAGGTGTTTTAAGTAGAGTAATGAGCTTCTCCACAGGGGGCATAGCCCACCATGTACTCTTTACCCCAGAAGTTATAACATGGTGGTCCAGGAACCGCAGTCAGCCTACCTAGAATGCGGTGTGCTATTTTAAATATCAGTTAAGATATATATATATATATTTGTGTGTGTGTGTGTGTATACACCCAGTATTTGTTCCTCAGTTGATTGCCAGCATTGAACACTTACAAGGTTTCACATAGCGTTCTGTTTTTTGGGCCTCTGGAACAGTTAGCAGGCCTGGGCTCCCGGGTGCCCACAGGAGCAGGCGCTAGGCGGCGCTGCGCCGCGTGCCGGCAGGGACACCCACTCCTCGGCCGCTCTGGCCCCACCCTATGACCGCCACGTGCTCCGTGAGGCCCTGCTACCCGCTTGCCCCGTGTGGACTGAGGAGGCTGTGTCCTCCTCTTTCACCCTTCGGTCTGTACTGTGAGAGGACCCGCTGCTTTGAGAGCAATTGATCACAACAGTTAAGAGCATGTTGAAGTCAAACAGACCTAGCTTTGAATCTGAGCTCACCACCAGTTACGTTAGTGGTATTACTTTGAACAAGCTGTTAGCCCCACTTTCAATAACCTGCAAAACGGGGGTGATCAGGCCTCGTCTGTGGTGTTGTGAGCATTGAAAGGCTCTCATGTATGTAAAACAGCATACTTTCTGGCCCACAAACAACAGTTAATAAATTGTAGGCAACATTATATTTTATTGTAATATGACACAGGGCTTGGTTTACTAGAAGGGGGTATAAGAAAGCAAAAAAAAAAAAAAAGTGAACTTAGGAATGAGAGCTGTTATGAGCTTTGATGGCAGATGACTTGGGTTCAAATACTACTAACCCAGTTTGATCTTTTCCCATCTGTAAAATGAGTATAATAAAACCCACCCTAGAAAGTTCTCATAAAAATTAAGTGATATGATGTTTCAAATGCCCCAGGAAGAAGGAAGTGAGGTTTCAAAAGAATCCATCTTGTTTTTCCTCATGAAAAGAAGTAGTGATGTGGAAGATCCATAACAGTGGTCTTAAAACTGGGGGTATTGGATAGTGGCAGAGGAATGTCTCTGGATCTTCAGTTTCCACCGGCGTGTTGGTTGAGCTGCCTGAGAGCGCAGCTCTGTGATGGTACCTGCCGTTCTCTTTTGTACCTGCTTTGTGTTCTCTCTTCCGCTTCACACGAGAGCGCACAGCTTTCCCAGTTTGAGTCTTCTGTGAAACCGCGTCTTCAACGCACAAGGCTAGCACCGTTTAAAACACTGGGCTTGGAACGTCCCTGGTGGTCCAGAGATTAAGACTCCAAGCTCTCGGTGCAGGGATCCTCCGGGTAGATCCCTGGTCAGGGAACTAGATCGCACGTGCTGCACCTGAGATTCTGCATGCTGCAATGGAGATCGCAGATCCCGCGTGCCGCCCCCAAGCCCTGGCTCAGCCAAATAAATATTAGAAAGTAAAACAAAATACCGGGCCCGAAGAAGCCTCCTTTAAACATCCCCCAGAGCTTCTTGCCTTCTCGCTATACGTACTTCTTTCAAGGGCAGAGTATGACACTAAAAATGGGGTCTTTTGACCAGTCTTGGGATTTTCCTAATTTGGGTGTCTGTAGGTGGTCAGCAAGAGCAGTACCATTTTCTTGTGAACACCCTTCCCTTTTCCATTCTCCAACCATCATCAAAGTATATATTACACCTCAAGGAATGTTAATGAGAATAAAGCAGGGAGACATCTGCAAGAAACACCGCAGGCCAGGTGCCTTGTTGTATCCGGTCTGCAAACTTAGCGTCCAGCTCCGTGGCTTACACATTAACACAAAATAGAATTACAGTTTTCAAGATTTGTCAGAAAGAAAACATCTGCTGAGAAATACTCTTCTCTGAAGTACACTTGTCTCCATTTCACCTACGCAGAAAGGAGAAGAGCTTGGCAAGGCCTCAGTGGCAGATCGCAATGAGAGCAAGTGTGTGTGAGTGTGTGTAAAGTTCTCTTTATTTTCTTCAGATCCGTGTTCCCTCTTGATGTAGAAAGACCACGCACTATAGGAAAGTTAGTGCTTTATATTTTCTCATTCATTTGGAAGACACTTTCATTAACTTTTGCAAAAAGATGTCATTTGATATTCCAAATCCATATTCATTTTTATTACCTCAGTGTGTTTTGCTTGCTGGTATATGGGATCACACAGAGTCGGACACGACTGAAGTGACTTAGCAGCAGCATGCATCAGCCTCTTTGCCACTTGTTTGTTTCTCTGTGTTCTCATTAGATTTAAATTATGCAGATATGTGGTCAATAACTTTTCCTTTTGAAGTTAATTTCTATCCATTTCTGTTCATTCTGATAAATAACTTCCCACTCACTAAAATGTAAAGTAATTGGGGGAGAAAAAACCACTTTCACTCAAGAGGCATATCTTCTTTCTATGATTTTATTATTCAATGATGATTTTTCAAAATTTGTGATGCATATATGTTGTTTTGATTAGCTGTATAGTAACAATAATTACAATCAACATGTAATCCACATGAAATTTTTTTAAGTGCTCAGAATATTTTGGTCAAAGGATATTCTTTTAAAATTATCATATTGTGGATATCAAAATAATTATATTATTTAAATTCCATTGGATACTTTTAAAACTGTGTGACAGTTTTATTTTTAAATCCCAAAACATACACTGTGCCATTATTATACATGCAACTATTTAAACTTCTCTATGAGAGAACATCTTTGGTGTCAACTTAAAAATACGAGAGGAGACTAAGCTTTTTGCATGGCTCTTTGCAATAGCAAATTTACCTGTTAGCCTGACACACCCTGGATAATCCCCAGGAAGACAAAGCGCTGTTGCTTGTATTGAAGCAGGATTCATTTTATATTTATATATGGTTCATTATATATGCACCATTGAAATAAAGTAGATGCTTCACTACCATTTCACCAGAAACTCGTTAAGAAGAAATGGGTTATTCTGAAGCAAAAACGGTTTAGGTTAGATGTGATGAATTATATTCTTTGCACTGAGGGCTTCAGACACTGAGATGGGTTATCAAAGATCCATTGTATTTTGTCATCATTTTTTTCAGGATATAAAACCTGTCTAAAAGTCCTAGGCTATTTTTTCAAATGACTCTTTTATCTGCTTCCTTCCAATAAGCACATTCAGCTGTCATATGTTAGCCTTCACGAGGCTGATATAAGTCTCAAATTGAAAAACATGGATGCTCTATGAAATGGGAGCTGTATTCCTACCTAGCATTGAGGCCCTCTTTCTCCTCCACTCCACCCTTTGGTGTGGACAATGAAAATACTAACCCTAAAAAAAGCAAAGAATATAAATTGAGCTTGTCCATCTTGGCTAAAAATAGCACGTTTGTTGCTTCTTGTGTTACAAACTGCAGGATGAATTTCAGTGAGTTTCAAATGTTACATTAATCATACTGATGCTCGTCTCTATGTTTAAGCACAGGTGTGGCTACACTGGGAAAATGAGAGTAGTCCAGTGATTAAACAAAGTTGCATAAATGTCATAGGCAGATTTGTATTTTTTTTCCTCCCAGAAAATATTTACTGTAAATTATTTTTTCTGCTTTGGAATAAAGAATATTTTGTAATTATATTCAAAATATGTGTGTGTGTGTGTGTGTACATGTATGTATGTATGTATGTATGCCCAAAATTTCTAGTGCTAGGCACTCCAGCAGGAGGAATAATTAGATACTTTGCTGAAAATCTTATAGTCTCCTTTCGTGATCTATCTTCTATTACAGTATAAACAGTAGAAATTTAATGGATATTTATTTTTCATTTCAGTAAAGAATAGGAATGGTTAAGGGGAAAGTTACTTTTTCTTATGTCCTATAAAGGGACAAAAATTCTACAGTATCAATAAAATTTAATAAATACCTGGGAATAACCTTTATAGGAAATGAGTAGAGTATGAAAAAAAATAGAAAACCTCATTGAGAGATATAAGGGTGAATAGGAAATAGGAAATCTGAACAACCATAAAGCTGGACAAAGTATACGGAATAATTGTTTTCAGGATAGTGGGCCTCAGGCAACTGAAGGTGTGATAGCTGAGAGATGGAAAACCGACAAGGTGAGCCCTCTGATCGCCTGACCCGCTGCCCTGAGAGAACTTCCAGGCTGTGGCACAGAGTGGGAGAACACGGGTGAAGCTGGGAGGCACCGACCCCTGAGCTGAGGGGAGCCGAGAGTTGCGAGAGATCACGGCAGAGGGCTGGAGGGGAGATAGCCATGCAGAGAGAGAGAACTCTGGAGATCTGCAGAGGTTCTTTTTCTGAGTATTTAGCAGATTATTCGCCAGCACATTCATGTAAGGAGACTGCCCAAGTCGAGGAAACCAAATACCCAAGGAGCGGAGGCAGTAGTTCCCAGGCTCACAAAGGGCTGGGCTGAGTGCCTTTTCTCAGCAGCCAAACTGAAAAACCTCATAATTCACGGCGTTATTGGAAAGAGTACAGAAGAGCCTTGGGTCTGTAGTGGGGAGTCACTAACCCTGGACCAACTACAGCTCTGGTCCTACCTGAGGAATCTAAAAAGACCAGAAAGGATCAGACTGTTTCTAAGTATCTTTGCAGCAGTGGCGAACAAAGCTCAGGAATATTTATAGGAATACAAAAATAGCACCAAATATAATACCATCACCAAACAGGGTAAAATTCACAGTGTCCGGAATCCAGTCAGAGATTATTAGGGATGTAAAGAGGCAGTAAAGTATGATCCAAAATGAGAAAAATCAATCAACCAAAACCAAACCAAAGCTGACACAGATGTTAGAATTAGCAGAGAGTGGTACTGAAACACGATAACTGTATTCTATGTGATCAAAGTTAAGTAGAGACATGAAAGATATTAAAAGGCAGAAGATATTTTTAAGGATGAAGCCCATAACATCTGAGATGAAAAGCACAATGGGTGAGACTATCAGCAGATTAGACATTGCAGAAGAATATATTAGTAAATTTAAAAACATAGCAATATAATGGGTTTCCCGGGTAGCTCAGCTGATAAAGAATCCATCTGCGATGCAGGAGACCCAGGTTTGATTCCTGGGTTGGGAAGTTCGCCTGGAGAAGGGATAGGCTACCCACTCCAAAATATTCGTAAACTTAAAGATAGAGCCAGGGACCTCCCTGGCAGTCCAGTGGCTAAGATTCTGTGTTTCTGATGCACGGGATGCAGGTTTGATCACTGGTCAGGGAACTAAGATCCCATGTGCCATGCAGCTAGGCCAAAAATAAATAAATGAATAAAAATGAAAGAGAAAAACACAATGAAAAGACTATTAGTGTATTACAGGACAACTTCACATGGCCTAATATATGTATAAGGTGAATCCCAAAGACAGAGATGGTAAAATATTTGAATAAATAATATTGAGAAATGTTTGCATTTGATGAAAACTACAAACTCATCAATGCAAGAAACTGAGCACATCCCAATAATGGAGTTACTAGCCAGTATAAACAGGAAAAGAAACAAAAAGCACCTAGATTGTAAGAGGACATGTAAAAATGTCTTATTGAAGGTTACATGAGTGTAGAAAATGTGATATTGTCTTTAAAAAACTGCTAAAATTCACATGTGTTTAGCAATCTTATAGGATACTGGATGCGGAGAAGGCAATGGCACCCCACTCCAGTACTCTTGCCCGGAAAATCCCATGGACGGAGGAGCCTGGTAGGCTGCAGTCCATGGGGTCACTAGGAGTCGGACACGATTGAGTGACTTCCCTTTCACTTTTCACTTTCATGCACTGGAGAAGGAAATGGCAACCCTCTCCAGTGTTCTTGCCTGGAGAATCCCAGGGACGGGGGATCCTGGTGGGCTTCCGTCTATGGGGTCACACAGAGTTGGACACGACTGAAGCGACTTAGCAGCAGCAGCAGCAGGATACTAGATGAGCATGTGAACGTGAAAGTCGCTCAGTCGTGTCTGACTCTTTGCAGCCCCGTGGAATACACAGTCCATGGAATTCTCCAGGTCAGAATACTGGAGTGGGTGGCTTTTCCCTTCTCCAGGGGATCTTCCAAACCCAGATCCCCCGCATTGCAGGCAGATGCTTTACCAGCAGAGCCTCCAGGGAAGCCCAAGAATGCTGGAGTGGGTGCACTGTCCCTTCTCCAGTGGGTCTTCCTGGTCCAGGAATTGAACTGGGATCTCCTGCATTGCGGGTGGGTTCTTTACCAACTGAGCTATCAGAGGAGCTATAGATGACCATACAAGTCACTTATAGTTTTGTATACTAGAAAACAATAATCTGTAATTTATTAAGATTTATGATTTTTATAAAATATATAAAATTTATTGTAAAATAAAAAATTATTTTTTTAAATATCTTAAAAAATCTTAGAGATGAATTTGACAAGGTTTTTGCAAGATTTTTATACTAAAAACTATAAAGCATTGCCTAAGTTTCCTAAAAGAAGACCTAAATAAATGGACAGATATGCCATGTCCACGTGTCTAAAAACAGTATTGCTGCCATGTCAGACTCTCCCAGATTGTTTGATTGCCTGGCCATACCCTTCAGGTTTAACACCCCAAGACAGCACTTCATCACTAAGTCATGAGTGAGACTCCTCTACTTGTTCATTATTTTCAGTTCAATTCAGTAGCTAAGTCGTGTCCGACTCTGTGACCCCGTGAACTGCAGCATACCAGGCTTCCCTGTCCATCACCAACTCGGAGTCCACCCAAACCCACACCCATTCAGTCAGTGATGCCATCCAACCATCTCATCCTCTGTTGTCCCCTTCTACTCCCGCCTTCAATCTTTCCCAGCATCAGGGTCATTTCCAGTGAGTCAGCTCTTCTCATCAGGTAGCCAAATTATTGGAGTTTCAGCTTCAACATCAGTCCTTCCAAGGAATATTCAGGACTGATTTCCTTTAGGGTTGACTGATTGGATCTCCATGCAGTCCAAGGGACTCTCAAGAGTCTTTTCCAATACCACAGTTCAAAAGCATCAGTTCCTCAGTGCTCAGCTTTCTTTATAGTCCAACTCTCACATCCATACATGACTACTGGAAAAACCATAGCTTTGAATAGACAGACCTTTGTTGGCAAAATAATGTCTCTGCTTTTTTTTTTTATTATTTCTTTTGGAAGGATAATTGCTTTATAGAATTTTGTTGTTTTCTGTCAAACCTCAACATTAGTCAGCCATCAGTTCAGTTCAGTTGCTCAGTCGTGTTCGACTCTTTGAGACACCATGAATTGCAGCACGCCAGGCCTCCTTGTCCATCACCTACTCCTGGAGTTCCCTCAGACTCACATCCATCGAGTCAGTGATGCCATCCAGCCATTTCATCCTCTGTTGTCCCCTTCTCCTCCTGCCCCCAATCCCTCCCAGCATCAGAGTCTTTTCCTATGAGTCAACTCTTCGCATGAGGTGGCCAAAGTACTGGAGTTTCAGCTCCAGAAATCCCAGGGCTGTTCTCCTTCAGAATGGATTGGTTGGATATCCTCAGCCATAGGTATACACATATCCCCTCCCTTTTGAACATCCCTTCCATCTCTCTCCCCATCCCACCCCTCTAGGTTGACATAGAGTTTCCTGAGCTGTACAGAAAATTCCTGTTGGTTATCTATTTTACATGTGGTAATGTAGGTTTCCATGTTACCCTTTCCAGACATCTCACCCTCTCCTCCCCTCTCCCCATGTCCAGAAGTCTATTCTCTGTTTCTCCACTGCTGCCCTGTAAATAAGCTCTTTGGTACCATTCTTCTACATTCCGTATATACGTGTTAGAATGCGATGTTTATCTTTCTCCTTCTGACTCACTTCACTCTGTATAATAGGTTCTAGGTTGTCTCTGCTTTGTAATATGCTGTCTAGGTTGATCATTGCTTTTCTTCCAAGGAGCAAGCATCTTTTAAATTCATAGCTGCCATCACCATCTGCAGTGATTTTGGAGCCCAAGAAAATAAAGTCTATCACTGTTTCCATTGTTTCCCCATCNTCACACACCCTCTGAGTTTTATAACATGAAAACCTAATCTCCATTTATATCCTCATTTCTATGGGATGATGCATTCCAAACTCCAAACATCTGAGTTTCAGAGGAACTTTTGGCAACATAACCTGTTTATGTGGTGAAGACTGTCTGTATCTCCCATATTGATAGGGTGCGTCTGGCAACCACAAAAATCATCTTGTGATTTACCAGATGGCTTTCTGTTCTCCAGCTGGACTGGGAATCCCGGAGGACCCATCCCTCTCTGCAGGATTCCACCACCTCTGCCCTGGCTTTCCCCCCAGATACAGGTCTCCCTGACCCCCCAGACTGAGGCCTGTTGCTCCAGTAGGATAAGAAGGAGGTGACCCAGGTCTAAAAGGCCCCACACTTGATGTAAACGGACATTCTTGGCCATCAGCATAATCACAGCCCCGTGCATCCTCCAAAGTGGCAGATTTACAAACCGCTTGTGCTAGAAGGTGGAGAAAGTTCCACACGAGTCATCCGGGGAGAGCCGCGCTCTGGGCTTCACAGCAGTGTTTCTCTGTTGCTTTTGCCCACAGCTTCCAGAATGCTAAGCAGGTTTTCACTCTGATCTGGTGCCTATATGTAGGTGTATATGCATCTAATCGAAATATATATTAAAAATAAAACATATTTGTGGTTTGAATAACTGAAATAAAAATTTCTCAAGGGAATACTTATTATTATGGGAGACTCACATTTATTTTTCTATTCTAATTCATTTGTTGCCACTAAAAAAAGGTACTGGTCACAACCCTCAAATTTTAAAGTCAGTAGTTTGAAAAGCATTGTTTTCCTCCAGGTTCTAGTTCTAGTTCTGGGGTCTTGGCCCCAGTTTCCTCATCTGTACGATGGATACCATGCCTCTGGGCATGTGTGCTAAGCTGCTTCAGTCGTGTCCAGCTGTTTGTGACTCCATGGGCCGTGGCCCGCCAGGCTCCTCTGACCACAGGATTCTCCAGGCAAGAACACTGGAGTGGGTAGCCATGCCCTCCTCCAGAGGATCTTCCCGACCTAGGGATCGAAGCTGTGTCTCTTATGTCCCCTGCATTTGGCAGGCAGGTTCTTTACCTCTAGCACCTCCTGGGAAGCTCTCACAATGCCTCTACTTTCCTCATATGATTGTTGGGAGCGTTAAGTATGATGATGCTTATCTGTGAATCCACAGGAGGTGATACCTTTTATAATAAAAATGCTCAGTTATGATCTAATCCATATCCTTCACTTTAAAGATGGGAAATTCAGAGTCCCTAAGGAAAAGAAGAAGGGCAGAGGTCACTGTAGCCAAGGGCAGAGTCTGGGGCCAGGATCCACACTTCTGATGCCTGCTATTACCCCAGGCCATCTGCAAAGTACCGTGCTCTTAGAAACTGCATCAACCCCTCCAGATGAGCAGGGCATCTTCAAATGGATGACTCCTTCTGTGCCTTTTCCAGCCTGTCAAGAACCCATTCGCAACGTGTCTCCTGCTGAGAGTGTGCAAAATGCCAGTGCCCCAGGGAGACCATGTGTTTTCCACCCACTGAGTGTAATAACCAGTAAATGACTCCACAGGCCAGGGAATGGGGCCCCCAGAATGTTGAAATGGGGGAAAAAGAACTCCCAACTGGCCTCACAAATGCCTTCTTAGTCCCTCAGAGAGACTGGCCTGGGAGGATATGACAGCAGAGAGTGGTTAAGTTCTGAGCCTGCTCTGTGTAAGAGCTGCGGTGAAACCCGGGGTTTTTCAGGGAAGCTGGTAGCCATGAGCAAAGCCCATGTACACAAAGAGTAAAGCCTCTTTGTGCAGGTGAAGGATGGGGGCCTGCGCCAGCCTCCCAGCACCATCTTCGCCTGTGATTGCCCAGCACCTCCCCACCTCCTTGCCTTTGCTGGGGGTTTTCTTCCCACCTAGAACAGCGTTGCTCCTTCTGCCATGAATTCAAACCTTTCTTATCCCAATGCCTCTCTGTAATGCCTGCCTAGCTGGAAGATGCTTCATGGTAATGGNCCCAGCACCTCCCCACCTCCTTGCCTTTGCTGGGGGTTTTCTTCCCACCTAGAACAGCGTTGCTCCTTCTGCCATGAATTCAAACCTTTCTTATCCCAATGCCTCTCTGTAATGCCTGCCTAGCTGGAAGATGCTTCATGGTAATGGACATCTTTGGCGGGGGTCAGGGGGGATTCCTCATTCCTTACCTGTGATTAAATATAGCAAGTGTATTAAAGTGTTCTCTCCAACTAATATGGAACCTACTTTAGGGGCAGAATCTCTGAGTTATCTTTTGTCTTTCTCTGCACCTAGCAAAGTTTTACCAGTGCATAGGAGGCACTGAAAGGTGTGCATTGCGTGAATAAATGAGTGAAAAAAATAAATGAGAGTGTGGGGAGTTGAATGCTCTAGTATCATCAGGATAAACTGCTGAGGATGGTTTTATGTGTACCTGTTTGTGCACATGTGTGTGAACATGTGTGTGAGTGTAAGCTGGAAGTTCTAACCCTTGGGTGTTCATGAACATTCCCTGGGGAGTTTATATAAAGCACTGAGGCCTCACCACCAGAAATTTTGCTTAAACTGGTCTGGACTAGATCGTGGGGCATGCATACATTGAACATTCTCTCGTAGTGATTCTGATCTGCAGCTATGGTTCCGGGCTGCCGCTGTTAGCTTTTTGATTAATAGGAAGACAGTGTGTGAAAGTGCCGAATAAAGTAGCTGGCCCAGGGCAGTGCTCTATAAATGCATATAAACGCTTCCTCTCTGCCATCCTCTTGAGGGTTGGGACTTTATATCATGCCTCTTTCTGTTGTGCAGGGAGATGAGCCCAAGGGACAAGTTAAAGAGAGGGCAGCGATGCTTCAGTGGAGAAGATGACCGAGCGTCCAGTGAGCCGGTCTGGAGAGTGAATGCTCCACGCCCATGGAACTTGGATAGGATCATTGGAGACTAGAGTGTTCACGGAAAACTGTGAATAAGGTTATATTTGAGTTGGGCTTCAGTGCATGGGCAGGATTTAGCAAATTGGTGAAGAGCAAGCTTGAAGGACATTCTGGAAAAGGAACATAGCATCATCAAAGACAAGAAAATAAAGAAGGACTCTTGTGTGCCGAGCGCAGTGCTAAGGACCTTACATATATTATGCATGACCTTCCCTAAGGCTCATAGAACCTATTATTGCCATCACTTTACAAGTCACAGAACGAGGTTTAGAGAGGGCGGCAATCAGCTCAAGGTCACGTAGTTAGGAGGCAGTGCCTCTGAGACTAGAATGGGGGATTTTCTGAGATGTTGCAGGCTGAAAAAAGATGAAGATGGGCGCCATGTGCAGACGGTCTGCCTGAGTAGGTGTATGTGAAGAGGGGAGAAGAGGCAGCTTGTTAGAAAGGCATGTTTGGGCCATAACGTAGACACCGGCAGACCTCCAGATTTTGAACTTAACCTTGCAGGCCGCAGGGAGCTGTAACTTTTTGAGTGACACCACAAATGTGGCTACAAGTACAGAGAGTTGAGTTATCAGGGTTGGCAGGAGGCTTGGGATAAGCTATTGAATCCATGACTGGTTTAATGGGGAAAATTGATTTTACCTCTCCTGAATTATGTCTGTTGGGGATCAAGCCCTATGATTCAACTCTTTCTAGAAAAAGACATTTGACCTTCAAGCATCAGCCTGAGAAGATTTCATAATCTCACTTCAATGTGTTTCTCTAGAGGGCATTCAACAAGAAAGGTTTTTACTGAACACCTACTCCATGCCAGAGCCCGTGCTGTGAGCTGCAGAGAAAGAATTGAACAAGACTCCCTCCCTTCTCCTCTTCTTACGTGCGTGATGCCCTTGGAGACCAGTTCGAATTGACTCATCAGAAGTTTTCCATTATTTCCCAGCCATCTTTTCGCTGAGCTGAAAACGCACAGAATTACCTTAACATTCCCAACTGGGTCTTATTTTCCAAGCCGCTTTCATCGGTTGTCTTGCTTTCCTTTGAACTACATCCAATTTATCACTTTTTTCTTTCCTTTCTGAAAACATGATGCTCAAAATTGAACATAGTCGTCCAATTAAGTCTTAACCACAGCCAACAGGGGCATAGTAATTGTCTGGCTTGTTTTACATGGTGAAATCTTATTAATAGGTAGACAGGGAGGGGGACACAAGTGTACCTGGGTCATTGGATNGATGCTCAAAATTGAACATAGTCGTCCAATTAAGTCTTAACCACAGCCAACAGGGGCATAGTAATTGTCTGGCTTGTTTTACATGGTGAAATCTTATTAATAGGTAGACAGGGAGGGGGACACAAGTGTACCTGGGTCATTGGATTTTTTTTTTTTTTTTTTTGGAAGCATCACATGCAGAGATGGACAGCAGAAACTAGTAAGCCATCACTTGCTTTAGAAATACTCTTATTTAATTTTGGGAGGGGGTGTGTTTTATTTGGGAGGGTTTTGAAGTCACTCATTGTGTTACCTTGACGTTTTTATACCCCTGGTAACTATTTTTTTTTTTTATAAGTTAAGCTTTTACTGAGGTACTGTGTAAAGCTGTTCTTGAGATGAAAGCTGTTATCTGATTCAGAGCTTAATGTTTAAAAGTTCTCAAGCTGGTGAATCTAAAGACATTCCCTGCATAATTGTGTACTTAGAATTCACTGGCAGTGTAAAAGAGAGAGAGCTTCATGTTCTGTCTGGAATTACAAAAAAAGACAATTTATTTTTAAGTGAACTGGGGGAGAAGGGGGAAAAAGACTGTGATGGAGGATGTTTAGCTGAGTTACTGAAATACCATCTGGAGGCTTGGCTGGAAAAGAAGAGAGACCCTAGAAGGAACAAGAAACGGGATGAGGAAGCTGAGAAAGGACCAGCATGCTCTGGGGAAGGCAATCTCCACCAGCGATGTGGACCTGTAGGAGCGGAGGGGGGTGAGCTGATGCACCCCTTGGATGAAAAAGAACAATTATTTAATTTTTTGAAAAGTGTGGTATAATATACATAACACAAAGTGTACCATTTTGAAGTGCATAGTTCAGTGGTATTAGATACATTCATTGTTATGTAACCAACACGTCACCCATCTCCAGAACTTTTTTCATCTTCCCCAACTGAAACTGAAACTTCATTGAAGACTTCCTCACTCTCCCTGCCTGCAGTCCCTGGCAACCATCACTCTAAAGAAGGCAGTTGTTTTCAATGAGCAGAAGGAGGAGAAGGGTCTTTCTGTCAGGGCTCAACTGGCCACTCCAGTTTCATGAAACATCTTCAAACCATTCCAGTGCCGCTGTGTCCCCCAGCCTAGTTCAGGCCTGTCTTTTATGTGGCTGTAGTTCTGGGGTTGGAGGAGGAAACGGCAGCCCACTCCAGTATCCTGGCCTGGAGAATCCCCACGGAAAGAGGAGCCTGGTGGGCTGCAGTCCGTGGGGTCGCACAGAGTCAGGCATGGCTGAGCCGCAGCAGCAGCAGCTCCGGAGTCCTGTCCTCGCTGTCAAGGGTACCCTCCCTGGTGCTCTGGGCTAGATGACAACAGCTAACGCTTCTTTGTATTTACCATCTGCCAGATACCATGATCATGATCCATACTTTACATGTTTTATCTTTAGCATCTTCACAGAAATCTCGATAAGGAAGTATTGCTAAGCCTGTCTTTCAGATGAGGAAATCAAGCATATGACAATTTAAGTCATTCCCTCAAGGTCAAGGGGAGGAATCAGACTTTCAATACAAGTCAATATTTTTACCAATCCCCAATACTTTTTCTTCCCAAAGCTGGACTTCATCCACATCTTCTGCAGAAAGATATGACTTTAAGGCACACGTGCCATTGGGTAATGGAAATTCATTTCCTTAACCTGAGTTCCACAGGAATGTAATTGGTGTTCCTTGAAACTGAAAAAGAAAATTTCAGGAAGGAACAACACTGTTCCTGAATGGTCTAATAAGTTGGGAAACACTGAGTTAAACAAAGCTAATCAGAATCTTCCTTGCAGATCTTCTCAGGGGTCCTCAAAGACTGGATGGTCTTCTCATCCAGTCCTCAAATTTATTTTTCCTCTTTTAAAGACAATCTTGTAAATACAGCACTTCACAGGAAAACTTTGGCAAATGCCAGGGATGACATTCAAAATATTTGATGGCAGTTACAGACTGGACATTGGCCAATCAGACTGGACAGCAGCCGAGAGAACAGACACCAGCGACTGAAGCGGGCAAGGGAGGCTCTGGGTACTGATGGGAAGTGCCGCCTGCAGGGCATCAGGACTCACCTTAACCAGTCACGGCTCTCGGAGGCTGGGCAGTTCAGGGAGTGGGGACCAAACCGCCCAACTGCCCCAAGGAAGGAAGGCCACTTCCCTTTCTGAAATGCTGGCGGAGCGTCCAGGATTCTCTGACTGGGAGTAAACTCTGGCTTGTTTGATGTAACCCCCTGCTCGCCTAATAGTAAGTGGCACTTGGGATGTCTCAAGCTCTTCTGTGGTGGCTGTCTACTAGCCCCCATTTTATTATGAGAGGATGCAGTGTAGGTCATTGGAAGGAGCATTGGACAGAAGCCAGAGGGTCTGGGCTCTGCCTGGGATGCATGGTGACTAGAGGCCAGTTTATGCTCTTTTGATAATTCCTAGTTGCCTCTCTTGGTAGGGGAGCAGGTGGTCTCAGTTATCAAATTCTCTTCCTGCTCTGACATCTTACAACTCTATCATCTGGGTGGCTCTTCAATTTTCTGATTCCTATTTTTAGTAAGTAACTCTATTTCCCCCTCCTCTCAAGTAAACACAATATGTGTTTTTCCCTTACCTGTCAGATGGTGCTGCCACGAAGATAAAGGCCCCTGACTTTTGAATTCCATGTCTGTCTGATTCTCTTCCATGCTTGACGCACCACCAGGAGTGGAGTGGGGAAATGTACTTTTAATATTTATTAAAGGGCTCCAAATCTCTGTAATCTTCCATCTTTGATCCTGTTGAATATTCTAAACTCTTTTTTATTTAAACATGTTTGACTGGTCTAATCGTGGGCTGGCGTCCTTCCCCAGCTCTCTCTGCATCTTCTGCAGTGAGTCAGGAGAAGCGGGATGAGGTTTACGGGAGACGTTTAATGCTTGTGTCAGTCCCATTTCTACTTTGTCCAAACTGAAGCAATCTAACCTGGAAAACCCTCCACCGAGACCAACGCTCAGGAAACTATCCCCCTCCCCAGATCAAAGTTCTTTATTGGAGGATATTCATCACACACATTAGTCACCGTGTTATTTATAAGGGCACAGTATCAGAGACTGTGCGGAACACAAAGCATGTTTTAGTAAAAATAATATTAACATGTTAATTTTATGCAGTTATTGAAATTTTAGTCCTGAATGTCATAGATTTTCAGGGAAATTCTATGACTGTATGTACATGAACTTTACAATTGCCTACTGGCACCCCACTCCAGTGCTCTCGCCTGGAAAATCCCATGGACGGAGGAGCCTGGTGGGCTGCAGTCCATGGGGTCACACAGAGTCGGACACGACTGAGCGACTTCACTTTCACTTTTCACTTTCATGCATTGGAGAAGGAAATGGCAAGCCACTCCAGTGTTCTTGCCTGGAGAATCCCAGGGACGGGGGAGCCTGGGGGGCTGCCGTCCATGGGGTCGCACAGAGTCGGACACAACTGGAGCGACTCAGCAGGAGCAGCACACAAAAGATTGAAAGGCAATGTGGACAGATAATCACGGTTGATTGATTAGGGAAAGGGGATTATGGGATTGAGGTTGACGTTTTTTTTCCTGCCATTTTGGTTATTTTAGTTGCATTTTATTTAAATGTTGCTAATATAACATTTAAGACATTGGACATCGCATATTATATAGAGTGGAATAGCTGTGGACCTTTGTTGTTGCTGTTGCTCAGTCGCTCAGTCTGACTCTTTGCAACCCCATGGACCACAGCACAGCAGACTTCCCTGTCCTTCACCATCTCCTGGAGCTTGCTGAAACTCATGTCCATTGAGTCAATGATGCCATCCAACCATTTCATCCTCTGTCATTCCCTTCTCTTCCTGCCTTCAATCTTTCTCAGCATCAGGGTCTTTTCTAATGAGGTGGTCAAAGTATTGGAGCTTCAAGATGAGTCGTTCCAGTGAATATTCAGGGTTGATTTCCTTTAGGATTGACTGGTTTGATCTCCTTGCAGTCCAAGGGACTCTTGAGAGTCTTCTCCAACACCACAGTTCAAAAGGGTCAACTTTTGAGTTGTTGACTTTAGAGTTGGACAAATCTATATTCAGGTACATATTTTTTGTTACTTATTTGTCTAAAACTTTAGGTAAAATCTCTTATAGAGCCTGATATGTGGAAAGTGACTTTTTTTTTCTTTTCCAAAACCAAATCAAATCAACATAAATGAAGCTACTATATTACTATAAAAATAGCCAGTATTTTTATAAGCCACAGAGTTTGGTCTTTGCTCGTTCCTGACCATCTACACTTTAAAGCTGTCCTGTTCTGTAATCAGTAGGAAACACAAGAGCATCATAGTTCTAGGTTTGAGTCGTAGCTCCTCCACACCTTAGTACTGTGACTTTGGGCAGGGGAACTCTCTAGCTCCAGTTTTCTCATCTGCTGGGATTTGGTCTGATTAGTAAGCAACATTCCCTCCCCCTACCCCCTGCCTTTTTTTTTTTTTTTTTTTTCCCTGAGTTCAGAACCAACAGAGAAAGAGAAATCTAGTCAGAAAGATTAGATCAGAATATCATCTTTATTCCCGCAAAGCTCTTTGGAGAATGTGACAAGGATGCAGAGCATCCTTCCTGGTCCAGAGCTTCCCCTCTCAGGCACATGTAGCACCCCACAACCACAGGAACCTCGGACTCAGCGGAGATCAGTTTCCAAGTTCACAGAAAGGGAGAGCAGAAAGCAACTTCCCAGCAGGTTGCAGATCCCAAGAGACACAAGACTTGCAGATCTATGTCCATCTTCCTAATATACCCTTGAAAATTCAATGGGGCAATGGCACCCCACTCCAGTACTCTTGCCTAGAAAATCCCATGGACAGAGAAGCCTGGAAGGCTGCGGTCCGTGGGGTTGCGAAGAGTCGGATATGACTGAGTGACTTCACTTTCACTTTTCACTTTCATGCATTGGAGAAGGAAATGGCAAGCCACTTCAGTGTTCTTGCCTGGAGAATCCCAGGGACGGGGGAGCCTGGTGGGCTGCCGTCCATGGGGTCGCACAGAGTCGGACACGACCGAAGTGACTCAGCAGATGATTAGTGTGCAATAAACACTGACTGCTACTGTCTGTCCACAACCTTCCCCAGGTAAACTGTCCTGGATGTCTCTGTGGATAAATTGCCAGACCAGTGTGCGGCCACATAAAGAGAGGCACTATGGCACAGCCCAAGAGCAGGGCCGCTGAAACCACACAGCGTGGATACGAATCCTGCCTCCACGCCTTCCCAGCTGCGTTGCCCTGGATGACTTAACCTCTCTGTATCTTACTTTCTCAGTCTGTAAAATGGGGAGAAGAGCATGACCACTCATAAAGTCCTGATGAGGATTAAACAATCTAACACTTGCAAAGCACTTAGAACAGTTTCTGGCACACAGTAAGACTTCTTGCTAAATATAAATAAGTAATGAAGACCTACACGTTTACTACGGGGGCTTCCCCACTTCACAAGATCAGTGGATTTAGGGCAAAATGATGACACGCTGGGCCGTCTTTATTAACAGGCATATTAGAAGGGTTTTGTTATCCCTCTGAAATCTTTCACCCCTATACGCTTTGTTCAAAGTAAAAAATAACTCTAAGGCTGGCAGAGGGAATGCTTCTGAGTTAGACTGCTTTTCTTAGCATGCGCAGAGTTTTAGATTTGGGTCCACAGCCTTCTTTCTCCCTCCCACCATCCTAAATTTCTTGGTTAAATTCCCAGGAAGATGAGGATTATTTATAATTTGGCCCTAACTGCAGCCCAGCAGGAGAACATGTTAATGAGTTCATTAATTAATTAGCTTGCATTTGCATAGTACTTTAGCATTTGCAAAGCCCTTTCAGATTCATTATTTCGTTTTATGATCACAATACCCTAGTGAGGAACAAGGGAGGGGTTAGCCAGATTTTCAGACAAGGAGACTGAGGCTCTGTGAGGTTAACTGGTTGGCCCCAGAAACTTGTTCAGTGGCAGAGCGGGGGTCAAATGCAGCTCTCCATTCATGATGGACAGGAACTGTAGAGTCTTACAGATGCTCATTTAAATCCTAGCTCCAGTCTACAGTACCTGTGCAGTCCTAATCATGTTATTCAGCCAGTATGACTTTTAGTTTTCTCATCTGTAAGACACCTTTAAGGCTATGGTTTTTCCAGTGGTCATGTATGGATATGAGAGTTGGACTGTGAAGAAAGCTGAGCACCAAAGAACTGATGCTGTTGAACTGTGGTGTTGCAGAAGACTCTTGAGAGTCCCTTGGACTGCAAGGAGATCCAACCAGTCCACTGTAAAGGAGATCAGTCCTGGGTGTTCATTGGAAGGATTCATGCTAAAGCTGAAGCTCGAATACTTTGGCCACTTCATGCGAAGAGTTGATTCATTGGAAAAGACTCTGATGCTGGGAGGGATTGGGGGCAAGAGGAAAAGGGGACAACAAGGGATGAGATGGCTGGATGGTATCACCGACTTGATGAACATGAGTTTGAGTGAAGTCTGGGAGTTGGTGATGGACAGGGAGGTCTGGCTTGCTATGATTCATGAGGTCGCAGAGTCAGACACAACGAGCAACTGAACTGAACTGAACTGAAGACAAAGATAAAAATAGTATCAATCAGTATCTCATTAGGACTAATATGAACACTAACAAAGATAATACACAGAGACCACACCTTGTAACTACTTGGTCAGTGTTAAGCCCATTCTTATAAAGAGTGACAGTAACTTTCTACTAAATATAACTATGGAAGCATCACACACAAAGTCCATTGGAAAAAGGAAGCTGGAATAAATCGGATCCACCTTACGTGGTGACGAGTTGGGAAAGTCTTCTCTGAAGTACAGTTAAACCTTGACAGGTGAATATAAGTTCGTTTTTTGTTTTTTGTTTTTTTTT
>SJYV01009078.1:0-36385 GCA_006410875.1 Neotragus pygmaeus | reverse complement strand
GAATCACTGCAGACAGTGACTGCAGCCATGAAATTAAAAGACGCTTGCTCCTTGGAAGAAAAGCTATGAACAATCTACACAGCTTATTAAAAAGCAGACATTACTTGGCCAACAAAGATCTGCAAAGTCAAAGTTATGTTTTCTCCAGTAGTCATGTATGGATGTGAGAAATGGACCATAAAGAAAGCTGAGTACCGAAGAATTGATGCTTTTGAACTGTGGAGCTGGAGAAGACTCTTGAGTGTCCCTTGGACAGGAAGGAGATCAAATCAGTCAATCCTAGGGGAAATCAGCCCTGAATATTCACTGGAAGGACTGATGCTGAAGATGAAGCTCCAATACTTTGGCCACCTGATGTGAAGACCTGACTATTTGGAAAAGACCCTGATGTTGGAAATGATTGAAGGCAGGAGGAGAAGGGGATGACAGAGGATGAGATGGCTGGATGGCATCTTAAGTTTGGGAGATGGTGAGGGAGGCCTGGCGTTCTACAGTCCATAGGGTTGCAAAGCGTCAGACATGACTGAGCGACTGAACAACAAGAAAGTAGTTCACGGACTTTTTTTTTCATGAGCTCTGGGCTTTTGATGGCAAAGACTGACTGATCATTTAGACTATGCTGCAGTCCTAGGAGCTTGAGCGAGGGCACTGTCTTGGCACCATTCAGAAATCCTTGCAAGCTCCTTTGACTTTGAGCAAGACAGTAGTTAAATATGTCAACCTTAGCTTTCTTGCATGTAAAATGGGGACAACTCCTGAAACCCAGGGCTTGGAAGGACCAGGCAAAATTTCAGAGCACATTTAAATTAAAATGATTGGTTTAAAAAAAAATGTGTCAGGAGGTTGTGAATGGCTTTTAGATGGTACATCCAACTTATCTGTAAGTGCTATTGATTGGGGAAGCAGTGAAATGAATTTGTGTTTTCTTCTTGTTTCTTATGCTGAGGGGGTGAGGATGTAATCTAAGCTGGAATGAGATAATTAGAGATGAGTTCAAGAACAGAAAGACTTTATTTTCTTGGGCTCCAGAATCACTGCAGACAGTGACTGCAGCCATGAAATTAAAAGACGCTTGCTCCTTGGAAGAAAAGCTATGAACAATCTACACAGCTTATTAAAAAGCAGACATTACTTGGCCAACAAAGATCTGCAAAGTCAAAGTTATGTTTTCTCCAGTAGTCATGTATGGATGTGAGAAATGGACCATAAAGAAAGCTGAGTACCGAAGAATTGATGCTTTTGAACTGTGGAGCTGGAGAAGACTCTTGAGTGTCCCTTGGACAGGAAGGAGATCAAATCAGTCAATCCTAGGGGAAATCAGCCCTGAATATTCACTGGAAGGACTGATGCTGAAGATGAAGCTCCAATACTTTGGCCACCTGATGTGAAGACCTGACTATTTGGAAAAGACCCTGATGTTGGAAATGATTGAAGGCAGGAGGAGAAGGGGATGACAGAGGATGAGATGGCTGGATGGCATCTTAAGTTTGGGAGATGGTGAGGGAGGCCTGGCGTTCTACAGTCCATAGGGTTGCAAAGCGTCAGACATGACTGAGCGACTGAACAACAAGAAAGTAGTTCACGGACTTTTTTTTTCATGAGCTCTGGGCTTTTGATGGCAAAGACTGACTGATCATTTAGACTATGCTGCAGTCCTAGGAGCTTGAGCGAGGGCACTGTCTTGGCACCATTCAGAAATCCTTGCAAGCTCCTTTGACTTTGAGCAAGACAGTAGTTAAATATGTCAACCTTAGCTTTCTTGCATGTAAAATGGGGACAACTCCTGAAACCCAGGGCTTGGAAGGACCAGGCAAAATTTCAGAGCACATTTAAATTAAAATGATTGGTTTAAAAAAAAATGTGTCAGGAGGTTGTGAATGGCTTTTAGATGGTACATCCAACTTATCTGTAAGTGCTATTGATTGGGGAAGCAGTGAAATGAATTTGTGTTTTCTTCTTGTTTCTTATGCTGAGGGGGTGAGGATGTAATCTANCAAAAAAATATATATGGCGTTTGCTATAAAAATAGGTTCTTCTTTTTTTGAAAAGTGATAGTAGGTTATAAAAATTAAAATTAAAGGAGAAATAGAGGACTTAAATTTTTTTAAATGTTAAAAAAAGGAGAAGAAAAAGAAAAGAAGAAAAAACAATCAAACAGCAACATCAACAACAACAACAACAAATAGAATGGTTGTAAAAATAGTAAAGATATTTCTGGGACTTTCTCTGGTGTTGCGGGCAGTGTGGGGTCACTTCCAAGGTGGTTCCCTCTGTTTAGCTTCTTCTGTTTGCTGTTCTCTTCAGTGTCTGATTTCCACACTAACACAAGGGGGGCAGTGGTGGACACTTTTTTTTTTTTTTTAGGCTCACTTGTTCAGTCACGCTGTGGGGAGGGAGGGATGTTGCAAACAAATAACACTGGTGTGTGCTCGCAGTGTCTCAGCCATGCTGGGCATGCCCCTGCACACGCCGCACACCACTCAGGCTCTACGTTGCTCTGCCGGGAACAGTCTGAGACCGGCCCTAGGCTGCATGCACCTCCCTGGTCTAAGCTGCTAACGATCGGCTCTCAGGTAGCCTTCACAGGTGCAGATTCAGTTGGGCCTGCATTTTGTGCCCTTCCCAGGACCGAGTAGCTCAGGTGTTTGGTGAGAGCAGTCGCTGCACCTTATCGTCTTTACCTGCTGCTCAGTTTTCTGGGTGTACCACTGGTGTTCCTTGTCAGGCAGATGGTGACCGTCCAGAACCCCAAGAAGTCTTAGTTAGCAAAGAAGCCTGCTTGCAGTTTGGTAGGTAAAGTGTCTGGGGCTGTGATTGCCCCCTTCCAGCCCTTATAGCTCTGGCTGCCTGTCACTGGTGGGAGATGGTCTGCAGCCGCTATTTCTGTTCTGTCCTTTGTTCTGTGCGCGGTCCTGGTGGTGTCTTATGTTAGAGCTTTTTGCGTGGTAGCTATCCCACAGTCTGGTATGCTAGCCCAAGTTAGTTCGCTCTGGTTACATTTGGGACATTTCGGCACGATTCTTAAAAAGCACTGTAGCCCGTGCCTCCCTGGTCAGCCCCCACTTGCTAGGGGCGGATGCAGGCGTCTGCGCTGCTTCTCCACGGGAGGAGTTACTGTTGGGCTCCTAATCTGTTGGTTTTAATTATTTATTTATTTTCTTCCCTGTTATGTTGCCCTCTGTGCTTCCAAGGCTTGCCACAGACTTGGCAGTGAGAGTGTTTCCTGGTGTTTGGAAACTTCTCTCTTTTCAAGACTCCCTTCCCGGGACGGGATTCCCATCCCAGGACAGAGCTCCCTCTTTACCTCCTTTGTTCTTTTTTCGTCTTTCATATTTTTGTACCTGTTTTTGAAGACATTAATCTGCTTTTCTGGGTGCCTGATGTCCTCTGCCAGCATTCAGAAGTTGTTTTGTAGAATTTATTCAGCGTTGAAATGTTCTTTTGATGAATTTGTGGGGGAGAAAGTGGTCTCCCCGTCCTATTCCTCTGCCATCTTAGGAACAGGTTCTCAAATTTATTTTTTTAAGGAAGAGTTTTTAAAGAGAATATGTTCTTAAAGGTTTGTCAGTTAGCCTAATGCTTAGCTTCTTTAACATGTAAACAGCAATGTGTCAGGAATTTGAATCTATCAGAGACTTTTCTTTCCTTCTATGAAGAGCACAATGTAGGCCTTTATCAGGCCTTGAATCTTCTAGTTTTCTCTCCTCCAAAGAGGGAGGTGAAAACATTGGTGCCATTGTTTAGAGATTTTTTTTCCATCATCAGCCTGTGACTCCAAATTTGCCTGTAGTACTTGAGTCTATTCTCCTTGAAGGCAAAGAGAAAAGTCTGGTGGGTCACATGGGATGCTTCCAAGGACCAGGACTAGATGGGGTAATAGCACTTCTCACATTACATGGCCTGGACTTCTCCTTATGGGTGTCTTATGGCAAGAAATTTGGGAAAAATTGGATGATTAAGAGAGAAGACAAGTTCAGTGCACAAGACCACTTTTTCATTTTTGCACTATTTGTCCTAATGGAACTCTGGGTGGGTGTGCAAGGGGAACTCCAATGTTCTTGCTTGCACACACTCTGACAAACTCTTATATCACAGTTTCACCTTGGGGAACATGACAGAGATGTCAGTCAGAGTCCAGAGCATCAGAGACTATTTGAAAGAAGCATTCAGGTTACTCCCAAAGGCATAGGCCAATGAGGAAAACATCTACAAGTGCAGACAAAGTGTTTCCTTATTACCTGAGGGAGACAAGGAAAGAATGGTCAGGAATCACTGAACCAAAAGGGGACAGTGGGTCTTCCACTCACCATACCTTCCAAATATTGAAAATGCAAACTTGAAAATATTTCTGCAAATGATCTTTAAAAATTATCTCATACATTATTTCATCATATCCTCCCTTGAAGAAATATGAAAAATATTAAATTATTGTGTTATCACATCATATCTATTAACAGATGTTGGTATTATTGTTTCTCCTAACATTACCATCCTTGTGAATTGATGCCACATGAATACTGATTGAGCTCAAAAAATGTTACAGCCCAGACGAAATGTCTAGGAAACAGAGTTGAGGATGTTGATTTCTCCTTTCAGGTATTTTACAGACTCCTGGAGGTATTCTTAGGAAAAAACAAAGCATACATATCTCTTTGTTCAAGCTTCTTCAACAAAATAGCATAGACTGGGTACTTTGCAAAGACCAGAACTGTATTGCTGCAGATTAGTTCTTGAGTCTGGATATCCAAGAACTGGAGGTCAGTGTGGTCTAGTTTTGGTGAGAGCCTGCTTCAGGTCTCACACTGCACAGTTCTCATCGTATCATCACAGGGCATGAGAGAGACTAGTTTGTATCTACCTCTTTTATAAAGGCATTATTTCCTTTTGTGAGGTCTCCATCCCCACACCCAAATCGTTGTCACCTGATATCATTAGTTTGGGGTTTAGGACTTCAAGATATGAATTTTGTGGGGTCCTAACCATTCAGAACATAAAGGGCTTTAAAGTCTACATGCTTGTAAGAATATAGACTCGCTGAGCCAAAAAAAAAAAAAAAAAGAGCAGGTTAGCAGGCAAAAAAAGGAAATCAGGGATTCATATCCAAACTGTAGATTTTCAACCTGTCATAAGGCTTTAATTATTATGTGTCAAATACTGGAAGTCATACTGAAATGGAACTCCACAGCAGATGCAGTGGAATAAATGGAGCATGAAAATGATCATTCATCATTCCTTGTGGAGTCTCTGGATTATCTGGATCAATGTAGAAGTAATTGCCATGTCGGTAAAGATCCACCAAGAGAACTATGGTAAACTGGCTCGTTGCTCTGAGCTATGAGCCTCAGGGAGAGTTTGAGTTCAGATATATAGTTCTGTATATGACGCCCGGCATGTTCTTTTCTATCATGACCTCAATTGAATTCAGTCCCTAAGTTGTGTCCAGCTCTTTGTGACTGCATGCAATGCAGCATGCCAGGCTTCCTTGCCCATCTCTAACTCCCACAGCTTGTTCAAAGTCATGTCCATTGAGTCAGTGATGCCATGCAATCATCTCATCCTCTGTCATCCCCATCTCCTCCTGCCTTCAATCATTCCCAGCATCAGGGTCAGGGTCTTCACATCAGGTGGCCAGAGCTTAGAGTTTAAGCTTCAGCATCAGTCCTTCCAATAAATAGTCAGGACTAATTTTCTTTAGAATGGACTGGTTGGATCTCCTTGCTGTCCAAGAGACTCTCAAGAATTTTCTCCAACACCACAGTTCAAAAGCATCAATTCTTTTGTGCTCAGCCTTCTTCACAGTCCAACTCTCACGTCCACACATGACTACTGGAAAAACCATAGCTTTGACTAGATGGCCCCTTCGTCAGCAAAGTATTGTCTCTGCTTTTTAATATGCATTCTATGTTTGTCATAGCTTTTCTTCCAAGAAATTCCCTGGCTACAGTCACCATCTGCAGTGATTCTGGAGCCCAAGAAAATAAAGTCTATCTCTCTTTCCATTGTTTCTCCATCTATTTTCCATGAAGTGATGGGACCGGATGCCATGATCTTCATTTTCTGAATGTTTTAAGTTTTAAACCAGCTTTTCCCACTCTGCTCTTCCACTTTCATCTTGAGGGAATGTGTTCCTTTAGTTCTTCTTTGCTTTCTGCCATAAGGGTGGTGTCATCTGCATATCTGAGGTTATTGATATTTCTCCCGGTAATCTTGATTCCAGCTTGTGCTTCATCCAGCCCAGCATTTCACATGAGGTACTCTGGATATAAGTTAAATGAGTTGGCAGTATACAGTCTTGATGTACCCTTTTCCCAATTTGGAACCAGAATTTGTTCCATGTCCAGTTCTAACTGTTGCTTCTTGACCTGCATACACATTTCCCTGGAGGCACATAAGGTAATCTGGTATTCCTTTCTCTTGAAGAGTTTTTCACAGTTTATTATGATCTACAGAGTCAAGCTTCCCTGGTGGCTCAGAGGTTAAAGCGTCTGCCTCCAATGCAGGAGACCTGGGTTCGATCCCTGGCTCAGGAAGATCCCCTGGAGTAGGAAACAGCAATCCACTCCAGTATTCTTGCCTGGAGAATGCCACAGATGGAGAAGCCTAGTAGGCTACAGTCCACGGGGTCACAAAGAGTCAGACACGACCGAGCAACTTTACCTTAGTACACAGTCAAAGGCTTTATTGTATTCAATGTAGTAAAAGTAGATGTTTTCTGGAATCATGACCTAGTTGAGGACAATTAGGAGTAAGGCATCCTCCTGAGTTTAATATAGTACTGAGCAAAGGCTGAAAAGTGTGTTGCACTTGCTACTTGAATCCTCAGACCACATGTGCCTTCAAGGAAGGAGACTCCTACTGGTTTTAGCAACAAACTCAGTAAGATTGGAACCAGCAGGAATAGAGTGGAAATACCAGCCGCCGTCTATTATCATTCCAGGAAATAGGGCCCAGATGAAGAAAAATAGCTTGGTCATTTGTAAATGCCTNCTACTGGTTTTAGCAACAAACTCAGTAAGATTGGAACCAGCAGGAATAGAGTGGAAATACCAGCCGCCGTCTATTATCATTCCAGGAAATAGGGCCCAGATGAAGAAAAATAGCTTGGTCATTTGTAAATGCCTTCCTGTAGTAGGAGGAAATCTGAGAAACTGCTTCAGCTACAATTATTTGTTGAGGACTTCCCTGATGGTGCAGTGAAGAAGACTCTTTCCTCAGGAAAGAGATTCGATCCCTGGTCCAGGAAGTGTCCACCTGCCATGGAACAATTAAGACAGTGCTCCCCCGTTACTGAGACGCTGCTCTAGAGCCCACATGCTGCAGCTCCTGAAGCCTGCATGCTGGAGCCTGAGGAAGACCACACAGCAAGGAAACCAGGTACTGCGAGGAAGCGCGATCCCCACTTGCCACGACTGATGGAAGTCCGGGCAAGCGGTGAAGACCCAGTGCATCCAGAAGTGAATAAATAAATAAACAACAAAAAACAACTTGTTGGGCGATTACACTGGGCCTGGTACAGAGGACACCACAGAGAAGAAGACAGAGTTCAGTCACTACAGAGCTGATTTGCCAAACATGGTCACATATCTCTTATTTGAAGTTTNGTGAATAAATAAATAAACAACAAAAAACAACTTGTTGGGCGATTACACTGGGCCTGGTACAGAGGACACCACAGAGAAGAAGACAGAGTTCAGTCACTACAGAGCTGATTTGCCAAACATGGTCACATATCTCTTATTTGAAGTTTGGAACATAAGGGGACAAGACAACATAAAATCCACTGTGAAATAGAAAGAACTCAGGAGCAGAGCCAAAAGTTAAATCTTCCCATGAAACAATCAATATTTATCCCATTCTGAATTACTTACAAAGATGGTTTCCTTTTATTTGAAAACAATACACTTGGATTGGAACTTGAAAGTCATTTTGGAAATCTGAAATTTAAAGCAAAGGAACAGAGAGAAAGATTCACATGCATCGTGATTCCTAAATCATGGTTTCTCACTGGGGATAATGCTACTTCCGCACATGCAGACATTTGTTTTCTGAAACATGAACAAAACTTGTCATTACAATGATTTATTATTACACTTCTTCAAAACCCAATCTGATACAACAAAATCTGACTCCTTAGTATTTATTTCTCTCTTTGGCATTTCTTGTGTATCATTCATAAGAGGAGCATGAGATTGAGTTGATGGAATATAAACAAATTGTATACAAGGTCAGTGGTGCAACCTAAGGCAACTTGAAGTTCACTGGAGGACTTTCTCTCCATCATTTGCTTGATCTCAAAGTCATATTGTGAGAGGTGGCCTTTCCATACGTATGAGCAACCATTGGCTGTCTTGTGCATGTTGCTTATGTTTGAACTTCAGTGTGATTTGTGCTCCAGAAATTAAATAAAAATGGAAAACTGTATTTGTAAATAAATACAAAAATATATATTTTAATGTAATTCTACTATAGCTGTTCAACATATCCAAGTGTTGAACAGAAAAAAAAAATGTTGATAATATCCAGATGAATATCTAGCATGAAGTAAAATGAAAAATTACTTTCTGATGTGAAGAAAATTCAATGTTAAGTACCTAAAATAAATATTAAAGAACTATTTTAAGTTATTCAATGATTTGAGCAGCTTTGAACGACTTTCAAGAGTGTCTATACGTTGGTATTATTATAAAGTATTTATGTAAGTTCTATTTGAATATGTAATTTGATACATTCCTACTTATATAAGTAAACGTATGACACTAAAAGTCACTCAGAATACTTAGTTTATAAAGTTAAAGTATAATTCAATAGCTTTCTTAGCTTTGTTCTCGTAGATATACTTTTTGGTTTCCTTTGTTTGCTGGGTCAGTCTATAGTACTTTATTTTTGGTGTACCGTTTTGCTTTTGCTTATGGATGTATACATACGTGTGTATATTCAGTCACACTTCTTATTGGTAGAGGCCTCTATATACATTAGGCTTTTTGCAGTTCTGCATAGTTATCCTTTTGTTTTTTCTCTTGTTTTATTCTTCTGTTTTTTTCTCTTTTTTCTTTTTTATAATTTTAATTTCTAATTTTTAAACATATTATATTATTTCTACACTTATTCCTTTTTTGTGCCTTTTCCTACTGCTCTTTTCCCCTTGCAGTTAATTTTTAATGTGTATAAATCTTCTTCATCTACCTCTATCTAACTTTGCATATCTATTCTTTCTTTCATTTCTTTCTTTCTTTTTCTTTCAACATATTTCTTAGTTTTGTTTTTGTTGCTTTATTCCGTACTTAGCACCTTGCTTTAGCTTTGTTTTCCAATCTGTGCTTTAGTTAGTTTTGTGATTAACTGGTATATATAATTTTTCATTTCCTTTTTTTCACCAGCTCAGTCTAAGGTACTTTATTTTTGTTGGACTGTTTTGACATTGTTCATGGGTATATGTGCATATGTGTATATTCCGTTATTTTAATTATTATTTACCTGATTTTGTAACTTCCACTTGTCTGGGATTCATCTTTGTTTTCTTGTTTTGGATATTTGTTTTAATCTCACTTAATGCCATAACAAACCACTGGTGGAATCTTTATTCCTGACCACAAATACAGCCCTGAGCCTTTGGAATGGGAGCACTGACTCCAAGACCCTAGACTATCAGAGAGCTAACCCTAGGGTGTATCAAATAGTGACAATGCAAACAAAGGAAACCACTGGATACAAGACTCAGCATCACCCAATCACCAGTAGCAACCTGTGCAGGACAGCTCATCTAAACAACACACAAAGCAAAAATACAAACCCAATCATGAGCAGACAGGATTACCAGCTCACTCAGCCTTGCCCATTAGAGGAAAAACAAACAAACAAAAACTCAGCACAAATTTCACCCTATAAGAAACCTACACAAATCACTGGACCAAACTTAGGAGGGCAGAAACCAAAAGGAAGAAAGAATTCAACCTCGAAACCTGGGAAAACGAGACCTCAGGAAAAATAAGTTAAAAAAAATAGTCATGAAAAGACGGAGAAATATTACACAAATGAAAGAACAAACTGGAAACACAGAAATCCAAATCAATGAATAGGAAATAGGCAAAATACCTGAAAAAGAATTCAGAATAATGATAGTAAAGATGATCAAAAATCTTGAAAACGAAATGGAGAGCAAACAAGTATCCATTAACAAAGACCTAGAAGAATTAAAGAATAAGCATAGAGAGACAAAAAACACAATTACCAAAATTAAAAATACTCTAGAAGGAATCAATAGCAGACTATCTGAAGCAGAAGAATGAATCAGTGAGCTGGAAGATAAAATGGTGGAAATAACTTCTGAAGAGCAGAATAAAGTTAAAAAAATCAAAAAAACTGAGGATGGTCTCAGAGACCTCTGGGACCATATTAAACGCACCAACATTTGAATTATAGGGGGTCCCAGAAAGGAACAGAGAAAGAAAGGGTATGAGACATTTTTTGAAGAGATTATAGTTGAAAATTTCCCCAACATGGAAAAGGAAATAGTCAATCAAGTCCAAGAAGCAAGAGTCTCATACAGGATAAACCCAAGGAGAAACACGCCAAGACACATGCCAATCAAACTAACAAAGACTAAACACAAAGAAAGACTGTTAAAAGCAGCAAGGGAGAGGGAAAAAGTAACATACAAGCGAAACCCCATATGCCTAACAGCTGATCTTTCAGCAGAAACTCTGCAGGCCAGAAGGGAATGGCAGGGTATATTTAAAGGACTGAAAGCGAAAAATCTACAACCAAGACTACTGTCCCCGGCAAGGATCTCATTCAAAATTGATGGAGAAATAAAAAGCTTTTCAGACAAGCAAAAGTTAAGAGAATTCAGAACTACCAAACCAGCTTTACAGCAAACGTTAAATGGACTTCTATAGTCAAGAAACAAACAGAAAGAAAAGGATCTACAAAATCAACCCACAACAATTAAGAAAATGGCAATAGAAACATATATATCAATAATTACTTTAAATGTAAATGGATTAAATGTTCTAACCAAAGGACACAGACTGGTTGAATGGATACAAAAACAATACCCATATATACGCTGTCTACAAGAAACCCACTTCAGACCTCAAGACACATATAGACTGAAAGTGAGAGGATGCAAAAATATATTCCATACACATGGGAAGCAAAAGAAAGCTGGAGTAACAACCCTCATATCAGACAAAATTGACCTGAAAATAAAGATTACAAGTGATAAAGAAGGACACTGCATAATGATCAATGGATCAATCCAAGAGGAAGACATAACAATTGGAAATATCTATGCACCCAACATAGGGGCACTTCAATACATAAGACAAACACTAACAGACATAAAAGGAGAAATTGACAGTAACACAATAACAGTAGGAGACTTTAACACCCCACTCACACCAATGGACAGATCATCAAAACAGAAAATTACTAAGGAAACACATGTCTTAAAATGATACATGAGATGAGATGGATCTCATTGCTATCTTCAGGACATTCCATCCAAATGCAGAAGAAAACACCTTCTTCTCAAGTGCACATGGAACCTACTCCAGGATAGACCACATCTTGGGTCACAAATGATCCCTCGGTAAATTTAAGAAAATTGAAATCATACCAAGCTTCTTCCTTAACCACAATGCTATGAGACTAAATATTAATTACAAGGAAAAAACTGTAAGGAACAGAAACACAAGGAAATTATACAACACATTTCTAAATAATCAACAGGTTACTGATGAAATCAAAAGGGAAATTTAAAAATTTCTAGAAGAAAATAGCAATGAAAACACAACTCAAAACCTATGGGATGCAGCAAAAGCAGTCCAAAGACAGAAGTCTATAGCAATACAATCTTACCTCCAGAAACAAGAAAATCATTGAATAGACAATATAACTTTAATCCTAAAACAGCTGGAAAAAGAAGTACAAAACCCCCACAAAATTAGTAGAAGAAAAGAAATCATAAAGATCTGAGCAGAAATCAATGAAAAAGAAATGAGAGAAACAATAGTAAAGATTAATAAAACTGAAAGCTGGTTCTTTGAGAAAATAAACAAAATTGACAAGCCTTTAGCCAGACTCATCAAGAAACAAAGAGAGAAGAATTGAATCAACAAAATTAGAAATGAAAAAGGAGAGGTTACAACAGACAATGCAGAAATACATTGGATTATAAGAGAGTATTACAAACAACTATATGGCAATAAGATGGATAACCTGGAAGAAATGGACAGGTTCTTAGAAAAGTTCAATCTTCGAAGACTGAACCAGAAAGAAATAGAAATTATGAACAACCCAATTATAAGCACTGAAATTGAAGCTGTGATAAAAAATCTCCCCCAAAAACAAAAGCCCGGGACCAGATGGCTTCACAGGAGAATTCTATCAAACATTTAAAGAAGAGCTAATGCCTATCTTTCTAAAACTCTTTAAAAAATTGCAGGGGAAGGAACACTTCCAAACTCATTCTACGAGGCCATCATCACCCTGATACCAAAACCAGACAAAGACAACACAAAAAAAGAAAACTACAGGCCAATATCACTGATGAACATAAATGCAAATATCCTCCACAGAATCCTAGCAAACAGAATTCAGCAACACATCAAAAAGCTCATACACCATGATCAAGTTGGGCTTATTCCAGGGATGCAAGGAATCTTCCATATATGCAAATCAATCAATGTGATACACTATATTAACAAATTGAAAGATAAAAGCCACATGATCATCTCCAGAGACACAGAAAAAGCCTTTGACAAAATTCAGCACCAATTTATGATTAAACCTCTTCAAAAAATGGGCATAGAAGGAACCTACCTCAACATAGTGAAGGCCGTATATGATAAACCTACAGTAAAGATTATTTTCAATGGTGAAAAGCTGAAGCATGCCCCCTAAGATCAGGAACAAGATAACGGTGTCCACTTTCACCACCATTATTCAACATAGTTCTGGAAGTCCTAGCTTCAACAATCACAGAAGAAAAGGAAATAAAGAAATCCAGATTGCAAAAGATGAAGTAAAGCTCTCACTACTTGCAGATGACATGATACTCTACATAGAAAATCCTAAAGATAGTATTAGAAAATTACTGGAGCCAATCAGTGAATTTAGCAAGTTTGCAGGATACAAAATCAATACATAAAAATCACTTGCATTTCTATATACTAACAATGAAAAATCAGAAAGAGAAATTAAGGAATCAATCCCATTCAAAACTGCAACAAAAAGAATTAAATACCTAGGAATACACTTACCTAAGGAGACAAAAGAACTTTACACAGAAAATTATAAGACACTGATGAAAGAAATCAAAGATGACATAAACAGATGGAGAGATAGTCCATGTTCCTGGGTAGGAAGAATCAAATTTCTGTAAAGCAATTATCCTCAATAAAATAATACAATTTTAAAGATTGGTAGCTTTCACATTTAAGTTATAGATTAAAATTTTATGTAATTCTCAACTCTACATTGAATACAAAGAGTAAGATTTACACTTTCTTTTTCTATGTACAAAGAAAAGATATCCTTAGAGTACATAAAGACGTACCCAGTATATCTGTGCTATCAAAATTTCACAGTCAGGCACCTAAAATACATCTAAAAAGGCTCTGTGGTCAGAAGAAAGAAGGGCAACATGAAAAAAAAAAAAAAAAGATTGAGAAATGCTGTCTTAACCCATTTGGAGAGTGCAAATGAAAAGCAGAAACAAAAGTAGAAAGTAAGAGGGAACTTTCAGAAAATGGAAACCATGGGCTCCTACTTAAGACACAGGCCTGAAGGAAGGGCTTCAGAGAACCTAGAGAGCAGGTTCACAGAGTCACACACCTCCCCAGGCCAGAAGCGTCTGCAAGGTCCCCGATGGCCCCAGCCTGGCCCTTACTCCTGGCCCTGCTGCTGCTCAGCGGCAACGCCACCTGCTCTCTGGGCTGCCACCTGCCTCCCACCCACAGCCTGGCCAACAGGAGGGTCCTGATGCTCCTGCAGCAACTGAGGAGGGTCTCCCCTTCCTCCTGCCTGCAGGACAGAAAGGACTTCGCATTCCCCCACGAGGCGCTGGGTGGCAGCCAGGTGCAGAAGGCTCAAGCCATCTCTGNATACTATTATGTAAGAAACGAATCACCAGTCTATGTTTGATACAGAATGCAGGACGCTTGGGGCTGGTGTACGGGGATGATCTAGAGAGACGTTGTGGGGTGGGAGGTGGGAGGGGGACTCGGGATTGGGAGCTTGTGTGCACCTGTGGTGGATTCGTGTCGATGTATGGCAAACCCAATAGAGTATTGTAAAGTTAAATTTAAAAATAAATAAATTAAAAAAAAATAAATAAATAAATGTAAAATTATCTAAATAAATATAATTTATATAAAATACAAATGAGTAAAATCTGGGCAGTTTAGTAAAGAATGCAGTAAGCACTGAAGTTTAAGGAGCCAGATTAAGATGGAGAGCCAAGAAAGAATACTGACAATAAGCATTAGAGAATTTAAAGAGAAGACTAATAGTTTTATTACATTCAAAAGATGAAAGATGACTGATAAAGAGTATTAGTTTACTCCAAAGGAATCAGAGAGTAACAAGCAACTTCAACACCTTCTGTATTATAACTGGGAACTAAAATGTCTTTGGTAACTCTGGGGAGAACACTGTAAGTGGAATGGTAGGCAAAGTGCCAAAGAAGAAATATGAAATTGGAGATAAACACTGTAAGTTATTGCGTTAAGAACTTATACTTTATGAGTTCAGTTCAGTTCAGTAGCTCAGTCGTGTCCAATTCTTTGCAACGAACTGCAGCACGCCAGGCCTCCCTGTCCATCACCAACTCCCGGAGTTCACTCAGACTCACGTTCATCNCTTCCTCCTTCTCTGCCATGTCAGGACTCTCATTTCTGCTGTCATCTTGCACTGAATTGATTCAATTTGTCAAATATTTCCTGGAATATTAAGTGACATTATGTTTTATTCTACAGACACTTGGTCCTCACAGATGCAGAACCTGATCTATGTACTTATTCACTACCTGGACCATTATTTATCTATTTTAGTATTTATTTATCTATTTATAAATATTTAAATGATCTTGTTGACATAATATTATGTATGTGCATTTATGGGAAAATGTATATTTTGTATTTAGTTAGTTTATGATTTTTCTTTACTCATTAAATTCTTACTGTAAAAAACGTACTTTGTTTTTTCCTAAAACACCAAGCCTGAATGGCAGCTTGATTAAAAAAATGCATTTTGTAAATCCTTCACCCCCTTCAGGATCTGGATGCTAGAAGTAAAAAACCATAAGCTCTACCTATGTTGTGTGTTGCTCCGAGGACCTCGAAGTGAACATAACTACCCCAATACATTTTGTAACTCTGCTTTTTTCAAAAGGAAAGTAACCTAAAAGCAATGACCAAAAAAATCCACGCTTCAGGATTTGATGAACTCTTGGTAAGGGCTTTCTGCCTCTTGTTGCTTGTCGAGGTTTTTTTCCCTGGAAAGTGGTAGCGATGCTTGAAGAAACGGTAGTCAGTTGGCGAGAGGTCAGGTGAATATCTTATCTTTCCACTCAAATATCACAGTCATTCACTTCCTCCCAGTATAGGAATCCCCAGCACGCTCTCCTCATTCACTCTGCATGAAGGTGTCCTCTTCATTCATATAGCTGTTTCATTCTCCATTATGGTTTCTGGTTGTCAATTTTCCTTTAAGACTGCAAAGGCACCAAGTGAAAGCAGAACCTGAGTGAAACTTGTAGGATTGTCAGGCACTCCCCTATGAGTTCACCTGCTCTGCCTGCCAAGCGCTGCAGGCCCAGACTGCCCAGGCTCCCAGAGAAACACAGCAGAGGGAAGGAGCCCTGCACCACCGTGAACAGTGGTGGAGACTCCAGGGGCTCCTCTGCGCCTCTGCCCGGCTCTTCCCCCTGCTGATTACACTACAAGAGGCTTTCCTGGGTCGGGATTCTCACTTGCTCAAAAAGCGCGAAGCACAGGAGACTTGGAGTTGAAAGTCAGCAGTAGTTTGGGAACTTGGAAGGAGAACAGAGAAGCGTAAAGTGTTCCCTGGAACAGTGGCAGGGCCTCAGGACATGGAACAACACAGATGAGCTGCACTGAGGCAATGTCTTTGCATCTTTGAGAGACAAAATCAAACGAGCTTGAATAAAAACGTCACAGGCAGGCCTTTAGAACATTCATTAACAGTGGGACAGAGCCATCCCCCCAGGACATATGTCAGTAATGTACAGACTGGGAGATGGCAATTTCTCAAAGTAACAAAGATCTTTGTGGAAATTCGTGTATTTAATGTAGGCAATTTTGAAGGAGGACATTGACGGATCAATCATCTTCTCTTCTTCCCAGTTCGGACATATAGCACATATAGCTACATGTAAAGTCAGATGGGCATTTTTTAAAATATAATTTAATTTATTTATTCGTTTTTCACTGTACTGGGTCTTCGTAGCTGCATGGACTTTTCTCTAGTTGCCCAAAGCGGGGCTTCTCTCTAGTGGTGGTGCCCAGGCTTCTCGTTGCAGTAGCTTCTCTCGGGAGGAGCTTGGGCTCCAGGGCACTCGGGCTTCAGTAGTGGCGGTCCCGGCGTCTAGGCTCAAAGGCTGTGGTGCACGGGCTTCACAGCCTCCAGACCACATGTAGTCCTATGTGTCCCCTGCCTTGGCAGGCAGGTTCCTTACCACTGAGCCTCCAGGGAAGCCCCTCAGAGGACACTTAAGGTACATTGAGAGGTATAGAAACCTTCTTGAGGATTAGGGTCCTAAAACAAGTTAAAAAATTCCTTTATTACTGGTAGATGTATCATTTTATTAACAAATTATTTTCTAAATAACTTTTCAATGTCAATTCTATACTATTAATGATATTTAATAAGTTGATCTAGAAATTAAAAAAAAAAAGATAACTACATAAGGCATTGAGGCTTACTTCACAATTCAAGCCAGTCTCTCCCTGCTAAGGAGAAAAATCTTCACTGCTTCTGTCTAGGAAGCACATATGTTTTTCCCTCTTTGTCACACACAGGCCTCCTCAACAGTCATAGCTTGACCAGAAGCTGGAAAACAAGGAGCAGAGGTTCTTCACTGGACTCGACACCAGGATGACCCGTCTGGACTGGAGGTGGGCAATGCAGGTGTCCTCCTCTAGAATGAGAACAGCAGGCTGTGGGAGTTCATTTTTTCAGGAGGACTTGCTGAGGACTACAGGCTGGAGGTCAGCCTCTCTTCTGCTCTAAGGGACTGCTCCAGAGATGTCGGGGAGGTCAGTATGCACGTGATTGTGGTGAAGGGGTGACGTCCAGATAAGCTCACATCTTGGGAGAATGTGGCTGAGAATCAGGAGGAACAGATGTCTGAAAGATTTTAGAGCTTTTCTACCCATGAGTAGTTACAAAATTGGGTTCATAAATTTCCTCTGGAAATTATCTCTCTGCTGACCTGCTGTGTCAGTTTTCCCAGAGCGCAGAGTATCTCGTTCCTGAACTCCTATCAGGGTGTGTTGGAGGTCAGGGACTGTAGTGAGTAGTGACTTCATTCTGCAGAACCTGATGATGAAAGCTGTTTTCATTGTCATCCTGAAGGAGAAACGTCACAGCTCATGTGGCGAGAAACTGTAGGATGCTTTTTCTTTGTATTTAAACTCACAACAAAGATCAAGAGTTTAAAATACATAGAAAAGAGGGCTTACTTCTAGTAGGGATAATAAAGTTATTTCACTATATTTCAAGGAAGAAACCACTCATAAAAGCTTAGACTTCCTTCTGCGTGGCTTTGTGATCAGACTTCCCCAACCAGGGACTGAAATCAGGTCACAGCAGTGAAAGTGCTGGATCCTAACCACTAGACAATGAGGAAACACCTGCCTTTTTTTTTTTTAAGTGGCAGAACAATCTATTCCCTTCTAACTACTTAATAGTGATTTCCTCTATTTAAATTAAAGCTTAGTTCTGCTGACTTCAGACCACACCTTGTGGCCATACAAAACAATAAATAGTGGCTCTTTGGAATTTGAAATGGATTAAGGGGTCTTTGTCATCTCATTCTCCTCCTCACTTACTTCATTGGTTCCTTAATGTCATGTTGATTTTCACCCTTCTTATTTTTTTAATGGGATCCTTCAGACAAATCAAAGCCCCCAAGGTTTGCCCTTGAATCTTTGCTACTACTGGAATAGCTCATTTGTCCAGATTTATATTGTTCCCCAGGATTATAGTAAGTGTGACCTAAGAGTTCATGAGAGTATTCAGTTAAAAGTCTAAGAGCTTGGAAAGTGGCTAGTCCATTAGTAGCAGGCAATAAAATTCCGTGATTATTTTAATATCATAATTACTATTTCCCTGATTAAGATCAGAGTATTTTGGAATCATTTCTTTCCATTTCCTTTTAGTTTTTATCAAAGCATCTTCTCATTGCCTGGGTGAATTTGTTACCTAGGCAGATGCTCAGGAAGGTTGGGCTCCAAGACATTGCCAAAGAGGATTAGTGTTCTAGCAACTGGCATTGTAGTTGCTCACCTCTTGTTAGGTGATGGGTTTGACGTCTTCTTTCTCTCCTGAAGCTAATCCTACATGGATTAATTGAAAGAAAACTGAGATAGCTGATCTTCCAAAGCAAAGGGCACTCAATTGGCCCAGGATTTGGCCTTTGTTGAGCTTCTGTCAGAAGCAGCCATGCCCCAGCCTTCGTGTTGGTCATCCTGGCCTCATGCTTCCCCTCCGCCACAGCCTCATCCCCAGCTGTGCTGCATTGAATTTGCTCACACAGAACAAGTCATTCTATCAGGGGAAAACCACTTCCCTTCTTTCAGACATTCAGAATACATTAGTTTTCTCTTTGCCCACAAAACAACTGTGGATTTTACTTTCTAGGAAAGTGTCAAAGGGAAACAACAACAACAAAACTCTAAGGTCTTGAAACGATAGAGCTACAGCCCCTCTGCCTTTCTTTGCTTTATTCTTCTTACCTCAACGTGAAGTAGACACAGAGCAGAAGCAGCAAGACAAATCCTGACCACCAAGTCACCAAATGAGTGTAGAAACTTTAAGTAAGAAATTACACTCAAGTAAAGGAAAGAAGGCGATTTCTCCCTGAACCAGTAGCCTGGCTCTCACCATCCTGAATTCTCAGAGGGAGAAAGAAACAGAGGAACAGAGATGCCCAGTGGAATCAACGGCCTGAATGAATAACTATAACCCACTAGATTCTGTGCCATTAGTTCCAGTGAGAGACACCGCCATCCCTGAATCTCCTTCTTCCAACTCAGAAACTCTGAGCAGAACAAGTCTTGAACTGTGTAAGTAAAAGGATTGAAAAATAAAACTATACTTAGCAACGCAGATAATATTTATATACTAAAAGCAAAAATCAGTTTATCCCTGCCTCTTGAGAACCCATCTTAAACTTACTACATAAAAAAGCTTTCTAAAATCCAGCACATGTGGCTTAGACAGTAAAGTGTCTGCCTACAATGCGGGAGATCCGGGTTCAGTCCCTGGGTTGGAAAGATCCCCTGGAGAAGGAAATGGCAACCCACTCCAGTACTCTTGCCTGGAAAATCNAAATCCAGCACATGTGGCTTAGACAGTAAAGTGTCTGCCTACAATGCGGGAGATCCGGGTTCAGTCCCTGGGTTGGAAAGATCCCCTGGAGAAGGAAATGGCAACCCACTCCAGTACTCTTGCCTGGAAAATCCCATGGATGGAGGAGTCCGGTAGGCTACAGTCCATGGTCGCAAAGGGTTGGACATGACTGAGTGACTTCACTTCACTTCAAAAGCAAAATAATTGCAGTTGGAAATTCCTCTACCAACTTGCACAAATACATGTTTGCTCTCAGTATCTGAGCACTGCTGACACTTTGGACATCTGGGGACATGGGTCAGGAGAAGAGGAGGTCACCACCGAGAACTAGGGTTCTTCACACAAACACTGCAGGGGAGAGGATGCGGGTTTAGGAAGATGATTTATTCTCCCAACAAATAAACAAGCCCTCCACAGAAAGGAGATTTTCGAGTCCACAGGATGTGGGGAGCCTGTCCTCAGGGAGGGAGTCCAGAAGGTGAGGAAGGGGCTCAGTCACTCCAGAGGACAGGGGGTTGCTCCATGTGATCTCTTCCTTGTGAGTGAGGTGCTGCTGGGAAATACAATTATCCTGGATTTAGAGTCTCCTCCCCAATTTTCTCTGAGAAGAACCAAAATTCTGGTGGGAGTATGGGCCCAGTCTGTGGAGGACGACAAGTCTCCAGTAAGAATACAGTAGAAAAAAATGATGATATCTGTAACAGTCCTGACCTCAGGTTCCCTGGAGCACAACCAAATGGACCTGTAGGAATGGGTTCTAGAAGGAAGAGAAACATGAGAATAGTTCATGGACTCATAATAATCAGCCTCTTCTCTAAATCAAACACTCAAGAAAACTCATCATTTGTTTCAAAGAACTTAATTGCCAGACTGATCTGGTAAATCCCTAAATAAATACAGAAACCACAGAGCTGAGAGAGCCTGTATTCCCATGTAAAGTAAGAGGGTAAAAATGAGCCTAATATGAGGGCTACAGATGTGTTCACGGATAAGAGGAGAGCAACATTTATGCATGAGAGACAAACAGCAATAATGTATAGAAAAAGACCTTTCTCATTTGATTGATAAATATCTCTTTGGGTGGGTATATTTGAAGTTACTAAGAAGTTGGTAAAATTAATAGTTTAGATTGATGATATTTTCTTTGATCATACTGTGAATACATAATTGAAAATCAAAAAAGGAAGTAAAAGTGTATAGAAATAACTAGAAAATGAAAATTACTCTGTTCCCTATTTAATGGCCTTGCTTAGAAAGCATGGCATCAGAGAACCTACCTCGAGGTTCACCCAGACNTGGATGTTGAATTTTGTCAAAGGCCTTCTCTGCATCTATTGAGATAATCATATGGCTTTTATTTTTCAATTTGTTAATGTGATTAATTACATTGATTGATTTGTGGATACTGAAAAATTTTTGCATTCCTGGGATAAAGCCCACTTTGGTCATGGTGTATCATCTTTTTAATGTGTTGTTGGATTCTGATTGCTAGAATTTTGTTAAGGTTTTTGCATCAATGTTCATCAGTGATATTGGCCTGTAGTTTTCTTGTTTTGTGGCATCTTTGTCAGGTTTTGGTATTAGGGTGATGGTGGCCTCATAGAATGAGTTTGGAAATTTACTCTCCTCTGCAATTTTCTGGAAGAGTTTGAGTAGGATAGGTGTTAGTTCTTCTCGAAACATTTGGTAGAATTCAGCTGTGACGCTGTCTGGATCTGGGCTTTTGTTTGCTGGAAGATTTCTGATTACAGTTTCAATTTCCATGCTTGTGATGGGTCTGTTCAGATTTTCTATTTCTTCCTNGTTTGAGTAGGATAGGTGTTAGTTCTTCTCGAAACATTTGGTAGAATTCAGCTGTGAAGCTGTCTGGATCTGGGCTTTTGTTTGCTGGAAGATTTCTGGTTACAGTTCAAATTTCAATGCTTGTGATGGGTCTGTTGAGATTTTCTATTTCTTCCTGATTCAGTTTTGGAAAGTTGTACTTTTCTAAAAATTTGTCCATTTCTTCCACGTTGTTCATTTTATTGGCATATAATTGCTGATAGTAGTTTTTTTATGATCCTTTGTATTTCTGTGTTGTCTGTTGTGATCTCTCCATTTTCATTTCTAATTTTATTGANAAAAGTGGTCAGTTGTGTCCCAACTTTTTGTGATCCCCATGGGGTGTAGCCCACCAGGCTCCTCTGTCCATGGAATTCTCCACGCCAGAATACTGGGGTGGGTTGCCATTCCGTTCTCCAGGGGATCTTTCCAACCCAGGGATTGAACTCAGGTCTCCCATATTACAGACGGATTCTTTACCAGCTGACCCATCAGGGGAACTCCCCAAGAGCTTTCAGCAAAGCCCTTTTATAAAAGGAAAGGTGAGAGATGCACGACGTTAGTTGTTGCAGACTTCCTGGTGTATTTGTTCTGGAGGTCTGGTCATGGTCAGGTATTGATGTTTCTGTAAATCTCCACCAGGTAAACATTCTCTGTTCTGACAAGAAAGGGCAAGGTCCCAAGGCACAACTTTCACAATCTGAGGACCCAAGTCCTGGCTAGAGAGGCAGATTTCAGTTGTCTGCTCCCTCAGGGCCAGATCCCCAGACCCTGTCCAGTTCTCATCCCTAAGGCAGCCAGGCACCCAGCCCAAATGCCCCTCAGGCTCCTCACCCCACCCCACCCCCAAGTGGGGGGGTTCTAGCGGGGAGCATTGCTGTGCGCAGACCAATAGCTGAACAACCATTAATGGTCTGGTAACAAGCTGAAACTCCAGTACTTTGGCCACCTCATGCCAAGAGTTGACTCCTTGGAAAAGACTCTGATGCTGGGAGGGATTGGGGGCAGGAGGAGAAGGGGACGACANAGACCAATAGCTGAACAACCATTAATGGTCTGGTAACAAGCTGAAACTCCAGTACTTTGGCCACCTCATGCCAAGAGTTGACTCCTTGGAAAAGACTCTGATGCTGGGAGGGATTGGGGGCAGGAGGAGAAGGGGACGACAGAGGATGAGATGGCTGGATGGCATCACTGACTCGATGGACGCGAGTCTGAGTGAACTCCGGGAGTTGGTGATGGACAGGGAGGCCTGGCATGCTGCGATTCATGGGGTCGCAAAGAGTCGGACACGACTGAGCGACTGAACTGAACCGAACTGAACCGTTCCCTGGTAACGGGGTTGGGGGGGAGGGTGGTAATGGCCCGCAGCAACCTCTGCTGAACCACGCTCTATTACAGTAGGAGGAAATAGCCTATGTTGGAGGAAAGAGCCAGGTTAAAGGTTTAGATAGATGGCTGGGTTTCCCAAGGAACTGAGACGGGTAGGGCTGTAGTGAGGAAGCCATAGGTTGACAGGTGAGGTGGGATCCAGATCCTGACGGGGCATTAATTACGTAATCTCCAATACTGATTCCAATAGCACCCTCTTCTTTTCCCAACCCCCCCTTCCCGCTACCTTTTATATGGAGGGAAAGCAAAGGATCCGGTCCTTAATAATCCAGGAGGGTCTCCCGGGATCCCTGCACTGGGTACTCCGACAGATGCGCTATACTACAACTTCACAACCCGTTTGCCATTCGGATGTTGAGAACTCACGGAGCAAACTGGCTCGAGTGCCGAAAGTGGGACAGGAGAGATGGGATTCGAGAGAATTCCGGGGTCTGTCCTCCCAGTCGCGGGGGCAGTGAGGAAGGAAGACTGTCTCGGGATGTCCTTCCGGGACACCCAGAGGGCCCCAGTGAGGAAGGAAGCTAGTCGACCCCGGATGTGTTTCCTCCCAGGCTGACTCCCTCCCCCCCACACCTTCCGGCCGGAGCCGCCGCTACCGCGGAAAGCTTGACTCTGGTGTCTGAGTCGGTGAGTGAGTGCCTTCGCGTCTCGAGGGTGGGGAAGCCTGAGGCGGAAGCAGGAGAGCAGGAGGGCAGCAGCGAGGCGCGACCAGGGAGTGGCTGAAATGCTGCTGCAGGCACTTGGCTGTCAGAACCTTGGCCCTGGCAGGCTTGGCTCGAGAAGACCTATGTCACGAACTAGAGGATCATCCAGGCCGGTGTGATCCGAATTCAGTTCCACAGATACTCACGCAGCTGCCCCTGCTGTGTTCCGGCCACCATGCTCGTTGCAGGACCTCAAATGAACTAGGCTCCTTTTCATGATGTTCTGGAAACTACTGACTCTGTCGGGAGACGGGAGGAGAAATCTTATTTGATTTGAGCCTTATGCCAGATCACTAGCTGGAAGCGCGAATATAACGTACAAAGATGTAATTGGGTCTTCTTGTCTGAGCAGTGGTGAAAATCTAAATATCAAAGCAGCTTCAGTGTAAGAGATTGAGGAAAGGTACAGCCATAACGTTGGTGAAGGCCAAATAATGAAGGATCTTGTATTTGCTAAGAAGGTTAGACTGTCCTGGAGATGGAGGAGAATCATGGAAGATTTAAAGCAGAAAAGAAAAATATAAAAAATTTAAAAATTCTTAAAGATGTTAATCTGATAGCTTTTAGGAGGGTAGTTTGTAATGTAGGAGACTGGCATCAAGGAGGCTGCAGTGGTCCAGGTATGCAGAAGGACCTGTTTACCTGGAGGTCCAGGTGATGAGGAGTTAGGACGTTTGGTGATTCTATTAAGGATTCTAATTTGGGAAACTGTTAAGTCCACTTAGTAGTGGCCACTAACAATGTCCTTGTCCACAAGGCACATAGAGTTTAGCCAAAGAGAAAAACATAAAAACTGTTGAGTACAATACAATTTAATAAATGCTGTATGTAACATAAACAGTCTATCATGAAAAATGTTTAACGTACAAATAAAAGTAGAACAATGAACAAAAAAAATGCTGTAACAACAGATTTTTTTTTTTAATTTGTCACAAGATCATAGAGAAATGCGTTTTATTTTTCTGGATTTTGAGATGGTTACGCTAGGGGTTCAGTCTTAGCACACAGATTAGAATTTGAGTTATCTTCTGCCTAATTTAGGTTTAGGATTTGGGGATGATTTCTTTTTGCTATCACAATGTAGGAAAACAACTCCGATCCTTACATCCATGTTTATGTTTTATTTTGCTTAGATTGTGACCATGGCTGCCGAGTCTGATGTTCTGCACTTCCAGTTTGAACAACAAGGGGATGTAGTCTTGCAGAAAATGAATCTCTTGAGGCAGCAGAATTTATTTTGTGATGTGTCAATTTATATTAATGACACTGAGTTCCAGGGGCACAAGGTGATTTTAGCTGCTTGCTCCACCTTTATGAGAGATCAGTTTTTACTCACGCAGTCAAAACATGTCAGAATCACCATCTTGCAGAGTGCAGAAGTTGGCAGAAAATTATTGCTCTCTTGCTACACTGGAGCACTTGAAGTTAAAAGGAAAGAGCTTTTGAAATATTTGACTGCTGCCAGTTACCTTCAGATGGTTCACATTGTGGAAAAGTGCACAGAAGCTTTGTCAAAGTATTTGGAAATTGATCTTTCTATGAAAAATAACGATCAGCATGTTGACCTGTGTCAATCCTCTGATCCAGATGTTAAGAATGAAGATGAAAATTCAGAAAAAGATTGTGAGATCATTGAAATTTCAGAAGATAGTCCTGTAAACATAGATTTCCATGTTAAAGAAGAGGAAAGCAACATTTTACAGTCTACAGTAGAGAGCTTGACAGCAGAGAGAGAGGAAATGAGATCACCAGAGCTGTCTTCAGTAGACATGGGTTTTAAAGACAATGAAATTCGTATCCTCCATGTGGAATCTATCAATACTGGGGGTGTAGAAAATGGAAAGTTTTCACAGCCTTGTACCTCTTCAAAAGCAAGCATGTATTTCCCAGAAACACAGCATTCACTGATCAATTCTACAGTTGAGAGCAGAGTGGCAGAAGTTCCTGGGAATCATGATCAAGGCTTATTTTGTGAGAACACTGAAGGAAGTCATGGTCCAGTGAATGAGATTCAGAATCTAGAGGATGCTTTTTCCCTGAGGCACCAGTGCCCCCGTTGCCCTCGAGGGTTTCTTCATGTTGAGAACTATCTGCGCCACCTTAAGATGCATAAACTGTTCTTGTGCTTACAGTGTGGGAAAACATTTACACAAAAGAAAAATCTCAACAGGCACATTCGAGGGCACATGGGCATACGGCCCTTTCAGTGTACTGTGTGCCTGAAGACATTTACTGCGAAAAGCACACTTCAGGACCACTTGAATATACACAGTGGGGATCGGCCATACAAATGCCACTGTTGTGACATGGATTTCAAGCACAAATCTGCCCTCAAAAAGCATTTAACCTCTCTCCATGGCAGAAGCAGTGGTGAAAAACTACCCAAGCATGATCTAGAAAGGCAAAACCTACTGTAACTAGAACCACACTTTGTTATGTAAGCTGTATATCATTCTGTTGGGCAAGTCTTTCTATAGAAATGCAGCATTTGTAATATTGCATTTCCACCCCCATCTTTAGATATTATTTTTGGTCTACCTACACGTGTTATGACTTCACTTTCACTTTTCACTTTCATGCATTGGAGAAGGAAATGGCAACCCACTCCAGTGTTCTTGCCTGGAGAATCCCAGGGATGGGGGAGCCTGGTGGGCTGCCGTCTGTGGGGTCGCACAGAGTCGGACACGACTGAATCGATGCAGCAGCAGCACACGTGTTATTCTTTCTGAACTGGTACTACCAGTTCCAAAGTGTGGGAGACATGATAAAGCTGATAGGAAGCTGTCTTGTCTCATGCATTATATATGAGTCTCAGTGGTTTATCTCAAGAAATAGTGTTCCTCTTAAATATTCTTGACTCTATTGACAGAGGATCCAGCAGTGTTTCCAGATTCTGATTTCAGATCCCTAGATAATGGATATAGGTGTACAATCCAACCATACTGTAACTTTTAATAAATTAGGATACTGAGAAGAGGAAAAAAAATATAAAGTAAACTATTATTCATTATTAGTCATTTTAACAACAGATAGGACTAGTGAATTTTTTTAATGAACTGTATTGGAAATTCTAAATACCATGACACCTATTGTTTTAAACTGTAAAGGAACACCATTCAAATTCACTTGGAAGTAGCAGAATTTCCTTATACATAAAGTTAATATTCCTTACAATAGTATTTCCATGAGTTGTTAGTATATATATTTTAGAATGATTTACTTAGGCCCAGGTTTCTTGATTTTATTGAATAACTTTGTGGCCAGTAAAATTATATCAATGGCATGAAGTTCTAAGGTGTTTGTTATGTTTCCTTTTTGAAATTTATCTTGTTAGTTAACATACAGTAAAATTGACTTGTTTTTGGTGTACAGTTCTATGAATGTTTCTATATGTACAGAGTTATGCAGCCACCTCTGCAATCAGGATACAGAACGTTCCATCACCCTCCAAGACTTCTGTATGCTTCACCTTTGTAGTCACTCCTCCTAGCACTAAACCCAGGCACCAGTGCTCCATTTTTATAATTTTGCCTTTTCTGAAATACCATGAATGGACTCTTCTAGTATGTTCCCTTTTGAGATGCTGTTGTCACTCAAGTTTAATGCCTTTGATATTCATCTGTGTTGCTGTATCAGTAGCTCATTCCGTTTTTTTTTTAATCTTGAATTGGTAGTATATATTAGTTATCTTACTATCACTAGATGGGTTTAAATATCGGTAACTCTAATACTTTGGCCACCTGATGTGAAGAGCTGACTCATTGGAAAAGACTGTGATGCTGGGAAAGATTGAAGGCAGGAGGAAAAGGGGACGACAGAGGATGAGATGGTTGGCTGGCATCACTGACTCAATGTACATGAGTTTGGGTAAATTCCAGGAGTTGTTGATGGACAGGGAGGCCTGGTGTGCTGTGATTGATGGGGTTGCAAAGAGTTGGACACGACTGAGCAACTGAACTGAACTGAAGCTATTAATGTTCTTTTTTTTTTTTTAAGTTAATTTATTTAGGCTGCACCTGGTCTTATTTGAGGCACATGAGACATTCTAGTTGTGGCATGTGGAGTGTTGGTTGTGGCATACAGAATCCTCAGTTATATCCTCTTGACTTTCTTGCCAAGATGTCCAGGTTGGCCTTTTTCTTTCTTGCTGGACGAGAGACCGATAGTAGGACTTGATGCCTTCTTCTTGGGGCCTTTGGGCAGCCAGTCCTGGGGTTGCTCAGGGCCATCCTGCAAGCCTTTTGAGTTACACATGTCCTTGAGGTCCTTGTGGCCAGCAGAGCCCCTTTGTGCAGCTGGTTCAGCTGAAGAGACCATGGGGAGGGGGGAGCTGAGATTCCACACTTTATGGCCTTCCTGTCATCCTGTACCTCATGAAACTGTAAGCTTGGAGGGCTCTTCATGTAGTGCTGGCAGCCGGCTTTTCTGGGGGCATCTCCACACTGCAAGCCTGTCTGTCTTGAGGAACGTGGCATCTAGGACCCTGCACAAGTCGGGTCATGAAGGGAAAGCCCTCAGCCTCGTCTGGTCCTGTTCAGCTCTGAAGGTTTCCAGGTTTAGTCTTAGCTGATCCCTGTCATGCTGCCTTTCTTCTAACTGCCTTTTTGCATTTTCCACTTCTCGTAGGAGACTTCTCTGCCAGAGCCACCATTCTCTCTTTGAGATAAAGCTGAAGCCTTTTTTCAGATGCTGAAAACTTGTTAACAGTTCTGAAAAACATTTATTATGTTCCTCATTCATTTTTTCTCTCTGCCTTGCCTTGGAGAGCATGGCCACCCTCTGACCAACTCTGCCTCCCTCTTGGGGAGCTCTCTGCTATCTGCAGGGTCTGCTGCAGCTTCTGCTCTGCCAGTTCCAAGAGTTCCTGCAACTGGTGATTTTCAGCCTCAATTTCATGAACACCTCATTTCAGTTTTGTGCTCACTTCCTTAGATTTGATGAGGTCTTCTCTGGCTGTGTACAGATCTTCCATCTCTGTCACGTGAGTTGAGAGGACTGCCAGGCGCTCCCTCATCTGGCTCTTCCCTTTTGACTACTTGTCTGTGATTTCCTGGAGCTCCATGAATATAGTGGAGTCGTCCTCATGAGAACCATCAGAAGATCTCCACAGAGATCAGGATCCTGCAGGTCTCTGCCATCACACCGTTGTACAAGGCCCTCAAAGCAGAGTCCATGAGGGAATTCAATGGCCATGTCCTCAAAGGTCAACCGTTCCTGAGAAAAAGCCATTCCAGACTCCAGTGTTTTCCTTTTCCGTAGGCCACGTGAGTCTTTGGAAATTTATCTTGAAAGCATGAAAGATGTTGTTTATTGCTTAGAATCAACATACTCCTTCCTGTGCACAACTATACATACATGGATGACCTCACCATGTGGAATAGACAGTCCTCCGCTGCCCACAGTCACAAGAGGGATTCAGCATAGCAAACTCACAGAGACCAAAAGTAAGGTTTCCGACACTTCCCTTTCAGATCAGGCTCGCCTGGGAGTTCCCTGGTGGCCTAGTGAATGGTTAGGATTCTGGGCTCTCACTGTCATGGCCTGGGTTCAGGTTCAGTTTCCTGTGAGGAAACAGGTCCTGCCAGCCAAGAAACTTTCCACTCTATAAGAAGAGAATAAGGCATTCAGGCCTGGAATAAGTCATAGCAGTAATGGCAACGTCTGATTTACTTGAGGCGGAGGACCAGGTGCTGGGATTTGAGGTACCTGGAGGGTTTCACATGAACCTGAAGTATAGTGGGGTACCATGCAGCACAAATTTACATTAGAAGCCCTCCTTAAGAGTTATATTTCATATTTTCAGAAATGTGCCAAAAGCAAAACCAGGATGTGTGGTTATTTTATTGAGAGTAATATTAAGATTATGTTAACAAGACATGGCTTTCTAATATCCCTGTCTGCATGTAATACAAAATGTTTGGTTGTTATAACAAGATTTAAACATACTGCAGGGCAAATTATACTTTATAAAACACAGGAACTACTTTTAGTAAAGAAGCCTAACTGGATACATCTTATTTCAAGATGTTCTGTTCCTCCTCCACTCACCTCAGCTTTGTTTAGAATTTCTGTTACCTTTAGTTTCTATAGGGTTTCCCTTGTGGCTCAGTCGGTGAAGTGTCTTCCCACAATGCGGGACACCCGGGTTCGATCCCTGGGTCGGGAAGATCTTCTGGAGAAGGAAATGGCAACCCACTCCAGTAGTCTTGGCCTGGAAAATCCCATGGACGGAGGAGCCTGGTAGGCTACAGTCTATGGGGTGACAGAGTCAGACATGACTGAGTGACTTCACTCACTTTAGTTTCTGTGGAAGCCCTTTCACATTTTAAAATGTAATATACTTTGTACCATTTAATTTATTTTGTGATGAATCACATGTTGATTGTGTAAGTGTTAAATATCCTTTTTGTGATGCTTTGTGAAAAATAAATTCTTTACAGATTTTTAACTCTGGGAGAGATTTTAAATAATCCAGCTCTCATATTGGATAAGAAAAACAACTTCATAACACCCAGGTCACTAGTAGGTCACCTCCTTGAGCTTTCCATAAGTTTATATGTAAAATGACAACCTAACAAAGTAAGGTCATTTCCAGGTCTAAAATTCTTTGATTTTATATGTAAATCTTCCTGAATTTCTGTGGACAGAGAAGAGGGAAAAGCCAGGGAGGAGAGATTTGTGTCTTTATGAATGTTGCTACTTGACTACTCCATTGGAGGCAGAATTTTTCTGAATTAAACTTTTTCTTCCACTGGAGAATTTGATAGCACAATGTTCAGTTTTCTTTACCATTTGACCTATGATTGGCCATTTTTAGGCATGAGAACATTTTCCTTTCAGAAATACTTTATGATTAAAGTACTCTTATTTTTGCTTCCTAGAATAAAGTTTTGTGGGGGAGGGATAGAGATGAGAGGGAGAGTAAAAGAATAGAAATAAACTTTTTTTTTTTTTTTAGAAATTGGTATCTATCTTTGATGTTTGAAAAAAATTATGGTTGTACTATGTTTTTGCTTTATGTGTGCCTTGTAAAATTCTTGTGAAATTTTTTGTAAGCTCTTTGAGATTTGCTTATGGGGCAGGGCTGTTTTGTGAAAGTGATGGTTGTTATTTATTATTTATTCCTGTTCACTAGCACAGAGTGATCTCAGGTCATTCCTGGGGGAGTGTATGTTTGCATGATGTATCTAAACAATTTCAGGAAAATGAAATCATTTTAAAAAATACAAAGTAAAGTATGGCAAAGTAAAATGTTGAATTTATTCATTGAAAACATTCACTTTTAGTTCTTTGTGGTTTTTGGTATGATGGGGAAAGTATGCAGTGTTTTGGTTCAGCTTCTTCATTTACTGGATTTATGTATAAAAGATCTTGGAGAGACAATTGTTAGTTTGGTGTAAAAGAAAATCCTTGCCCTTTTCCCCTGGATGTAACTATTCTATATGTTTACATAAGAAATAATAAACTGGAAATGGGAATGGGGAGCTTTGTCTTCTGTTAATCTGTGAATTTTAAAGAAGGAAACTATTTTTCCTGGATAGTCATTTAGTCATTCAACAAATACTTAGTCCTTACAATGTATACCTGTATTAGAAGTTAGGTATACAGACAAAATCCCTACTCTCATGAAACTTACATTGTACTGGAGGTTCAGTTCAGTCGCTCAGTCATGTCGGACTCTTTGCAACCCCATGAACCGCAGCACACCAGGCCTCCCAGTCCATCACCAACTCCCGGAGTCCACCTAAACCCAATTCCATTGAGTCGGTGATGCCATCCAACCATCTTATCCTCTGTTGTCCCCTTTTCCTCCTGCCCTCAATCTTTCCCAGCCATCAGGGTCTTTTGCAATGAGTCAGTTCTTTGCATCAGGTGGCCAAAGTATTGGAGTTTCAGAGGTAGACAGACACTAAAATAATTAAAACCAATATACTATGTCAGATTTTAAAAATGGAATTGGAGAAGATAAAGCAGGTGTAGGTGGTGCTAGGGAAGGAGAATTGGAATTGCAATTTTGATTGTGATCAGGTCACCTGTGAAAAATCCCACCACATTATCATATACCACTGATGAGGGGCATGAAAAAAAATACATATGTATCTCTAGTTGAATGGAAAACAGTGAACCAAATGAATCATTGTTGGGAACTTTTCTCTTGGTTTGGCACATATTTAATAAAGAGAAGAGAATGAAAGGGATAAAAATGCATGTAAGAAAATCTTTGTTGTGGCCAATATTTTTTTGAAAACACTGATTTTTTTTTGGTCATCTGGGCAATAATAAGCATATATATTTAAACTCATTATAGTTTATAAAGTTCTTTTCCATATGTCTTCTAATTTGTGGGGATTTACTTCCATAAACACTTTTGTTGGATGTCTGGTTTCACATTGTATAGTGCCTTGAATTTAATTAAAATTCATGGCCATTTTCTTAATCTATGTTTTTCAGTTTCTCAACAGTAAGAGTACATTGTATCTTTTAGGAATATTTTATTGAGGACATGAAACAAAATAGATTAAAATATTTATTACCTAACTCAGGACCTGCCACATGGAACTAATGCCACAGGTCCATTAATGTTATTTCCCTGATCTCTATTCCTAGCCTGCTTCTTCATCTATAAAAACAATAAATTCTACCTTACAGTTTATCATGAACAAATCCTTCAACAAATATTTGAGGTAGTCATGCCAGAATCTGATTGAATTTTGATTTCTGCCAGCTTCTGAAGGATTCCGAATCTCTCTTAAAAAAAGAGATAAGGTGTTATGCCAGGCAAACAAACGCTTGTTTTTATTTTTTAAATAGGGAGCTTGCTTGACACTTCGGTGCAGCGCCTGGGGGATTCGGTCAGCATTTGATTATGGGAGAGTCAGTACAATATAATATAGATGCATCAGATTATGCTCAATCCATACCACACCTTCCACAAGGTGAGTCAGACTCTGGCTCAAAACAGAGTCTAGAGGCTGGCTCGAGGCGCATAGGAATGTGCAGGGAGTTTCCCATCAACCTCTTTGGCTTGCCAGGTCTCCTAACAACACCTCCCACAGTCCTCCAGGGTTCCCTGGTCACGTGATAGGGGTGGTTCAGTCGACTAGAGGAAAGCGTATGCGCAGTCCAGGTGGCGGGGGTTGCTACTCTTCTCTTCTACCTCCCCAACTCCCGGTCATGCGTGATCTCGCGTGAGGTGGGGAGTATCTTCTCGCGAGAGCTAGGTCGGGATCCCTCCAGGTCCGCCTCCGCGGTGAGGAGGGGGAGGAGGAGAAGGAGGCGGAGGCGGAGGGAGGAGGAGGAGGCCCCGTCGCGGCCTCCGCCGCCGCCAACGGGGCTGTCCCTGTAGCTCCCGATGGAGTTTGAGGTCGTGAAGCCGCCGCCGAGCTCTGCCCCGGCGAGACGAGGCGCCTCCGTCGCCGAGCCGCGCGGTCGCGGGGCCCCCGGGAGCGGCCCTTAGCGACCCCACCCGGGCCCCCTCAGGTAGGGCGGGGGCGGGCACGATGCGGCTCGGGCCCCAGCCCGGGTCCTCGGTCCCTGGCGATCGGGCGGGAGACTGGTCTCAACCCGTGGCCTCTGTGTTGTTGTCTCCGATGCTCCGAGGGTTGGTAACTGAGGGCCGCACCTGACACCCGGACGGGGCTCGGAGTCCCGGGCCGGAGGAGGCCCCTCGCCCCGGTAGGGCTTTTTAGTACCGAGCGCCTGGCGCAAATGGCCACCTCCCGTCGACACCGGCCGGGGGGACGCTTCAGCCCCTAAGGAACCCATCCAAGCAAAGGGCAGGCTTCTCTCTCCCTTTTCTACACCAGTTAGTAAGAGTGGGGTTGGAGGTGGTCCTCGAAACCAAGTCCTTTCCTAGCTTTTCGGCTCTCTGCTCTGGGGCTTCCCGAGATGCAGGGATGGTGGAAGCGACTGAGTGTTAAATAGGGACCCCGGCCAAACAATGCCCTGGGAGGGCTTAACCTCCTGGGAGGGAGAGGGCCCGACCTGAGTGGTTGCAGAGGTGGTGACGGAGCAATGGCATGAAACAGCCAGGGAATTCTTCTATGGTTTTCTTCTTTCCTTGTTTCATGTTTCCTTCTTGGGGAAGCCTCTTAAGGAGACTCTTCCACCATCTTAGAAGAATGGTAGAAAGCATCTTTGTTTCTCAGAAGCAGCTCTACTTTTCTCTGTTCTTAGCTTTCAGGAAGGCAGAAGATGGGGGTAGCTGTCATTTCCATCCTTGGAATCACAGAACAGTTTAAGATACCGGCAGACAGAACCTTGACATCAAAATAGTCTCAAATAATCACTGACATAAAGTAGATCTCATTTCATGATTCCTACCCTCCTTTTTTTTTTTTTAAATAACCACCTAGGTTCCCTTTTAATTCCTACTCTCCCCTTAGCTAGGCCCCTTGTTTTTAATTCCTATTCTCCTCCCACTAGCTGTGATTAGAATGACTTTGTATCCCAACTAAAGTGTTTAAGTAATCATTTTTCCATTTTTGTATTTGTCAAACTTTTAAGTTCCGGTGGGAACTTTTGAGTAACCTGAGAAAGTTAGTGTTGCTACACTAAATTGATACACTCAAAAGCAGAGAAAGAAAGAATTTTAGTTAGCTTTTGTGCAGCCTGTTTATAGTTAAGCATACAAATTTAGTTGTGGGTTCTTGAAACAGTAAGACAAGTTCATGGATTTTAAAAAATCTGTCTAAAGAGCTACACCACTGTTCTAGCATAACATCCTTTTCTTAGGTTGTTTACTTCCACATTCAGTTCTTGAAGAAGTCGATGCCATTACATCCTGTCCAAGACCCCCTTTCAGTACTGCCATTTTTGTTGATTTGGAAATTGACGTTTTCCAAATTTTTAGAGTTTGGAAAATAGCTGGAAGAATAAAACATTAAACATGTATTTTAGACATGTTTAGAAAAAAGCAGATGTTATAATTCAAATGTGCACCTATTTGAGAACTTAATTGCAGTCATGTTCATTAGTGGATTCTTTGAATTTGAGTTTGATCTGTTATTACTGTTGGGTTAACCTGACAGGTAAGACTTATGTCCTTTGTTCATATGTTTTAATTATTTCACTTTGTGCTTTTGTAATCTGCTGTATATTCCAGTTTGAGAAAATAAAAAAAAAAAAATTCTTTTGGGAGGGAAAGAATTTTTGTTTCCATGGAATTTTATATTTGGGAATACAACTTTCACATTATATGCAATATCAGAGAAGGCTAAATAAACTTACTATCGGATCTCATTATAATAAGTAATTGCTTATAGTTTTGTTTGAAATAGATTGAAGTTTCATTTTCTATTGATGGGAAAATGGAAGCATTTAGTAAAATAAAGCTAGCTGAAAATTTAAAATAATGTTGTAAACCTAGCCTCATAAATGTTAAGTAACATCTTTATGATCCTCAAGTTTTATGAAAACCTTCCTAAGTGTAGATATCACTTTAACCTCACATTTTTGATAAAAGTTAGTTTTGATTATTACTTTGTAAGTACTCTAGAGTCGCACTGTCCAGTACTAGCTAATAGCTACATGTGGCACTTGAGCACTTGAAATGTGGCTGGTGTGAATTGAGATGTGCCATAAATGTAAAATACATGTTAGGTTTTGAGACTTAGTCCAAAAAATAAAAAGAATTTATAATTTCTTACATTGATTACATGTTGAAATGATACTTTGGATAAATTGGGTTAAAGAAATTATCATTAATATTAATTTCACATTTTTTTTCCCTGCCTTATTGTGACTACTAGATATTGTCACAAGTTACTTGTGACTCACATTATATTTCTACTGGACAGTACTGTTCTAGAGTATCCCTACTCTTCCAAGAAATAAATCATCTGAATAGAAGTAGACACATGAAAGCCAAAAATTTCCTGGTAGATTATCTTCTTATAATCAGAATAGCCAAAAGGCTAAAGACTTTGATGATGTGACAAGTAAAGTTATCCAGTGGTCATTGTTTAATAAGCATAAGGGAGTAAGTTCTGTCTCAAGAAAGTATTTTTCAAGTTGTCATGACTAAAGTAGTAAAACTTTATTGGTTATATTAATTAAAATAGAAAATTATCCCTTTACTGTTCTAATAGAAGGCATTGAAAGTGAAATGTCATACTTATTAAAAAACTGAGTTCAACAACATAGTGGATTTTAGAAGTAAAACTTGGGTCATGTCTTTTCTAACATACACTAAAGCACATATAATAGCAGTCTTTAAAATGATAATTCAGTTCCTTTTTTTCAGATCTTTTCGTATGTTTGAATGCTGAGTTTTAGAACTTAGAGATTATTTTCATTGGTTTTGTTAGTTTTATAGAGTAAGATCTAAATTGTACCTATGATGCTTTAAATATAATTTTTTAAGTCCAGAACTACTGTTTTTAAGGTTTCTGAATTGAGAAGTGCTGTTACAGTCCATTAAAGTAGCTTGAATTTCTCACATAGGTGAACTAAAATGAAAACAATGAATGTGTTAATTAACAGACCTGAGCCCTAATGTTTACATCTTCATAAAGAGAATTGTAAAATGCTTTATTTTTTTATTATACAATAGTGAATGAGGCATAAACTTTAACCTGGTATTTTAAAATCGAATTTCGTAGTCCTGGACTACTTGTATAACATCATGGTAGACTAGTAACAGAAAATGAAAGTACTTAGCTGGTAAGCAGTTCACTTTTAATAAAGCAATTTCTAATTTGCATCATACAAGAGATGTCTATAATTCTTTCTTTTTTGTGAGTTTATATTCATAGCAAGGAACTTATAGCCTGAAAACTTGAGTAAAAATCTGTTTAAGGTCTCTCTCAGTGTTTCTCACTCCTAGGCTTTATCTTGTTATTCTTCTTCAGTTTTAGTAACTGAAATTACTT
>SJYV01009077.1:0-14587 GCA_006410875.1 Neotragus pygmaeus | reverse complement strand
AGCCATCTGGTCCTGGGCTTTTGTTTGCTGGAAGATTTCTGATTACAGTTTTTATTTCCATGCTTGTGATGGTCTGTTAAGATTTTCTATTTCTTCCTGGTTCAGTTTTGGAAAGTTATACCTTTCTAAGAATTTGTCCATTTCTTCCAAGTTGTCCATTTTATTGGCATAGAGTTGCTGATAGTAGTCTCTTAAGATCCTTTGTATTTCTGTATTGTTTGCTGTAATTTCTCCATTTTAATTTCTAGTTTTGTTGACTTGATTCTTCTCCCCTTTTTTCTTGATGAGTCTGGCTAATGGTTTCTCTATATTGCTTATCTTCTCAAAGAACCAGCTTTTAGCTTTGTTGATTTTTGCTATGGTCTCTTTTGTTTCTTTATCTTTTATTTCTGCCATAATTTTCATGATTTCTTTCCTTCTACTGACCCTGGGGTTCTTCATTTCTTCTTTTTCTAGTTGCTTTAGGTGTAGAGTTAGATTACTTATTTGATTTTTCTCCTATTTCTTGAGGTAAGCTTGTATTGCTGTGAACCTTCCCCTTAGCACTGCTTTCACTGAATCCCATAGGTTTTGGGTTGTTGTGTTTTCATTTTCATTCATTTCTATGAATATTTTGATTTTTTTTTATTTCTTCTGTGATTTGTTGGTTATTCAGAAGTGTGTTGTTTAGCTTCTGTATGTTTCTATTCTTTTTTTCCCCATAGTTGACATCTAATCTTACTGCACTGTGATCAGAAAAGATGCTTGGAATGATTTCAATTAAAAAAAAAGTTACCAAAGCTAGATTTATGGCCCAGGATGTGGTCTATCCTGGAGAAGGTTCTGTGTGCACTTGGGCAAAAGGTGAAATTCATTGTTTTGTGGTGAAATGTCCTATAGATATCAATTAGGTCTAACTGTTCCATTGTATCATTTAAAATTTGTGTTTCCTTGCTAATTATCTGTTTAGTTGATCTATCCCTAGATGTAAGTGGGGTAATGAACTCTCCCACTTTTATTATGTTACTGTTAATTTCCCCTTTCATACTTGTTAGCATTTGCCTTACATATTGTAGTGCAGTCCTATGTTGGGTGCATGTATATTTATAATTGTTATATCTTCTTCTTGGCTTGATAATTTGATCATTATGTAATGTTGTTCTCTGTCTCTTTTCATGGCCTTTATTTCAAAGTCTATTTGATCTGATATGAGTATTGCTATTCCTGCTTTCTTTTGGTCTCAGAATTTTGATGCAACCATTCTCTCCCTCACTTTTTTCTTTTTGCATATATGCATATCTGTCTTCTCAGTAAGATTATCAATTTTAGAAAACAGAGTCTCAGTTTTACATGTTGTGACAGTTAGGATTTGGTTTTACTTTATAAAACCTTGAGGTCAAATATCTTGGTTGAACAAGATAGAGACATTATTGCCTAAAAGCTGAAAATCCAGTACTTTGGTCACCTCATGCGAACAGTTGACTCATGGAAAAGACTCTGATGCTGAAAACAATTGGGGGCAGGAGGAGAAGTGGACGACAGAGANCAAATATCTTGGTTGAACAAGATAGAGACATTATTGCCTAAAAGCTGAAAATCCAGTACTTTGGTCACCTCATGCGAACAGTTGACTCATGGAAAAGACTCTGATGCTGAAAACAATTGGGGGCAGGAGGAGAAGTGGACGACAGAGAATGAGATGGCTGGATGGCATCACTGACTCGATGGACATGAGTCTGAATGAACTCCAGGAGTTGGTGATGGACAGGGAGGCCTTGCGTGCTGCGATTCATAGGGTGGCAAAGAGTCAGACACGACTGAGTGACTGAACTGAGCTGAACGGAATGTAAAAGAAATCTGGAGCTGTCATTTCAGAATGGCATGGAGATTACACTGACATTAGAGACCCAGGCTCCTTGCTTTCTTTTGTTTCATGATCAGTTTTAAAAGCTTGAGGCACCTCTTTTTTAGGTAACCTTGACAGGTGGTAAAACTGTACTCTGGGATGTTGTATCTGCTGTTACATGTTGTATGCTCCATATTGTGTTACGTAGTGCCCCTCCTTCAATTCCTGTTTACTTACCAACCGTAAATGTGACTTTATTTGGAAGTAGGGTCTTTGTCCTACTTTGTCCTGTCTTTGTCCCTATCATGGATGTGAGCCATGTCATGGTGAAACGGTTCTATGAAGCTGTGAGACATGCAATGCAAGGGCCATCCAAGATGAATTGGTCATAGTGAAGAGTTTTCACAGAATGTGATCCACTGGAGCAGGAAATGGCAACCCACTCCAAATTCTTGCCTGAAGAACACCATGAACAGTATGGAAAGGCCAAAAGATATGAACAATAGTGGGTGAGCTCCCCACATTGGAAAGCGTGCAATATGCTCCTGGGAATGAGCAGAAAGCAATTACTAATAGCTCCAGTAGGAATAAAATGGCTGGACCAAAGCAGAAATGATGCTCAGTTGTGGATATGTCTGGTGGTGAAAGTGAAATTCAATGCTGCAAGGAGCAATATTGCACAGAAATCTGGAATGTTAGGTCCATGAATCAAGGTAAATTAGACATGGTCAAGTGGGAAATTGTGGTTTTCAGTCTGTCTGCCCTCTGATAGGAAAGGGTAAGAGGCTTACGGAAATTTCCTGATGGGAGAGACTGATTGAGACTCAACATTCAGAAAACTAAGATCATGGCATCTTGTCCCATCACTTCATGGCAAATAGATGAGGAAACGATGGAAACAGTGACAGACTTTATTTCAGGGGGCTCTAAAATCACTGAAGATCGTATCTGCACCCATGAAATTAAAAGATGCTTGCTCCTTGGAAGAAAAGTTATGACCAAGCTAGACAGCATATTAGAAAGCAGAGACATTACTTTGCCAACAAAGATCCATTTAGTCAAAGCTATGGTTTTTCCAGTAGTCTTGTGTAGATGTGAGAGTTGGACTATAAAGAAAGCTGAGCACTGAAGAATTGATGCTTTTGAACTAACTTGTTGAAGAAGACTCTTGAGAGTCCCCTGGACTGCAACAAGACTCAACCAGTCTATCCTAAAGGAAATAGGTCCCGAATATTCATTGGAAGGAGTGACACTGAAGCTGAAACTCCAATACTTTGGCCACCTGATGCAAAGAACTGACTTTTTGGAAAAGACCCTGATGCTGGGAAAGAATCAAGGTAGGAGAAGAAGGGGATGACAGAGGATGAGAGGGTTAGATGACATCATCGACTTGATGGACAAGAGTTTGAGTAAACTTTGGGAGTTGGTGATTGACAGGGAGACCTGGTATGCTGCAGTTCATGGCATTGCAGAGTTGGACATGACTGAGTAACTGTACTGAACTCAAGCAGGAGAAAGAAAGAGTGAATATTGACATCTCAGGAATCAGTGGACTAAAATGTATGGGATTTCTTCTAAGAATCCCTTAGAAGAAATAAAGTAGCCCTCATGGTATATTAAAAAAAAAAGTCCAAAATACAGTACTTGGGTGCAATCTCTAAAATGACAGAATAATCTCCATTCATTTCTAAGGCAAAGCATTCAACATCAAAGTAAGCCAAGTGTATGCTCCAACCATAATGCCATAGAAGCTGAAGTTGAACAGTTCTATGAAGACCTACAAGGTCTTTTAGAACTAACACCAATAAAAGATGTCCTTTTAATCATATGAGATTAAATTGTAAAAATAGAAGTCAAGAGACATCCAGAGTAACAGCCAAGTTTGGCTTTGGAGTACAAAATGAAGCAGGGCAACAGAGTCTTTTCAAAAGAACACCTGGTCATAAAAAACACTGTTTTCTTACAACACAAGAGTTGACTCTACATATGAGCATCACCAAATGATCAATACTGAAATCAGATTGATTATATTCTTTGCAGCTGAAGATGGAGAAACTCAATACAGTCAGCAAAAACAAGACCTGGAACTGACTGTGGCTCAGATCATGAGCTTCTTATTGCAAAATTCAGGCTTAAATTGAGTAAAGTAGGAAAAGTCACTAAACTATTCAGGTATGACCTAAATCAAATCCCTTATAATTACACAGTGAAGAGACAAATAGATTCAAGGGATTAGATCTGATAGACAGAGTGACTGAACAACTATGGATGGAGGTTCGCTACATTATACAGGAGGAATATATATGAAAATATACAGGAAAATATACATATATTCTTTTTCTCAAAGGAAAAAATTACAAGAAGGCAAAGTGGTTGTCTGAGGAGGCTTTACAAATATCTGAGAAAAGGAGAAAATCAAAAGGCAATGGAGAAAGGGAAAGATATACCCAACTGAATGCAGAGTTCCAGAGGATAGCAAGGAGACATAAAAAAACATTCTCAGGTGAACAATGCAATGAAATAGAATAAAACAATAGAAGGGGAAAGACTAGAGATCTCTTCAAGAAAATTGAAGATATCAAGTGAATATTTTAAGCAAGGATAGACACAATAAAGGACAGAAAGAGTAAGGACCTAACAGAAACAAAAGATAATAAGAAGCAGCAGTAAGAATATAGCAAGAATACACAGGAGAACTATACAAAAAAAGGCCTTAATGATCTGGATAATCACAATGTTGTGGGCACTCATCTTGAGCCAGATACCTGGAGTGTGAGGTCAAGTGGGCCTTAGGAATCAGTACTACAAGCAAAGCTTGTGGAGGTCACAGAATTCCCACTAAGTGGTTTAAAACCCTACAATGAATGCTGCAAAAGTGTTGCATTCAATATATTAGCAAATTTGGAAAACTCAAATGTGGCCACAGGGCTGGAAAGGGTCAATTTCCATTTCAATCTCAAAGAATAACAATGCCAAAGAATGTTCAAACTGCCATATAATACCACTCATTTCACAATCTAGCAAGATTATGCCCAAAGTCCTTCAAGGTAGGCTGCAGCAAATTGTGAACTAAGAACTTTCAGATGTATGAGCTAAGTTTTGAAGAAGTAGAAGAACTAGAGATCTAATTGCCAGTTTTTACTGGATCATGGAGAAAGCAAGGGAGTTCCAGACAAATAGCTGCTTCCGCTTCATTGACTACACTAAAGCCTTGACTGTGTGGAGCACAACAAACTTTGGAAAAATTCTTAAAAAACAGGAATACCAGGCCACCTTACCTGCCTCCTGAGAAATCTATATGCAGGTCAAGAAGCAACAGTTAGAACCAGACATTAAACAACTGACTTGTTCCAAATTGGGAAAGGAGTATGACATGGCTGTATATTGTCATCCTGTTTATCTAACTTCTATGCAGAGTACATCATGCTCATGCAAAATGCTGGGCTGGATGAATCACAAGCTGAAATGAAGAACATCATTGAAGAAATATCAACAGCCTCAGCTACACAGTTGATACCACTCTAATGGCATAAAGTGAAGAGGATAAGAGCCTCTTGATGAAAGTGAAAGAGCAGAGTGAAAAAGTTGGCTTAAAACTCAACATTCAAAAAACTAAGATTATGGCATCCAGTTCCATAACTTCATAGCAAATAGATGGGAAAGCAATGGAAATGGTGAGAGATTATTTATTGGGCTCAAAAATCACTACAGATGGTGATGGCAGCTATGAAATTAAAAGACGCTTGTTCCTTGGAAGAAACGCTACGACCAACCTACACAGCATATTAAAAGGCAGAGACATTATTTTGCTGACAAAGGTCCATCTAGTCAAAGCTCTGGTTTTTCCAGTAGTCATGTATGGACATGAAAATTGTACCATAAATAAGCTGAGCAATGAAGAATTGATGCTTTTGAACTGTGGTGTTGGAGAAAACTCTTAAGAGTCCCTTGGACTGCAAGGAAATCAAACCATTCAATCCTAAAGGAAATCAGTCCTGAATATTCATTAGAAGGACTGATGCTGAAGCTGAAGCTCCGATACTTGGGTCACCTGATGTGAAGAGCTGACTCACTGGAAAAGATCCTGATGCTGGGAAAGACTGAAGGCAAAAAGAGAAGGGGGTGGCAGAGGATGAGATGGTTATATAGCACCACTGAATCAATGGACATGAATTTGAGCAAACTCATTCCAGATGAACCTGGCATGCTATAGTCCATGGGGCTGCAAAGAGTAAAACACAATATGTTGACTGAAAAACAATAGCAAGGGTCTTTGTAGATGTTCTCAAATTAAAATGAGGTCCTAAAAAAAAAATGAGGTCTTGTTGGGTTAGAGTGACATCTAAATCTAATAAATGGCATATTCATAAAAAGAGGGAAATTCAGACTGAGACTCACAGAGACACACATGGAAGAATGCCATGTGATGCAGGAGGTAAAAATTGGAGTGATACAGCTACAAGCCAAAGAATACTAAAGATTGGTGGTAACCACAAGAAGTTGGGAAGAGGCAAGAAGTGATTCTTCCATAGAGTTTCCATGAAATTCTAATCTCCAGAACTGTGAGAAAATACATTTCTACTGTGTTAAGTCATATAGTTGGTGGTAATTTGTCACACTAGCTGTAGGAAACAAATATAGTCACCCAATAGTCTCAACATGTGCATCTATGAACTGAAGCATGGGAGTGGGATGAGTCTCTCATCATCACCTTAACTCATCTGTGGAATTTATACCTCCTGCTCAATAGAACTTGTGCCCAAATAGAATCTCCTGTTTCCTGGAGCAGAGATGATGGTAGTGGTGGAGAGGGCCAAAAAGGGGATGTATTAGTTCTCTATACTTAAAGCTATAATTATTAATACAACCTGCTCATTTGGGCATTTCCTGCTATAATAACAACAGACAGAGAAAAGACTGATGATACTGATGTGTTAATTGACCCAAGTTATCATAAAGAATTAGAATTGCTGAAACAAAGGGTTCAGATAAGAGTATATCTGGCATCTAAATGAATCACTGTGATATCTCTTGGTATTTCCATGTCTGGTGATAAAGATGAACAGGTAACTGTCATAACCATTGCTTGACAAGGGCAAAGCACCTAGAGATGCACATCCTTTAAGGATGAAGTTCTGGATTACTCCATCAGGCAAGCAGTCTAGATCAACTGAAGTGCTTGCTGAATGTGAGAAAAATCTAGCATTGGTTTTGCTGGAGCTGGATGAAGACTGTGAGTTACTATTTCAAGACCTGCTGTTTGTTCTACTATGTTTCTTGTATTGAGCATATGCAGAGACTGTGGCTATTCACTACCTTAAATAGGACTAAAAAGTTGGACTTAATAGAGAGCTAAGTGATAGAAGGGTGGACAGTATTAAACACCTTGTGTGCCATTTAAATCCATTCAGTCTCATTTCCTATTCTAGCCACTTCTGTAGCAGCATCTTCCATGTAGGCTTTGACTAGCTTCATATGGTGAAGTTTGATAGCACTTCTACTTGGGCCAACACTAAATACTTCTTGCTTCCTTTCTCAAGGCTTTGCTGATGCCACTATTGGGGACAGTTGTTGAAATCTACTTGACATTTTTGCTCATGAAGCCACCCTTTTAGCAAGGGGAGGAGTTAATGGATAAATATGTCTTCTTACCAAATCTAAAGTGTAAAGGGCTTCCCTGATGACTCAGATGGTAAAGAATCTGCCTGCAATGTAGGAGACCTGAGTTTGATCCCTGGGTTGGGAAGATCCTCTGGAGAAGGGAATGGCTACCCACTCCAGTATTCTTGCCTGGAGAATTCCATGAACAGAGGAACCTGGCATGTTACAGTCCATGGGGTCACAAGGAGTTGGACATGACTAAGCAACTAACACTTTGAGACTCACTTCATACTATTCTTCACAATGTCTCATGGAGGTGAATATCAGATGCTCATCTTTATGGTCAACTGAAGTTGCCATATTGTCTTTTCTTACCCCCCTGTTTTACTCCCTCTTAACTTTTTTCCCTCTTCAGAGCATTACTTCCTAAATAAATTACCTATATGCCAGTCTTTTTCTCAGCCTCTTCTTTCGAGGAAACACAATCTAAGTTAAAAAAAGATTTAATATTTACTCTGCCTTAGGCATAAGTATCTGATAGCATTTCGATGTTACATTGCTCAGAATATGTACAGTTCAACAGAGTAAACATTTATGTTCAAAGGGCTGACTCTTCATATGGGTTTTCAGACATTGGTGATCCCTGATAAGGCATATTTGCGTTGAGGGATCTTCTTTATAATTTTCAACTACAGAAGGATCTCGGACTGACTTATTTAGTTCATTCTAGGTTCTTAACCATTTATTCAGACTTCTAGCATCTAAGTAATAGTGTAGTGTAGTGTTAGTTGCTCAGTCATGTCCGACTCTTTGTGATCTAAATAATAATAACTCCCAATAACTTCCTGCAGAAGACACAGCTTGATATAAAAATGCCAAAAACACATGAATGTTAGAATGCTCTACTGCCTTTCATAGTAGGTTCCAGAAAAATGTATTTGGCTATCTGATCTCTGACTTCATTCTAACAGGGTTTCACCCATCTTCAGTCATATTAAGTCTTCATGGAAAAAAAGCAAACTTGTTTTTTGGTTAACTGCAGCTGTTTCATTTGTCTTGTTTCATATAGAACTTAAAACACTCCATTAATTTGGTTCATACTGCTTTAAGAGCTAAATTACTACACTTTATCTGACTTACTCCTATTTGTCATCAAGGAGAATTGTACCTATTTTAATAATCTATGACATTCAGCCTGAGTAGGGTAATTTCTTGCAGAATATAGATGGTGCTTGCAGGGAAGTCCCAGAACCTGGTGGATTAGACTCTCTTTATGTGAAGACACCCCTTTTGGGCACTTAAAATATTTTGTGGGAGATGGAAGAAACCAGATTAGATTCATAGGTCCTGAATTTGGGGAGGTGTTAACAACTGGAAAAATTTACATTGTTCCTATTAATGTATTTTTTCCCAACATTTATTAGACTAATAAACCCTGTTTGAACTCAGATTGCGTTATTATTCTTATTTTCAAGTGAAAAAGTTGAGGCACAATGGGCACAAATTATGTTTTTGTGCCAATGCAATTCAATTTCCACAGGAAATTGTATTTCCACAGGAATACAATTCAATTTCCACCTCTAACTCTTGTGTTAGTCATTGTTATTTGGTCCTGAGCAAGTTCATTGGCTGGAGTTTCAAATTTCCCAAAGTTCTCTATTTCTTACAAATTTTAGGTAGCTTTGATTCTTCTTTGTCAGTTACTGTTTTTCATGTTTTCAGGGCTTGTTTTCTGTTTATTCCTTTTTTTTTTTTTTCAAATTTGTTTTTGGAGGATAATTGCTTTACAATATTATGTTGTTTTCCGCTGTACAATAACATGAATCAGATAAAGTGTACATATATCCCTTTCTTCTTGAGCCTACCTCTTACACTCTGCATTCCACCCCTCTGTGTCATCACAGATAACAGAGCTGAATTCCCTGTGCCATACAGTGGCTTCCCACTAGCCATCTATTTTATACATGGTAGTATATATATGTTGATTCTAATCTCTCAATTTTTCCCACCCATTCCTTCCCGCACTGTGCTCACAAGTTTGTTTTTTATGTTTGTATCTCTGTTCCTGCCCTGTAAATAGATTCATCAATACCATTTTTCTAGATTCCATATATATGTTAAAATATGACATTTGCCTTTCTCTTTCCTACTTACCTCACTCTGTATGACAGACTCTAGGTTCATCCACCTCACTACTTCTGATGATTTTTTTTCCATTTTATGGCTGAGTAATATGCATTATATATATGTATCACAACTTCTTTATCCATTCATATATCAATGAACATTCTGTCTATTCTTATACATAGTTTTCAAAGCTTCACCCACAGCGCCCTCTCTTTCATAAGGCGTGTATCTCTAATCATGAAATTTGGAGCAATTGGAGTGTGGCTAGTGAGAATTGAGATGAGCTGTAAATGTAAATAATACACTGGATTTCAAAGACTATGAAAACGAAGATGATAAAATATCTCATTTATATATATTTCTGTTGACTTCATGTTGAAATGGTGATATATAGATTTGTTGTTTTGTTGCCGAGTGATGTCTGACTCTTTTACAATCCCCTGGACTGTAGCCAGCCAGGCTCCACTGTCCATGGAATCTCCCAGGCGAGAATACTGGAGTGGGTTGCTATTTCCTTCTTCAGGGGATTCTCTTGACCCAGGGTCTGAACCCTCATCTCCTGCATCAGGGAAGTCCAATTTCAGAACGAGGGGCACCATTTTCCTCTTGGTTAATTTTCTTTTTGTGATGTGTTGGGCTCTTGATTTCAACATTCATTATTTCATTTCTAACATAATGCTTCTCTTCCTAAACTAGGCCTTTTTATCTAAAGATATTCCAGAGTTTCGGATGGTAGTATATATATTAGAATGCCAATTTACTATTGTGGGTAGGTAAAGAAGAAAATATCAACAATTGATAGCAATGTTATATTCTTTTCATAATAAAGTAGACTCACTTTTACCAGCTTTTCAAAATATGCTGACAACTACTTTCATTCCTCAATCATGTATTCCCTTGCTCACAGATTTATTCTTTAATGAATATTTATTTAGTGCTTACTTTCCACATCTCACAGTATTAATTATTGTGGGTAGATAAGGAAGAAAATATTAGGGGTTTATAGTAAAGTTATATTCCTTTTTATAATAAGGCAGATTAACTTGTTCATATTTTCTCAGGATGACTTTCTTAACCATTTCTGTTATTTTGTAAACTCATTCTGTACTTACCTGTTATGCTCTTATTTGTTCATCCTGTTCTTATTATCTGAAAAGCCTTCCATCTTATTCTATTTTGAGCATTCAACCCAAATTCTATTTTTTTCTTGAGACTTACTTGTTTCCTCTTTCTTGTCCCAACAAAATGTGGTTTCTCCTCATTGGATATAAGTTACAATGAAGGATACCTAAGATGAATTATTATGGCTACCATTCAAGTAAAAAGAGTTGGGATATTAGGGTAATTCTATCAACATACTATGTTAGCCACCTACTAAGTGGAAACTGGTTACATTTATACTTGGCTTATTTTTTTTTTGCTTCACTTTGGGTATTCATTGGACACATTTTGATTTTCCTCTGCTGAGCTTATTCTGCTGATAAGCACATCAAATTCCTTATCTCTGATAGATTTTACTGACTTCAAGGATTTCCATTCCTCATCTGTTCATGTGAATTTTCCCACTTTATAAAACATTTTAATCATAGAAATATTATTAAAGTCTCTGTTGATAATTCCAACATCTGGGCAGTTTCTGGATCTAGTTCTATTGATCATTTCCTTTCTTGGAAATTGGCTGCATTTTCTTGCTTCTTCACCTGTCTAGAGATTTATGATTGAATGCCAGAAATTGCATATAAACGACACGTAGAAACTAAAGTAATAATGTTTAAACTCAGAAAAGAGGGTCACTGGGTGTTGGGTGGGAGTTGAGTCAGTCCAGTCTGTGGTTGACCCAAGTATGCACTTTGTTGTTAGATTCACTTGGCCACTGCATCAAAAAACTGGAGGGCTGGGCAGAATCCCTCCTTTAGCAGGGATCCGAGTTCCTCAAGGGCCTGTCTCTGTTCGCTTGCCCTGCTCTCAGCACACTCTTGCTTTTGGGTGTGGATGGGGTCTGTCTCAGCTCCCCTATCTTTCTTATAGCCATAGTTTCCTCCTACCTCATGTTTGGTGTGAGGCCAGAAGTTTCAGAGGCATTCCTCAGCTTTCAGACTTCAATAGGCTCTGCATGCTCTCCTGTTCCTCTCTCAATGATAGCAGCTGCTGTATCAATGTAGGAGTAGGAGTTCCTCGAGTGCCTGTCTTTGTTCTCTTGTCCTGCCCGTAGACTTCAGCAGGCCCCCATTAGATTTTTAGTATTTTGAAACCGCTCATTTTGTCTCTCCTTTTCTGAAATCCTTCAGCACAACTCAAGTGCTCCACATAGTAACTTCTTATATGGCATCTTTTTGTTTAAAACTAACAAACCATTTCACGTTCTCTCCAGTCTTTTTAAAAAGGACAGGGAGCCAGCAAAAAGACTGTTTCTAATGTCCTGAGCATAGTATAGTACTGCACATTTTATATACATTTATATCATTTTATCCTTATAACAATAGGCTATAATACCTTGGTGCAGATAAGGAAATTAAGACTCAGAAACGGTGAAAGTTCCAAAGTAACTTAGTGTTTACTAAGATATTTTCAATACTACGATGCCCATTTAAATATTTCTGAATTTGTCACATTCTTTACATAGATCTAACATATCTGAACATTTAATGTGGTAGTAGTTCACTCTCCTGGAGAAGGGCATGGAAACCCACTCCAGTATTCTTGCCTGGAGAATCCCATGGACAAAGGAGCCTGCTGGACTATGGTCCATGAGGTCGCAAAAAGTCAGACATGACTGAAGTGATTTGACACGCACACACGGTTCCCTCTCACCAGAAGGCTATTATTAAACATTATCTAAGCATGAAGGTAGGGGCAGTAGATATAGTGGTGAAAATGTCTCATAGAGATGTACCCTCATGGAGGTTACAGTCCAGTAATCACATACAGAGTATTAATAAGAAGTGGAAAAGACACTCAAATCAACATAACTTTCATTTAGACACTAGACTCATAAGCTCCCTGGTTACATTTTCTTAATTCCTTGCTTTGATTACATTATCAATAGCTCCAACTCAATGCTGAGAGCTGAGGTACTGACTACTATTAATTAATTACTTGAGTTTATTTTTTTGTCTTTTAATTTCATCTGGTTTCAATTACCTCAACTATTAAAGATTTATGCTCTTTTTTGTTGCTTTACCATGTCCCTAAATTAGCTTTTCTATCCTTGGGACATATCCCTCACTCAGGTACTGTTTCTCGTCTGCTTTTGGTTTAGTTATGCCCAGGTCTGCACCTTCCTTTCTGGTGGGTGACTGACTGTGGCTATCAGCAGGTACTACACCATTAAATGCTCTTTTATTCTTTGATTTTGGCCCATTGACCATTTTGTCCTTGTGGAGCCACTCAGCTCTAATCAGGCTTATCTTTGGGTATATGGTTCACGCTGGAAAACTTGGCGTGTGCTCTGGCAGTTCATGGAAGTTTGCCTTGCTATCTTTTGAAGGCAGTGCCAACCTCATTACATATGATCTGTGCACATGGCCATGATCTACCCTTTTGTGTGTTCTCTATATCTGTGTTCATACTTATAACAAACTGGGAGTGATAAATGAAAACAGAATAAGGCTACTAGTACACCAAGTATTCCCAGGTGCTACTTCCTTTTGCTATTGTGAGGGCTTTGATCCATAGTGAAGTTTCTGCAGATTTTCTCTTTGAATTCGCAATGGGAGAAAGTAGAGGGATTTTACACATGCCATAAATGCAGCACCTTCAGCTCTCAAGAGACTACTGCTATTGTTCCTTTTATTGCTTTGGCTTTTTGGTGTTTTCTACTTCTTTTCTCACCTGTGTCTCCCATGACGACACTTCACAGCAGTGGTGGAAGCTGTGATGGGAACAACCCATCAGAGTTGTACTGTGTCCATAGCACGTTGAATTCCAGCGTGCCCAACCACCCTGCTTGATCCCAATAGCATTCTGATATCAATGAGGGAATGGTGTCCTTTATGTGTCCTCATCCAAGAAGGGGAGAATTATTTCTTTGTGTTTTAAAAGAAATGGCATGACAAGGTGACAGAATAGTGCTGTTCAGTGATGCTGTAAATACAGTGAAGTTTCTATGAAGAAAGTTGCACTTTCAGCTCTCTTTTCATTGAACTCAAATGGGATTTCATAAGGCCCTGGGCCAAAGGACAAATTAGCTGATAGGTATTACTGGGCACAGGATCATTCTCCCTTCTGTACAGCTGGGTATCATAATTGGCCCAAGTTTGTACACCTTACTCTCTCCTTTGGTGGGGAGATGGGCTCGTTTCCAGTTGATTTTTTTTTTTGCAGTTAATATGCACAATTCCTATCGATATCCAGTCCTATAAACATACCTTCACATGCCCAAATTTCAGAGTTAACACAATTTAGGTTCTTGTCTACCTCCCTCACTCCATCTTTATGATCTTTTTAAGTGATCACAAGTTACCTATTCTTTTTGTCTTCAATTTTCCCTTTTATCTAATGAGGTAAAGATAGCATATTACTTCTAAATGAAGGAATGTGAAAATCTGTAAAATAGAACAATAGAATCTTATCTGTTACTTTTTCTTTGATTCATTAAGCTTTTTTGTGGGACTCATATTATCTTGATTTCATGTCAGATGATTAGCACTCACACGTAGGAGACTGTGCATATTTAGAATTCATTAGTGTCACACTTGCCATGTCTGTAGTTTGTCTTTATGTTACTTTTAGAAGTAAACCGTTTCCATACCCCAGCATCTAGTAATGTGTTGCTTGCAAAAAAAGTGACTTTTTTGTTATATATCTTTAAAAAAATCAATTGAGATGACTGGAATATAGATTAAAAGGATAAAATCAAGGTTAATGTGTTATGGAGCTAATATTTTCAACATTAAATGTGAAAAAGTAATATATGGTTTGTCAGTTCAAATAGCATGAGTAAATTGAGATAAGTTTAATGATCATTAGTTCAGAAATGTTTGAAGGATGTGTTAACTAAATATATATATATATATATATATATATATATATATA
>SJYV01009076.1:24744-44809 GCA_006410875.1 Neotragus pygmaeus | reverse complement strand
CCTTCTCATCTCCCTCCCCATCCCACCCCGCGAGGTGGTCACAGATCACCAGCTTTGGGTTCCCTGCATCATACAGCAAATTCCCACTGGCTATCCACACATACACATATGTTAATATATATGTTTCAATGCTCCTCTCTCAAATCATCCCACCCTCTCCTTTTCCCATTGTGTTCAAAAGTCTGTGTCTCCTTTGCTGCCCTGCAATAGAATCATCAGTATCATCTTTCTAGATTCCACATACTATGCATTAATACATTACAGGAGTCTTTCTCTTTCTGACTTCACTGTATAACAGGCTCTAGGTTCATCCACCTCATTAGAACTGATGCAAATACATTCCTTTTTATAGCTGAGTAATATTCCATTGTGTATATCTACCACAACTTCTTTATCCATAAATCTGCCAATGGACATCTAGGTTGCTTCCATGTCCTAGCTATTGTAAACAGTGCTGCCTTGAACATTGGGGTACATGTGTCTCTTTCAATTCTGGTTTCCTTGGGGTATAAGGGTAGTGCTTTTGAGCTCAGCATGGAATAATCCTTTTGCCATGTTCTCAGCCAATCTGATTGCAATTAATTTCATTTTTATCCCTCAACTGTTAAAAGCTTTTGCTGTATGCATCACAGAATACTCACCCCCAGGAGTGAAAGACCACTTTCAAAATTCATGGTTCAAGTTTTTCTGTTCCACTCTGTTATCACTGGTGTTGGTTTAGACTCTTGAGTCTAGTTTGGTCTATTCTTCCTTGATTAAAGGATCTTAATTGGGATTTATCTGAGGAATCCTCACTCACCCCAGTCAAAAAAGAACATGTGAAAACCTACCTGAAGAGAAAGGAGGATCTGGAGAGGTGACATTAGTTGGATTAACTCTTTTTTTCCCTTTCTGCTATATTTCGATAGCAATGAACATTCCCCTCCCCCACCATACAATGGAGAAGGAAATGGTAAACCACTCCAGTATCCTTGTGTGAAAACCCCATGGACGGAGGAGCCTGGTGGATTGCAATCTATGGGATCGCAAAGAGTCAGGCATGACTGAACAACTATCAGCCCTCCAGCTCAGTTCAGTTCAGTCACTCAGTCATGTCTGACTCTTTGCGATCCCATGAACTGCAGCACGCCAGGTCTCCCTGTCCATCACCAGCTCCTGGAGCTTGCTCAAACTCATGTCCATCGAGTCGGTGATGCCATCCAACCATCTCATCCTCTGTCATCCCCTCCTCCTCCTGCCTTCAATCCTTCCCAGCATCAGGGCCTTTTCAAATGAGTAGGTTCTTCGTATCAGGTGGCCAAAGTATTGGAGTTTCAGCTTCAGCATCAGTCCTTCCAATGAATATTCAGGACTGATTTCCTTTAGGATTGACTGGTTGGATCTCCTTGCAATCCAAGGGACTCTCAAGAGTCTTCTCCAACACCATAGTTCAAAAGCATCAATTCTTCAGGACTCAGCTTTCTTTATAGTCCAAATCTCATATCCATACATGACTACTGGAAAAACCACAGCTCTGACTAGATGGACCTTTGTTGGCAAAGTAACGTCTCTGCTTTTTAATATGCTGTTTAGGTTGGTCAAAGCTTTTCTTCCAAGGAGCAAGCGTCTTTTCATTTCATGGCTGCAGTCATCATTTGCAGTGATTTTGGAGCCCCCCAAATAAATTCTCTCACTGTTTCCACTGTTTCTCCATATATTTGCCAAGAAGTGATAGGACCAGATGCCATGATCTTTGTTTTCTGAATGTTGAACTGTAAGCCAACTTTTCACTCTCCTCTCTCACTTTCATCAAGAAGCTCTTTAGCTTTGCTTTCTGCTATAAGGGTGGTGTCATCTGCATATCTGAGGTTATTGATATTTCTGCCTGCAATCTTGATTCCAGCTTGTGCTTCATCCAGCCCAGCATTTTGCATGATGTACTCTGCATGTAAGTTAAATAAGCAGGGTGACAATATACAGCCTTGATGTACTCCTTTCCAGATTTGGAACCAGTCTGTTGTTGCATGTCTAGTTCTAACTTTTGCTGACCTGCATACAGATTTCTCAAGAGGCAGGTCAGGTGGTCTGGTATTCCCATCTCTTGAAAAACTTTCCACAGTTTGTTATGATCCACACAGTCAAAAGCGTGGGCGTAGTCAATAAAGCAGAAGTAGATGTTTTTCTGGAACTCTCTTGCTTTTTCGATGATCCATCACCCCCTCCCCACATAAAGACAAAACCTCCAGGTCAGCACTCAATCAATATTTTCCTCTCTTTTGAGACAAAGTTCCTGAAAGGTCTCAGAGGCTCCAAAGCAAGTAGGAAAATCTCAAGGGTTTTCTCTTTTTGAGGGGGAAACTCCCTTAAGAATACCACCTGATTATCACTAATCACTCTAATCCACCTTTGTAGGAAGACAGTAGGTGACAAAACAGTAGAAATAGAGCACATGCAGTTTTCCAGAACATAACTACTCTTTCTTCTTTTCATGAGTGAGCAGAATGTGTGAAGAGATCATAAAAAGAAGTCTTTTTCCTTTAAAAAGGCATATTGCCTAGTGTTTTATTTAAGCTAGGAAAAACTGTCACTGTTACCTGTCCTCTCCTCCCTGTTACCCACTTCCACTAAGCCCCTGGCCACACCAGTGCCACAGGACTGGGCAGAGGTGTGCTTTAGGAGGGCTTTGGTGTTGTCAGAACATCATCCCTGTTGCTTGAGCACCATGGACAGATGCCAGGCAGGCACCGGAGCTGGCCTCCAAGAGCATCCACCTCGAAATGCACATCATTAGAAAAACCCTGTTCTAATGATTCACTGACTTAATAAACCATGGATATAATAAAGAACAGCAGTTATTCACAACTGGTCTGGCAAGGCTGAAGAGGTTCCCCAAGCACCTAAACAGGGTTCGTTCCCCTCAGCCTCTGTATTATCTCCTCAATTTCCTGGGCTCCCATTTGAGCAAAATCATTCAACCATGGTCATGTGATCCAAGGCCTTGGATTTGAAATTTTAGAAACTCTACATATTAAAATTTAGGTTTAAAATATAAGATTTGAGAAACGGCTGCAGTGTCCTGCAGAGTCATTCAGTTCAGTTCAGTTCAGTTCAGTTGCTCAGCCTTGTCCGACTCTTTGCGACCCCATGAATCACAGCATGCCAGGTCTCCCTGTCCATCACCAACTCCCGGAGTTCACTCAGACTCACGTCCATCGAGGCAGAGTCATTGCTATGGTCCAAACCCCAAGGTGTTATACTGAATGGAGTCAGGCAGACAGAGAAAGACAAATACCATATGGAATCTAGAAATGGGTACAAATGAACTTACCTACAAATCAAGAATAGAGTGACGTTTGTAGAAAACAGACTTATGATTACCAGGGGGTGGAGTGCTGTGCTGTGCTAAGTCACTACAGTCGTGTCCGACTCTTTTTAATCTCATGGACAGTAGCCCACTAGGCTCCTCTGTCCATGGAATTCTCCAGGCAAGAGTACTTTATGGGTTGTCATTTCCTTCTCCAGGGAGTCCTCCCCACCCAGGGACTGAACCTGGGTCTCTGGCATTGCAGGCAGACTCTTTACCGACTGAGCCACCAGGGGAGCTGTGGACATTAGGGATCCTTTAAAGGATTTTAAACCCGGAAGTGACACAATCAGGTTGACATTTTAGACTTCAGGAAGCTGATCTCGCCTGAGGGAGACAGGAAGGAAGGGTATTGGGATGGGAATTCTAGTGAACAGTAAGTTAAGAAAAGTTATGTTAGTTTGGAACCACATTTTTAATTACCTTTAAATAAAATAGACACTAAGTTCACGAAATGTCACGTAGAATCTGATGTAATATCATTTTCTACCTCTGAATGAGGCTCTGTAAATGGGGGCAGGCTGCATATGAATTAGTACCACAATAAACCAGCAAAGTCTTCCATGACTGCAGTCAAAAGTCATTTTTTTCTGGGAATGCAAATCCCAGAAACATCCAAACAATGAAACTGTTATAAAAAGATTAAGAAAAAATTAACCAGTGGCATTGGCTCGATCATTTTCTATGGAGGGTGGTTTGCAGAGATGGTGCTATCTGACGAAATGAGAACGACAAGTTGGCAAGGCCATGGTGGCCCAGGCCATGTGAGTGACCCAGTCAGTGACACCACAGCAGTCTCTCTGTGAGGCAGGGGTGGTGGCACGGGTGGTCATCTATGTGTTCTGGTGGATTTTAAGGTGCTAACTTGCAAATGTGAAAGGTATATTACATCATACAATATCTTTTTTCCAACTGCCAACAAACACCCCCTATGTATTTGGGGTAGAACTGCAGAGATGGTGGAAGAGAACTGTGGGAACGCTTTGGTGGGATTCCCAACCTGGGAACCATTACTTGTGGGATGTCTCTTTCACAGAAAGAGAAAACAAGAGGCTAGGCAAGAGGAACTTGGTTACACCATAAGCTGGTGTCAGTGCCAGAGTTAGAATTGGAGTCTCTTCAGACATGCTCTGTTCTGGAGGCAAAGGTCTTCAAACGTGAGTAGTTAAGTACCAATAGTTTTTAAGCACTTTGTTCAAATTGAAGGAAATAGAGCTGCTTTCTTCACAGTGCCTTCTTGCCAAGTCCAAGGGCACTCCTGGAGTCGGGCTTTCGCCCCGCTGGACATGCTGGGCCCATGGAGAGTCATGTCTAGCTTCCTCTGGCTGAAATCACAGTTCCTCCCACCTGGTCCTAACCTGGTGCTGGTGTGATCCAACCGCCAGAAATATCTCAGCCTGGTATCCTTTCAAGTAGCGGCTCATGGGGCCACAAAAGCAAATTTTGACTTTTTCCCAGGAATAAGAATTGAACTCTTAAGTTGAGAATGAGTTGGTGTTTTTATACTTGACATGAACACATTTTAAAAAGCTGGCTTCACACCTACAAAAAGAGTCAGATGAACAGTTACCTTTGTTTTCCCTGCTCTCCAGATCACACCCATCAATTTGGTGACAATCTTTTCTATATTGGTTTTGAGTTTCCAAAAGTTCCCTGAGTCCAGAGCCCTCTAAGTCTCTCACCTGTGTAAGGAAAGGAGGTTCGGATCCCCATGATGGCTGCCCAGACTCTTTACTGCTCCTTAGCTCTTCTCGCCTTCATGTTGGCCAATGACTGTTCAATGTTTCCACCCTCCCACATAATCCGCTGGTTTGGGTGCCAGCAAGTCTCCCCTCACACCGTGCACTAGAGGGCAGTCATGGTGCTCGCCACACACACAGTCCCAGCCCAAGGCCACCGTCTTATCCATCCTTGGTTGGAGGGACAGACCCTCGTAGCCACATTTTGCACCACTTAACCCCACCCCTACCTTGGCCTCAAATGATTGGTGCAAGGATGACCACTTCATTCTGGAACAGTCTGCTCTGTAAATAGGCCTAGTGCAAAAAGTCTTGATACAGCCTATTAGATTCTCTCTTGGGGACCTACAGTGGTTATATTAGGTGATGGGGAAAAGTAAACGAAGGGACCTAGGGATGAGGGGAGGTCTGAGTGGGAGGGGCCAAGCCCACACCCACTTTATTTGGAGTATTTCCACTCTCATCAGCTTTAAATATAAGATGCTACTTGAAGACAAGAAAGGTTTTTACTACTTAAAAGTGTTAGCAAAATCATAAAGAGAAAAAAAATAGGACCAGAGAAGCTTAAGGAAGTTAGAAAATAGTTACCTAACAGGTGAAAGAGGAGGTAGTAGGTCCTGGGAGAAAGACAGAGTCCCATTAATGTAGACCACGGACTCAAGACCCGTGCACTTCTGTTTTTCTGGGACCCCAGCTCTTCCTGGATGCCCTGGGGCCCATGCATGTGTATATCTACAGTAAACAGCCATGCCCTCCTCTCCCACTCCCCCACTATCCAATCCCTTCAGGCAGCTGAGTGTTTGGTTCTGCGTCTGAAGGGCTGTTAAAAGAACCCTCAAAAACCCAAGAGGGTGGTCCACAATGAAAAAGATTTTAATTCAAATAGATCACAGCTCTTGGCCTATACTTAAAGGATTTGATCTCTGCATCATTTTTCAGGTATTTGAGGCCTTAAAGTTGGCCTAGTTTTTGTTTTTCTTTTGCTTTTTGTTTTTTTTTCCGTCCCATAATCTCTGGGGTCAAAAAGTTTAGAAGTCTCCAGATCCCAGATTGGAGAACCCTTATCAGGTATATCTCAGTGTTGAATGGTGGATTCATGTTGATGTATGGCAAAACCAATACAATATTGTAAAGTAATTAGCCTCCAATTAAAATAAATAAATTTAAATTAAAAATAAATAAATAAAGTTCTCTTCCTGCTGCCATGATGGAATAGGATGGAGGTTAAGGAAGGGCCTGGGGCAGAGGCACAGATACTGCTGTGACAGCTCCTTTCCACTAGTCAGCATGCTCCATGCGACAGGGCAGCGCCTGGCTTCCCTCTGTATGCCAACACCCAGCTCAGCGCCTAGCGTATGGAAAGTACTGAATATATATTTACTGACAGGCCGACTGACTAATACACATTTACTGACAGGCTGATTTGACTGATTCCTGCTTTCTGGGACAACCCTCATACCTCTGAGAAGGAAGTCTAGATTATCTTTCTTCAAGAGTCTTAATTCAATGGCAGAAATTCAGACAGTTAATTATTTTTCCATGGGGCACTAGGTTATCTTTGGAAATAGGATGCTTGGTGGCCTGTCCTGACATCCCAGAGTCTCCTCAGAGGGAATGTGAATTAACTACCCCTCTGTAATTCCATTAATTTTTTAATGGTTACCTAAGTTAAGTAGTTTCTACATAATTTTCATAAAATTATGCAAATTCTGAGACCTAAGCATTTCAAATTCAATGAAAGTTAACTGCCTGTATTTTCATTTCTGAAAACTCACACTGAGATAAAAGTCTTGGGTAGAAATATTCACAGCAGTGGGCAGAGTTACGTGAGCAATTATTTAATGCAAAGAAAATGATCTCGAATTAAAAAGTTAATGGAGAATAGAATTGAGAACTGTCATTTTAAGGTAAGCTTGTACAGGTGTGACTTTTTTCACTACACCAGAACACTTTTGTAAGTCAAACAAGTGGATAAATATCAGAATAGAAGTCAGAAACTTATGACTAAGCTCCTGTTACCACCATTCCAAAGAGTCTATTTTCAGACAAGTTACTTTCTCTTAAAGAGAATTCAAACAAAAATTAAAAAAAATTTTGGGGTGGATAAAACCAATTCTTTCCATTCTTTAAACTACAGGTGCATGCTTTTATTGACTATAAAATAGTTATACAAACAAATATGCCAAAAGAGATAATACAGCTACCTTATCTTAGAATAGATAAACATTTGCTTCCCAAATTGGGAAAGAACAAGGAAAAAGCAAGACAAAGCTGTCCCACATATTTTGGAGTCTGGAGAGAGGCAGTCAAGAAGATTGATTTTAAGTATTTTACAATGTCCAAGTTGTAAGTAGATACCTAACTTTCACAATATGCATGTGTAAAATTTCCTTCTTTGGCCAAAAGGTTTTAAAAAAATCAAGTAATCTCTTTCTGGGCAAATCAGACTAAACGAATCAATATGACGAGTCAGGGGAAAGTTATGTGCAGTTTTAGAGTCATTACTGTTACAGACTTAATGGTTTTAATCTCCCAGNAATGAAACTGTTATAAAAAGATTAAGAAAAAATTAACCAGTGGCATTGGCTCGATCATTTTCTATGGAGGGTGGTTTGCAGAGATGGTGCTATCTGACGAAATGAGAACGACAAGTTGGCAAGGCCATGGTGGCCCAGGCCATGTGAGTGACCCAGTCAGTGACACCACAGCAGTCTCTCTGTGAGGCAGGGGTGGTGGCACGGGTGGTCATCTATGTGTTCTGGTGGATTTTAAGGTGCTAACTTGCAAATGTGAAAGGTATATTACATCATACAATATCTTTTTTCCAACTGCCAACAAACACCCCCTATGTATTTGGGGTAGAACTGCAGAGATGGTGGAAGAGAACTGTGGGAACGCTTTGGTGGGATTCCCAACCTGGGAACCATTACTTGTGGGATGTCTCTTTCACAGAAAGAGAAAACAAGAGGCTAGGCAAGAGGAACTTGGTTACACCATAAGCTGGTGTCAGTGCCAGAGTTAGAATTGGAGTCTCTTCAGACATGCTCTGTTCTGGAGGCAAAGGTCTTCAAACGTGAGTAGTTAAGTACCAATAGTTTTTAAGCACTTTGTTCAAATTGAAGGAAATAGAGCTGCTTTCTTCACAGTGCCTTCTTGCCAAGTCCAAGGGCACTCCTGGAGTCGGGCTTTCGCCCCGCTGGACATGCTGGGCCCATGGAGAGTCATGTCTAGCTTCCTCTGGCTGAAATCACAGTTCCTCCCACCTGGTCCTAACCTGGTGCTGGTGTGATCCAACCGCCAGAAATATCTCAGCCTGGTATCCTTTCAAGTAGCGGCTCATGGGGCCACAAAAGCAAATTTTGACTTTTTCCCAGGAATAAGAATTGAACTCTTAAGTTGAGAATGAGTTGGTGTTTTTATACTTGACATGAACACATTTTAAAAAGCTGGCTTCACACCTACAAAAAGAGTCAGATGAACAGTTACCTTTGTTTTCCCTGCTCTCCAGATCACACCCATCAATTTGGTGACAATCTTTTCTATATTGGTTTTGAGTTTCCAAAAGTTCCCTGAGTCCAGAGCCCTCTAAGTCTCTCACCTGTGTAAGGAAAGGAGGTTCGGATCCCCATGATGGCTGCCCAGACTCTTTACTGCTCCTTAGCTCTTCTCGCCTTCATGTTGGCCAATGACTGTTCAATGTTTCCACCCTCCCACATAATCCGCTGGTTTGGGTGCCAGCAAGTCTCCCCTCACACCGTGCACTAGAGGGCAGTCATGGTGCTCGCCACACACACAGTCCCAGCCCAAGGCCACCGTCTTATCCATCCTTGGTTGGAGGGACAGACCCTCGTAGCCACATTTTGCACCACTTAACCCCACCCCTACCTTGGCCTCAAATGATTGGTGCAAGGATGACCACTTCATTCTGGAACAGTCTGCTCTGTAAATAGGCCTAGTGCAAAAAGTCTTGATACAGCCTATTAGATTCTCTCTTGGGGACCTACAGTGGTTATATTAGGTGATGGGGAAAAGTAAACGAAGGGACCTAGGGATGAGGGGAGGTCTGAGTGGGAGGGGCCAAGCCCACACCCACTTTATTTGGAGTATTTCCACTCTCATCAGCTTTAAATATAAGATGCTACTTGAAGACAAGAAAGGTTTTTACTACTTAAAAGTGTTAGCAAAATCATAAAGAGAAAAAAAATAGGACCAGAGAAGCTTAAGGAAGTTAGAAAATAGTTACCTAACAGGTGAAAGAGGAGGTAGTAGGTCCTGGGAGAAAGACAGAGTCCCATTAATGTAGACCACGGACTCAAGACCCGTGCACTTCTGTTTTTCTGGGACCCCAGCTCTTCCTGGATGCCCTGGGGCCCATGCATGTGTATATCTACAGTAAACAGCCATGCCCTCCTCTCCCACTCCCCCACTATCCAATCCCTTCAGGCAGCTGAGTGTTTGGTTCTGCGTCTGAAGGGCTGTTAAAAGAACCCTCAAAAACCCAAGAGGGTGGTCCACAATGAAAAAGATTTTAATTCAAATAGATCACAGCTCTTGGCCTATACTTAAAGGATTTGATCTCTGCATCATTTTTCAGGTATTTGAGGCCTTAAAGTTGGCCTAGTTTTTGTTTTTCTTTTGCTTTTTGTTTTTTTTTCCGTCCCATAATCTCTGGGGTCAAAAAGTTTAGAAGTCTCCAGATCCCAGATTGGAGAACCCTTATCAGGTATATCTCAGTGTTGAATGGTGGATTCATGTTGATGTATGGCAAAACCAATACAATATTGTAAAGTAATTAGCCTCCAATTAAAATAAATAAATTTAAATTAAAAATAAATAAATAAAGTTCTCTTCCTGCTGCCATGATGGAATAGGATGGAGGTTAAGGAAGGGCCTGGGGCAGAGGCACAGATACTGCTGTGACAGCTCCTTTCCACTAGTCAGCATGCTCCATGCGACAGGGCAGCGCCTGGCTTCCCTCTGTATGCCAACACCCAGCTCAGCGCCTAGCGTATGGAAAGTACTGAATATATATTTACTGACAGGCCGACTGACTAATACACATTTACTGACAGGCTGATTTGACTGATTCCTGCTTTCTGGGACAACCCTCATACCTCTGAGAAGGAAGTCTAGATTATCTTTCTTCAAGAGTCTTAATTCAATGGCAGAAATTCAGACAGTTAATTATTTTTCCATGGGGCACTAGGTTATCTTTGGAAATAGGATGCTTGGTGGCCTGTCCTGACATCCCAGAGTCTCCTCAGAGGGAATGTGAATTAACTACCCCTCTGTAATTCCATTAATTTTTTAATGGTTACCTAAGTTAAGTAGTTTCTACATAATTTTCATAAAATTATGCAAATTCTGAGACCTAAGCATTTCAAATTCAATGAAAGTTAACTGCCTGTATTTTCATTTCTGAAAACTCACACTGAGATAAAAGTCTTGGGTAGAAATATTCACAGCAGTGGGCAGAGTTACGTGAGCAATTATTTAATGCAAAGAAAATGATCTCGAATTAAAAAGTTAATGGAGAATAGAATTGAGAACTGTCATTTTAAGGTAAGCTTGTACAGGTGTGACTTTTTTCACTACACCAGAACACTTTTGTAAGTCAAACAAGTGGATAAATATCAGAATAGAAGTCAGAAACTTATGACTAAGCTCCTGTTACCACCATTCCAAAGAGTCTATTTTCAGACAAGTTACTTTCTCTTAAAGAGAATTCAAACAAAAATTAAAAAAAATTTTGGGGTGGATAAAACCAATTCTTTCCATTCTTTAAACTACAGGTGCATGCTTTTATTGACTATAAAATAGTTATACAAACAAATATGCCAAAAGAGATAATACAGCTACCTTATCTTAGAATAGATAAACATTTGCTTCCCAAATTGGGAAAGAACAAGGAAAAAGCAAGACAAAGCTGTCCCACATATTTTGGAGTCTGGAGAGAGGCAGTCAAGAAGATTGATTTTAAGTATTTTACAATGTCCAAGTTGTAAGTAGATACCTAACTTTCACAATATGCATGTGTAAAATTTCCTTCTTTGGCCAAAAGGTTTTAAAAAAATCAAGTAATCTCTTTCTGGGCAAATCAGACTAAACGAATCAATATGACGAGTCAGGGGAAAGTTATGTGCAGTTTTAGAGTCATTACTGTTACAGACTTAATGGTTTTAATCTCCCAGTTCTTAAAAAATAGCAAAGTCAATGGGAATCTCTGCCATATAGTTTAAGGAACTTTTGACTCACTTGAGGAGGCAGTGGCGTTATTTAGTTATTGGCAGGGCAACAGTGACTTTCATTCGGTCAGTTATTCATCCAAGCAGCATTTACTGAGTTCCTCTTCTGTGCAAATCATCGAAGGGAAAGAGGTCTGAACCAGATATAGCTGCTGCCTCCTCTCCCCGTCCCCTACTGTGGGATGCCTAGGGCATAAACTTTCAATAGAGACAGAAAGCATCTGAGGCTCTATAATAGAAGGAGCCTGGAAGCAGAGGCATGAGGGAAGACTGGGCAGTTGGGAAGATGGTCGGGTTTGCCAAGAACCTGCTATAAATAAAGGACGGGGCTTGGGATTAAGTCTGAACAAACAGACTGGACCCCAAACGGGAAGGCTCTTCAATGCCGTGCTGGGCATGCCCTCCATTAGGTGGGCTGTGGGGAAGTTGTTACAGGGTCTTGAGGCAGAGAATGGTTTAAGGGAGGCAGTTCGAGAAGATTCAGCTGGCAGCAGTACATAGAACACAGCAGAGGGGAGAAACGCCAATCAAGACAGCATTACTATCCTCAGAGACAGGGACTGAGGACAGCTGAGGATACAAGAGGAGGCAGATCCAGAAAACACTGAAGGAGAACGACAGGATGACGAGAAGGGCAAGGGAGCTAGTATTTACAGGGGACACAGTGCACGTTCCTCTAACACATAATAACAACACGTGACTCAGGATGAACACATGTCCTGTTTTTCTTGGCACAGTCTGAGTTTATGCCTTTCTTTCTTTCTCTCTTCATTCTTTCCTTCCCTTCCTCCCTCCCTCTTTCTTTCTTCCCTTCCTACCCTTCCTCCCCCTTTCTTTCTCTCTCATGGAATAATTATTAACAATGGCCCCTTTCATTCTCAATATGTTCTGCTTTGGATAATATGTTACACAACCATGTTTCATAGACTTTTCCTTCTTGATTCCTCAAAAGAATTCTCTGGTTTACACATGTTGAGGCCGAAGATTTGAGGAGTTGCCCAAAGGCATGGAGCCAAAAAGTGGTAGAGCCTGGATTTGACCTCAGATCTACACAGTCCTCAAACCCTCGAACTTTCTCTGGTATCACAAGTTTCCGGCCCCCAGCTTGCGACCAGCTGCAGGGGGCAGGGTGGGGGGAGGCTGATTAAAACAAACAGGGACATCAGAAAGAGTCAAATTCAGGTAAAAGATGACGTGTTCTGGTTTGGCTGTGTGGTCTGTTAGGTCTTTAAGGTGCTGGAAGGATATGGAAGCAGTTGGAGGTATTGGCTGAAATTTGGGAACAAAATCACACTCCAGTTACAGATCTGTGAGCTTTCCAAATCAACAGATGCAGGGCCCTGGGATTGCATGACGTCGCCAAGCAGGAGACTGCAGGACAAAGGTCACAGCTCAGATGCCTGCAGGGGCCAGGCAGGTAACTCGAATGAGTGAGGCGGCAGTGGCAGGAGGAGGCATTTGTGAGGATTATCTTAATTTCTTCCAGAAAGTATTTGTAATTTTATAGAAATAATACGATCCTTAAAACAGTAGCCCATTTCTTCACTGAAGCTGGCAACTAGAGCAATTTCTAGTACTTTCATTAAAATCACAACTTAATTATAAAAAAAAACACAGTAATTTTGTTAACCATAAGACTTAACAGAAAACTATAAATTGTAGTCATTCAATTTTTGTCCACAGTTTTATGCTAGGAAAGGCCTTAAATGAGAGGGTTTTTTGTTTTTTTTTTAAGTGCAGTTAGTTCTTTATCAGAATCACGAGCTACATGCAAGTACGTTAAAACAAACTGCAGTGTATTTTTACCATCCTAAGTAATAGCCAAGCATAACTTAAGACACTATTGTTAGGAACCTGTGAGTGGAGGTTGGGAAGAGGGTAGAGGAGCGCATTTCAAAAAGCGATATGCCAAGCTTTTCAATTTACATACCAGTTCACTTATATTAGAAAAAGAATGATTCATAATAAGTTACCAGTCTCGTTATTGCTTCATATCCTTAATTCAAACCTAACAAGCCCTTCGTGGGCCTCACCAGTGTTTCTCAAACTCTTCCCAGCATGAGATTTCCCTGGACTTGTTTACTGGGAGGACTCATTACAATACAGACTGCTGGGCCACCTCTGAGGATTTCCTGATTCAGTAGCTCTGGGATGGGTCGTGAGAGTTTGCATCACGACCAGCTGCAAGGGGATGGCAATGCTTCGGGTCCAAGGACCACACTTTGAGAACCTCCGGTCTACATACCAGTGAATATGCTAGACAGAGCCTGGCTGGCTCCTGCCCTTTTCAGAATTACCGTGGAGCACAAACATGCACTCCGGCTCCGTTTCTCATGGCACTCTGGAAAATGATTCAACGACATGGCTTCAAACAGAGGTCCAACTTTTTGCCTCATTGTCTGTGTTCTGAATCCAACCTAGTTTAATATTTTGGAAAATGTTACCCTTTTCTGTACTGAGCAAAGTAAATATTTTGTCAGTTGTTAAGGATGAGCTGCAGAGTAAGACCTAAAGATGTATCCAAATTCAGCAGGAAGGCTTGGAGCTGGTTCGGAACTTTCTCCAGATTGTGATTTGTAATGTATTTCAGAAGCCAGCAGAAATACCAACCACTCGATCTATTAAGAAAAGGCTGAATGAACCTTTTCACAGCACATTTTTTTTTCCACACCAACTCTCATTACGCTTGGCAAAAAAAAAGAGAAAGGAGAGACAAATGCTTTTCTGCCCATAGGATTTCATCAGAGTATTGTTCTCATATAAAGAACTTTGTGGCAGAGTTTTAGAATCAGAAGAAATTTTTAACAATCCCTTTGTGATGGCTGAAATAACTAAGGCCCAGGAAACGTAAATGCCATTTGCCCAAGGATCAGACAGCGGTAGAACTGGACCTGGAATTAAATTCAAAGGCTCCTGAATCCTGGGCCAGCACTTTTCTTATGACAACATACCACCTCCATGCAGACGAGCTGTAAGAAACTGATTTCAAAAACACAATACTACCAATAATGTGTTTTGCACTGCACTTTCCCTGACAACTCCTAAACCAAGTGGTTACTGATGGCTTCACTTATGGTCAGAGGGGCAGACAGAGGACATCTTAGAGGGTGCTCTTCTCACCTTCCTGCCCAAGAATTTCCAGAAGCATCTCCCATTATAGTGCCTCCCTGGTAGCTCAGCTGGTAAAGAATCTGCATGCAATGCAGGAGACCCTGGTTCAATTCCTGGGTCGAGAAGATCCCCTGGAGAAGGGATAGTCTACCCACTCATTTTCTTGAGCTTCCTTGGTGGCTCAGAAGGTAAAGAATCTGTCTGCAATGCGGGAGACCTGGGTTTGATTCCTGGTTTGGGGAGATCCCCTGGAAAAGGGAATAGCTACCCACTCCAGTATTCTTGCCTGGAGAATTCCAAGGACAGAGGAGCCTGGTGGTCTATCATTCATGGGGTTGCAAAGAGTCGGACGTGACAGAGTGACTTTCACTTTCATGGGCTAAGATGGCAGAAACATAGCCATTAATATGGTGACATTCACATTTTGACAGAGAAACATGTTGGGGGAAGATTATAGAGGGCAAGGGATCTTAGAGACCATCAGGGTCACATATTTTGTGTGTAGACGTGAAATAAAAACTCTCCAGACTTGAGGAACTTGCCCGGGTCCTCAGTCTATTAAGTGGCACTTCCCTGGAGGTCCAGTGGCTAAGAACCCACCTTATAATGCAGGAGATGCAGGTTTGATCCCTGGTGGGGCAACTAAGATCCCACGTGCTGCCAAGCTACTAAGCCCTTGCGCCACAACTAACTGAGCCTATGTGCCACAACTAGAGAATCCACGTGCTGAAATGACAGCACATTTCTACAATGTTAGCTATACCAGGCACATTGTTTTAAGAACTTTACATGGATTATTGCATCTAATCAGTCATGTCACTGAGGAACTTAGAATACCATAGGATAAGAAATGGAAATGAAGGATGAAATGAAGTAATGAATGTGAAGTACTTAGCACAGAACCTATGCTGTTTTTCCAGGACACATGACTGGCTATTAAATGCAATAATCCAAGGTAGGGATTTAGAACAGCTCTTGGCTCACAGAGCACACTAATACTAGCTGCTATTATCACATTTTCTCCTATTTCTTCCTATGGAACAGACCAAAGAAATTGGATCTAGATGAAAGTTATGAGCCATGCAAAATTCAAACATAGGTAATATCCCTGGGAACCAGTTGCCACCGGTGAATACCACAGAGACCACAGGGTAGCTTGGACCAAAATGCTCCTGAAGGCCAAATGCTGAAGCCAGAAACCACAAAAGAACAGAATTAAACAGGTTTGTGTTGGGCACTGGTTTCAAAAAGCTCAGAGGGTTTACTGCCCATCTCCTCATCAATCTTAACCACACTCAAGTTGGAGAGGAAAGAAAACATAGGATGAAAACCTCTTTCATAAGAAGGCAGTTGCAAAGACAAAACCAATCACTCAAAGTTGGTGGGAAGGACCCAATTTCCTTAATAAGAATGTACTGATCTACCGGTGAAGGATAAGAATATCTCTATTCATTAAGATGAAACAACTCTACGCATTACTCATTAAAGCACTCACGGCAGGTAAACTGCCTCGTTAATTGCCCACTTGAGAATGTCTGACATACCATGTTCTTGTACACTGGCGAGAATCGGAGGAAAATCCAGACGGAGTCCAACTACTGCTACCTACTTCTCTCCACCCTGGTAACTAGAAAGGATATGCATCTGGTTTTGTTACAGAGGGATAAATGAGGATCAGTGAATGGAAGCTGCATGCAGGCAGATTTTGGCTCAAGACAAAAGAGAGAACTTAAAAAAAAAAAAAAAAAAACCCAACACCCTAAAAGTATGCAACAATGATCATGCCTGCTGAGGTGGTGTGTGCTCTGTGGGTGACTAAGGAGAGGGAGGCCTAGGAGACACTCACAGGGTGTACTGGGACCACAATTTTTCTTTTGTCCTTGTGATCATTACATTATATGATCATTATCTATGTGAACATTCCATCACATAGATAAGGGCACTGCTTAGAGCTGAAAACATTTCCACCAAGAGAGGCCAAAAAACAGGTGAGTTGTTCTTAGGCCAAATTTGAGTCTGAATCTAGGTTCTGTTTTTTACTATTAATAAATAGTAATGTGGGTTAATCGGAGAAGGCAATGGCATCCCACTCCAGTACTCTTGCCTGGAAACTGCCATGGACAGAGGAGCCTGGTAGGCTGCAGTCCATGGGGTCGCTGAGTCAGACACGACTGAGCGACTTCACTTTCACTTTTCACTTTCATGCATTGGAGAGGGAAATGGCAACCCACTCCAGTGTTCTTGCCTGGAGAATCCCAGGGATGGCGGAGCCCAAGGGGCTGCCATCTGTGGGGTCGCACAGAGTCGGACACAACTGAAAAGACTAAGCAGCAGCAGCATATGGGTTAATAGTTATTTGGGTTAATATTAAGTGGTTAATTAACCACTTCTGGTTAATTAATTTTGAACAACAATATAGGATCTATATTTAGTGACTTGCAGTTCACAGAAGTTTCCTCAGAACCAAAAAAGGTGTCCGTTAGGTTGAGGAGTGAAATTTGAGGGAATAAGATTAAAGTAGCAACTTCTGAAAAGATTTTTAAAAGGCTGAATTCCTCTTTCTACCTGAGAGAAAACCAGAGTTGACACTGGTAAAAGAGTAAACAGAATCAGGGGTCAGGAAGCACTAGCGGCTTAGGCAAACAAGGAAAGACGTGATTTGCAAAAGACTGAGAATAAATAAGGGAGCCTTCAGAACACCTATTTTTTAGAAATCACTCCCTGATGTAAAGGGAACAGTTTATGTCCTGTTTAGACTCAAGTTCTGGTACGCAGGGGGACCACCTAGCTACTTTAAAACACTGGAAGCAGGTTTAGCAGAAGGCAGAAATTTGCAAAGACATGCATCAGACACCTCCTTCAAGGACAGGAAGTTGGGCAGGAGAGATGAACCACACATGCATGCTAAGTCACTGCAGTCGTGTCCGACTCTGTGTGACCCTATGGACTGTAGCCCGCCATGCTCCTCTGTCCATGGAATTCTCCAGGCAAGAATACTGGAGTGGGTTGCCATACCCTCCTCCAGGGGATCTTCCCAACCCGTCCCCATAAGAGATCAAATCACGTCTCTTATGTCTCTTGAATAAACAAGCAGGTTCTTTACCATTAGTGCCATCTGGAAAGCCTGGAGATGGGTCGAATAGAGGCTCATTTCCTAGCTGGAAGAGGACAGTAACGTTGGGAAAACATGATATTTTATTCTACTTTTGACCATGGAAAGCAATACTGGGATGTAACAAAAGGTAATTTAAGGTGTTTTCTGGACTGGCTGACAGCAGTCGTGAATATAACAGAGGATGAGATGGTTGGATGGCATCACCGACTCAATGGACATGAGTTTGAGTAAACTCTGGGAATTGATGATGGACAGGGAGGCCTGGCATGCTGCAGTCCATGGGGTCACAAAGAGTCAGACAAGACAGAGCGACTGAACTGAACTGAGTCAGTTAATGCTGACAGCAAAGGCAAGATAACAAGAAAAGGCTCACAAGCTGCAAATTTCAGAGCTCAAGGTACTCTCAGAAGAAAGCTAACAGGTTCAAAGAAGAGTGAGGATGTTCCAAAAAAAATCCCACAACTGCATAGGAAAAAAAACATAAAAAGTGAGAAAAGTGAGAACAATACTAAGCAGTAAATATGTTACCATCTTCACTCTATAGAGAGTTCCTTCAAGTAGCTAAAGTCAGTGAATTCAGGAACAAGAAAATGCAATTAGTAAAGACACATGTGAGAAAACGTTTACACTAAAATCACTGCGCTTTTGCTGCATGAGTGCTGACAAGGGTGTAGTGAAACTGTGATCTCACACATCACAGGGGGCACTATAAATCAATACAGCCCTTCTAGAAGAAAAGCACTTTGGCAATGTATTGAGCCATAAACATGGTCATACCATGTGACTAGTAAGCCTGCCCTGGAAATCTATCTTACATTAAAAAAATATGTGAAAAGCTATATCTGTAAAGGTGTTTGTTGGAACAGTGTTTAAAAACATTACAAACCTAGAATGCGCAATGGATTTGAATTCAACAAATGATAACTAAATACTTCTAAGTCGCTGGGTATAATAAAGCAGAATTTCTTTGCTCTAGAGCCTATGATACAGAGTGAAGCGAGTCAGAAAGAGAAATATAGATATCGTATACTGATCCATATATATGGAACCTAGAAAGATGGCACTGATGAATTTATTTGCAGGGCAGCAGTGGAGAAGCTGACACAGAGAACAAACTTATAGACATGGAGGGAGGAGAGGAGGGAGAAGGGGAGATGTATGGAGAGGGTAAGATGGAAACTTTTATTACCATATGTAAAATAGACAGCCAATGGGAATTTGCTCTATGACTCAGGGAACTCAAACAGGGGCTCTGTGACAATCTAGAAGGGTGGGATGGAGAGGGAGATGGAAGGGAGTTTCGGGAGGGATGGGACATGGGTGTACCTATGGCTGATTCTTGTTGATGTATGACAGAAAACCACAAAATTCTGTAAAGGAAATGTCCTTCAACTAAAAAAGTAAAGTGGAAAAAAATTAAAAAATTCACAATCACAACTTAATGCCTGTACTCTTTTCAATATTATGAAACCACTGGAAAGAAGGCCATGGGAATACATTTTAAGTGATTAAAATGTACATGATATATTAAAGTTTAGAAGTTGTACACCAGCATTATATTTACCACAATGTTTAGGAGAAAAAAAGCAAGTGAAAAAGTCAAGAAGGAAATAAACTAAAATGGTAACAATGATGGAATAATGGGTTTTCTTTCTCTTGACTTGAAGGTCAGGAACGGTGGCGGTAGGGAGATACCCCTTGTCCAAGGTAAGGAGCAGCGGCTGTGCTTTGCTGGAGCAGCCATAAAGAGATACCCCACACCCAAGGTAAGAGAAACCCAAGTAAGATGGTAGGTGTTGCAAGAGGGCATCAGAGGGCAGACACACTGAAACCATTCTCACAGAAAACTAGTCAATCTAATCAGACTAGGACCACACCCTTGTCTAACTCAGTGAAACCAAGCCATGCCTGTGGGGCAACCCAAGACAGGCAGGTCATGGTGGAGAGGGCTGACAGAACCTGGTCCACTGGAGAAGGGAATGGCAAGCCACTTCAGTATTCTTGCCTCGAAAACCCCATGAACAGTATGAAAAGGCAAAATGATAGGATACCAAAAGAGAAACTCCCCAGGTCAGTAGGTGCCCAATATGCTGCTAGAGATCAGTGGAGAAATAACTCCAGAAAGAGTGAAGGGATGGAGCCAAAGCAAAAACAATACCCAGTTGTGNATACATGCTTTTAGAAGTATTCCTTCTTATGTTGTATGCTTTATTTTTATAAAGCAAATGTTTATAGCTTTAACTGTACTGTGTTACTGTTTTTAAGATTATTTTCTCTTCTTTTCCTTAATATCATTTTTTTTCCAGCTACACCAGTGTTTTGTAAATTAGGAAAAAGAATTATTTTGTCATAGCCCACATGTTGTTAAGTAACAGTGGGCAGTAGTAAATTTTGCTTCTTGTGGGAGATACCCCTCATCCAAGGTAAGGAGCAGCAGCTGTGATTTGCTGGAGCAGCCGTAAAGAGATACCCCACACCCAAGGTAAGAGAAACCCAAGTAAGATGGTAGGTG
>SJYV01009076.1:7299-21354 GCA_006410875.1 Neotragus pygmaeus | reverse complement strand
GGACACGACTGAGCGACTGAACTGAACTGAACTGAGGCCTGAGAACCAGGAAAGTAAGCGATGCTTTTGTTGTTGTTTAGTTGCTAAGTCCTGTCTGATTCTTTTGTGACCCTGTGGACGTAGCCCATCAGGCTCCTCTGTCCATGGGATTTTCCAGGTAAGAATACTGGCATGTGTTGCCATTTCCTTTTCCAGGGGATCCTCCCAATCCAGGGATGGAACCCACATCTAATGCATTGGCAGGTGGCTCTTTACCACTGAGCCACCTGGGAAGTTCAAAAGATGCTTTAGGAGAACTTAAACCTGAAGAGAGCCAGTGGGGGGATCTCTGTTGGGATGTGGTCAAGAATCTGAGCTCGCTTTGGGAAACCTGAAAGACTTGTGCTGAGCTCAGCAGAGAAATAAAGACCCACCAATCGTCAACTAGGGCTATGTCTGCCCTCATAACCTTTTTTTTTTTTTGAGCTGCCGTTTCTTCTCTATTTAAAAATAAAAGTCAAGTGGGAAATAACAAAGCATACAGTAAAATAAAAATAAGCTGAAAGATGACTCAATAAAAAGTGATAAAATAATAAAAGCAGCCTGATACAGTAAAAAACAAAACAAAACCCAAAACTCAACCAAACAGAATCACCATCCAGGGCCAGACAATAAAAGAAATAGCTAAGATGTACTGATCCAAGTGGTGAGCGTGACAGTGAAGGAGGATTATTCCCATTTTACAGAGGAGAAAAATGATGCTTGGGGAGATTATATATCATGGTTCCAGGGGGTGGGGCAGGGTAATGACTCCATGTTATAGATGAGGAAATGGAGGTTAATTGGACAAGAATAAATAGCCAGTCAGGGGCAGACCAAGACACTGAGCTCAGGTTTTCTAGCTCAAGTCCATAGAACTTTCCCTTGGACAAAGGCCCAAGCCTTGGTGGTATATTGGCATCATCAGGGAAGCTTTTAAGAAATACTGATGCCAAAGAGACATTTCTTCAAAGAAGACATACAGATGGTCAACAGGCATATGAAAAAATGTTCCAGATCTCTAATCATTAGGGAAATGCAAATCAAAACCACGATCACACCTGTCAGGATGATTATTATACAAAAAGCAAAAGATAAATTTTGGCAAACATATGGAGAAACTGGAACCCTTGTGTATTGTTGGTAGGAATGCAAAATGGTGAAGCTGCTATGGAAAACAGTATCCTCAAAACACTAAAAATAGAACTGCTGTATGGTCCGGCCATGCCACTTCTGGATATTTATCCAAAAGAACTGAAATCAGGATCTCAAAGAGAGTTAGCACTCCGATGCTCACTGCAGCATTATTCACAAGTGCCACGATGTGGAAACAAGCAAAATGTCCACCAGATGAATAAATATTTAAAATGCGGTATATACATCCCATGGTATAACTATTCAGCCTTAAAAAGGAAGGCAATCCTGTAGCATGTGACCACGTGGATGAGCCTTGAGGACATTATGCTCAGTGAAACAAGCTGGTCACAGAAAGAACAATACTATATGACCTCACTTATAGGAGGTATCTAAAAGAGTCAAGTTCATAGAGTCAAAGAGTGGAACTGTGGTGGTCAGGGGCTGGGAGAGAAGGGAATGGGGAGTCACTAATCTATGCCCATAAAGTTTTAGTTAAATGAGATGAAGAAATTCTGAAGTTCTGTACAACACTGTGCCTACGATCAACAACACTGTACTAGACACTTAAAATTTTGGTGAGGGTAGACCTCGTGTTAAGGGTTTCTAACACAATAAAATTAGAAAATAAAAAAGGAGATCCTGATGCAGCCACAGGTCAACCCGTCGATTCTAATCTGGTCCATCTGTGGCTGCGGGAGAGGTACACAGGATGGACTGGAGCAGCTTGGCACGGTTTTGGCTGCACTCTGCTCTTAGTGGTNAAAATTAGAAAATAAAAAAGGAGATCCTGATGCAGCCACAGGTCAACCCGTCGATTCTAATCTGGTCCATCTGTGGCTGCGGGAGAGGTACACAGGATGGACTGGAGCAGCTTGGCACGGTTTTGGCTGCACTCTACTCTTAGTAGTAACTGATCCTGTGTCTTGCGCACTTTTAGAGATATTTCCTGTCTTGCTATTCCCCCCTCGAGAATTAGGAAAACAGAGGTTAAGTTCCTTTTATTGGGACACCCAACTAGTAGTCACTGGGCACCTGTATTCATTCTCAGATCAGCCTGGCTGCCAAGTCCATGCCCTTAAGGCTTTGAAGCAGGGGCATGGATGCGGTTGTATATGCCCTTCCATTTCATTCCTCTGTCCTGCAAGCTTAGAGTCGGCAGCATCACCTTTGTGCTGGGCTTGTCCACTGTCATCATGCAGATGGAGAAGGGGGCGGAGAAGAACGGGAGAAGAACGGAAGAGTGGAATGGTGAGGTCAGCTGCCTGGGGAGTCTGTGGGCACCCGCCAGCATCAGCATTGCTNTTGTGTACGAAACATCTATGAGAAAGCCGAGTGGAGGTATGAGGTAGGTGCAGGAATCAGATGAGATACCTATGTGAGAGCCTTGCTGATTTTTGATAAGTAAAACGATAGAACAGGAAGAAACCTCTTTAGGAGAGACTGTAGGAAGGAAAGACAGTCCAGCATTATTGGTCCCTAGGCACCACAATACATAAACCTTCCGGAGAGGAGATGCTTGCACAGAAAATGAGAAGCAACAGCCAAGAGAAAACCAGGGGCCAAGAAGAGAGAGGAAGAGGGAGTGGCTAGTTAAGTAAAAAACTGCTCAGAGAGTCAAGGGAAGTGAGGAGTAAAAGATGTCTGTGGACCTGGTGAACACAGAGGTGACTGCAAACCCTCTGTGTGGAATTGAAAATGGTTTCAGCAGAGTGGTGCAGCAGGCTTCTGGGTTAAAGTGTACACAGAAGTCAGGGATGCAGACATTTTTAGGGGACAACTCTTTGGAGAAGCTTAAACTAAAGGAGAGCAGAGAGATTAAGTAGAGATAAGTGGGCTCTGGGAGGGTAAGAGAGTGTGAGAATTCAATGGGTGGGAGGGTGCAATGGGGGAGGCGGGCAGAGAGGAAGGACATGGATCTTGTTACCTAGAGGTTCATTCTGATTTCGTATCAACTGAAATCATCATGTCGTTTTCACAGTGATGTTGCTGTCACAATCGACATCATTTACTCTACTGAACTAGTCTTTTAAAAAAAATCTTTTTTTCTGCTATCTTCAGCAGTAAAGTCATTATCTATCCACAGTTTCAGCTATCCATTCATGCAGCTGACTACCCACACAAACCCCTCTTGTACCCAAATGCTGTATTTCAAGATGGATACCTAGCATTTCACCAGGGTCTTGAAGATAACGTGCAAGCGTGCTCACGTCGCTTCAGTTCATTTCAGTCGCTCAGTCGTGTCCGAATCTTTGCAACCCCATGAACCGCAGCACGCCAGGCCTCCCTATCCATCACCAACTGCCGGAGTCTACCCAAATCCATATCCATTGAGTCGGTGATGCCATCCAACCATCTCATCTTCTGTCGTCCCTTTCTCCTCCTGCCCTCAATCTTTCCCAATGTCAGGGTCTTTTCCAATGAGTCAGCTCTTTGCATCAGGTGGCCAAAGTATTGGAGTTTCAGCTTCAGCATCAGTCCTTCCAATGAACACCCAGTACTGATTGCTTCAGTTGTGTCCAATTCTTTGTGACCCCATGAACTGTAGTCTGCCAGGCTCCTCTGTCCATGAGATTCTCCAGGCAAGATACTGGAGTAGGTTGCTACAGCCTCCTCCAGGGGATCTTCCCAACCTAGGGATCGAACCCACATCTCTTATGTCTCCTGCCTTTGCAGGTGGGTTCTTTACCACTAGAAACACCTGGGAAGCTCCTCAAAGATAACATGGCTCTATAAAGAATACAAATTTTCTTGGCCAGGTCCTCTTTACTCCCTGATTTCCTTTAATGGGACATCCAGAGACTCAACACTCAAAACTATTTCTGTCTTTCCTGTCACCAGGGAACCATCTCACCATCTCTGGCTTGGAGCCTTGCTCTTGGTGGGCCCCTGCCCAGACCATTCTACCCACCACTCCCACCAGCCAGAAAGCTTACTCTCATCTTTAAAGCTTAGGACAGCTGATTCAGGAGACTTTTGCCAATCCTTCCAAGTTGGTGTGACCTCCTAACTTTTAAACCTTTTTGAATACTTCTCTTAAATTAGATTTACTTGAGAGACTGTCTTATCTGCTTGATTAGACTTTAAACTCATGGGCTTTACCTTATTCATTTTTGCATTCCTTGTGTTACTAGATGCAGCAGGCACTTGCCAGAGTTTTGTTTAATTGGCTCAGATTATTAATGAATTCTGTAGATGAAGTGAATTTTTCCAGTTGCATGCATGCAAAATAAATAATAATTCACTGAAAACTTAAGAGTGTACTTAACTGGAGTACAGAAATGAGCTCATATATGAATATCTGGGCACAGCCAAAAATTGCTTTTCTTTCCTGGAACAAGTATTTATTTAACTTTTTATTGTGGTATGGAATATTTCAAATATACATAAAAGTAGAAAGAACAGCATAATGAACCCCCATGAACCCATCATCCAGCTTCAACAACTCATAACATTTTCCCAATCTAATTTCATCTATTCATCAAACTTACTCTCATTTTTTTTTTTCCTGGAGTATTTTAAAGCAAACTCCAGACATCATACCATTTCACTTATATATCATTCCACTTATATATCTCTAGCAGATGAGGTTTCGCTTTATAATTCAACCACATGTCAGACCTAATGAAATTCTAATTACCTCACATGATTTAACAGCTAGTCTTTGTTCATAGGTCCTCCATTTGTTGTAATCATTTTTTTCAAAGAATGCTTGATTTAATAGTTATAGCCTATTTTAAACAACTTAGTGCAAGACATTAACTCTCGATTCTTTTAGCATATGTGCTGGAAGAGGTTAAGGAGAGAGGAGATATTCAATTTCTGAATTATACTTCGTTTGCTTGATTCATTTCCTTCTCTGTTCCAGCCACTGCTGTTTTGGATCCTTCTCATTAGCATGTATGTCAAAGAATGGGAAAGGAAAGGAGGTGGGGTAAAAGCTGTGACTTGTCCCATCAAGCCTCCTGTCCCTTTTTTCTATAAGAAAAGAAGCCCTGGCACAAGGCAAAGCCCTTAGGGATGACATTTCCTAGACTCTCTTACAGTCAGATCACCATGAGACCATGCGACTTTTTGAGCAAAAGAGATGTGTGCCATTTCTGGGTCAAACCTTTCACTGAAAAGATGTGTGCCCTCTCCTTTCTTATATCCACTTCTTAAGGGCTTATATTCAGATTAAGCTATCTGCCACCAAGTCAATGAAGAAAAACTCTAAAAGATCTCAAGGCAACCAGGTGAAAGAGCCTGGGGCCCTGGAGAGCTAGCCTGCCAACTTCCAGACCATTGGCTTTAAACTACGGTTATTTTGGTATCTGTTACAATAGCAGTTCTGATATCTTAACTAGGATAAAAGGTAAAATTCAACAATGTCAGTATTATAATTTTCTAAAAATCTAATGAGAGTTTCTACTGCCAACATCACAGATAATCCAGTATTCTTTGCATATGTTTTCAATTATTACTAGTTGTCTGTCTTGGAGTATGATGATTGACTGACACTAGTTAACTGAATATACAGTATGAAAGTGCACGGGGATGATCCAGAGAGATAATGTGGGGTGGGAGGTGGGAGGGGGATTCAGGATGGGAACTCGTATACACCTGTAGTGGATTCATGTCAATGTATGGCAAAACCAATACAGTATTGTAAAGAAGAATAAAGTAAAAATTAAAAAGAAAGAAAGAAAGTCCAGTGTGGCTGGATTTGGTTCCAGAGAAACTTTTGCTTGAATCCTCCTTGGCTTCTCCCTAACTATAAAGAAATTGTTAAAACTATATGACACTTTTAAAAATGAGAATAACAGAGTTCCCTAGAAGATGAATTACAATGAATAAATAATGTATATTAAAGGAATGAACATAGTACTTGGCACATAGAAGTTTCCAGAAAAGGTTAATTCGATTTCTTTTTGTTCTCTGTGCATACAAGTCAGAAGGATCTAATGATGTTTTGTAATTCTCTACAGCTGCAGCCATTCAGGTCACCAGCACTTGTTCAAAACAGCAAGGTTATCACTGGACACTAATTAGAGACCCTGCAACAGTGGAAGAAGTTGTAGGAAAAATTTGTGGATGAAAAATCAAGGATTCTATGACTGCTTAGAAGAAATGTTGATTAGCAGTATATTAGTTAGAGTAACACGAGCTGATATAGCACACAAACCTCACATCTCAGAGGGTCTGTCTCCTTTCCAATGGATGTTTCTGGTTGGCAGGGAGGCTCTGCTCCATCTAGTTGTTCAATCGTCCAGATCGGCAGAGTCATCAACCAGCCTGATAACAAGTGATGGAGAATAAGGGGGAGGTACTTATGGACCACATCTGGAAGCTGATACATATGATTTGAAGTTGATATATGATTTCCACTGCCCCATGAGTTTTATGGTCACACCTAACTGCAGGGGGTGCTGGGAAATGTAGTTGGCTGAGCACCCAGGAAGAAGAGAAATGAATGTGGGGATCGGCCAGCAGCATCTACCATCAGCAGCAGTTAGCCTGAAAAATGATTTACTGAGCTATTATATTTAGCTTCAACTTAAGTAGTGGGAGAATATCCTTGGAAAATCTTACTCAACACCTCTATTAACAGCATCTCACAAAAACCCTTCTATAATGTAAGAAACTAATTTAGGAAAGATAGTATTTTAAAGAATTTATCAGAAAAAAAATTTGCCAAAACCTCCAAGTGACTTTAGTAAGTAATAATAATTACTTTAAAAAGTTTTAATGTCAGAAATACTAAATTATTTTAGTTAGAAAAAGACTCAAGCCCTGGATCATTCCCCTTGAGGAAAAAATAAGCATTTTTGTCTAGGGAAGCATTTAAACATTCAAAGGATTCTCAGGGTGATTAACTTCAAGTTGTCTTTTCCTAAACAATGATGTCCTAGTTACTGAGTCAACAGCACACAGGTGGCCCAGAAACCACACACACATTCATCACAGCTACTGTCAGAATCTCTGAGATATGTGGTGAAACTTGCTAAGAGGCTGCAAACTATTGTGTTTCACGATAATGATCTTTCCAGAAATAAAGGGGATTATACATTAATAAAGCAATGAAACTATGCAGGTAACCATGACAATTGCTACAAATTCAATAACATTTTATACTCCTGGAAAGTTTTTTCTTTCTTCTTTTATTGCCAGAAAGATTAGGGAAATTATGAGAAAGAACTGAAAAGCATTTATGTCTCATCTGAACTATCTTACCTCCAAGGATGTCATGCATGCTCAGCCCATTCTAACGTCAACTTCACAGCAACCTGAAAGGCCCATCCCGGTTCATGGTCACATATTTATCTTGAGAAATGGACAAAGCAAGGAGTCTCAAGTTCAATGTCTTCAAATGACATTGGTCAGCAAAATATTTTTCCAATTCAGGCCCAATTTTATCTATTTTTAAAAATACATTTCTCATTTTGAATTCTCAGTGAAACAAATGGCTTATCTCTAGTCGCATGTCCACAGAAATTTCTGAAGGTTCTTAAATATCTGAGTCAAATTTCAGAATATTTTAAAGAAAGACATATAATCTAAATCATTCATCCTTCCAATTAATCAAATTAAGTTTTTGTTTTTCTGGTTTCTGATGTGTTGACAACTGAAACATCACAAATGGGAAGGATTAAAGTTTTCTTTTACCCACCTCTCAAGAAGTGCACAAAACTAAAAAATTCTTTTCATCAAAGGCTCCCATATTCTCCTATGACTCATTCTTATTATGTATATACTGGTGTATATATTTTGTATACCTTACTCATCCTTATTATGTATATACTAGGTAGCCCTAGTGGTCAAGAACCTGCTTGGCAATCAGGAGACGTAAGAGACGTGGGTTCGATCCCTGGGTTGGGAAGATCCCCTAGAGGAGGAAATGGCTTCCCGCTCCAGTATTCTTCCCTGGAGAATCCCATGGACAGAGGAACCTGGCAGGCATCCATAGGGTCGCCAAGAGTTGGACATGACTGAAGCGACTTAGCACGTATGTATAGATTAACACTGAGATCAATATAGGAAAAACGCTCTGGATGACATTAAGTGGTAGGCAAAGACACGAAAGGCCATCATCCTCTAGCTGGGAAAACTGACCCTGCGGTGGGGTCAGAAATAGCACCTCTTTCACCTGGAGGAAGTGGAGGCTCACAAGAAGGTGAGGCCAGGAATGGAAAAATTATTACTCAAATGCTGATCTGCCCTTAATTCTGGCTCAAGAGGACAAAGCGATCCAGCTTCCCTCAATGAAAGAAATGCTACATGGATAAAAATGTTTTATTGCTTTTTCATTTCAGGCAGGCTCCTCTTATCCTCATCCTTTGATCCCTTGTGATCATTTTGCCACTGTCGGCTCCCATGTGGTTGCGGTCCTTGTCTGATGAGACCGCTATGTGGCCCAGGATGCTATCCACCTATCATCTCCGGAAGTGCCCAGCAACATCCTGGAAGTGCTTTCCTCTCTTGATTCTTCATCTCCACCTTCTCCCAGAACTATCCCTCCACCTCTGCGACGGTGCCTTCTCAGTTTTTCCCCAGTGTATTGTGGGCACTGGCCAAAGCTCCACTCTCTCTTCTTACCTCCTAGCTGCAGGCTGTCCCTATCAATTCTTCTTCCTCAACCCCAAAGAAGGAAGTAACTCTCTGACTCCACTTTCCCTCTGAAATCCTTCAGCCACTCCCCAAAGCCATTAGGATCAAGTTCGGTCTCCTAGGCCAGGACACCTGGTGTTTCTGGCTTAGCCCTGGGTGAACTCCTTGCACCTTTTCTGCAGTCAGATTACTCTGCATGTATCAACATAAGGCGGCATTTCTCGCCTCCACTGTTCCTCGAGCTCACACACCCTTCCTTTTTGTTCTCACCTTTCCCATGTGTAAACCAAATCATTTTCCTCATTCAAAACTTTGCCCTGCTTCTTGTTTCCTAAGAGATAAAACCAAAACTAATGTTTGGTATGGAGGCTTTGCCCACATCCGAGTCCCTGCTTATTTCTCTTAACCAAAGCTCCAGTTATGTCCATATCTTTGACATCACTTTCAGACACACCGAATTACTTCGAGTTCCTGAAGCTCAGCGTGAAAGGAACTTTTCCCCAAATCACTGCATCTACTTCCAATGTCAGCTCCAGAAAAGTGGTCCCTGGATCTCTTTCATTCTCTATCTTTTCTTGGAGCTTTAGTTTTTTCCCCATGATTGACTGCATTCTTTCTCAAGAAGAACAAAATCACTGCCCAGGACAGTCCCAAGCAACGGAGTGTTGAGCAAATATGCACGAATGGGTTCACCTCTGACTCCTCCTCATTCCCTGAGGAAGCCCCAATAATCCTGCCTCTCCCTCTTTCCCATGTGTTTCTTTGTCCTTCTGCTATGAAGCTCCACAGAGGTCCCCGAGGACCTGAGCTGCTACTCCGGGGGCAAGAATGACCGCAAGAGTCTTGGGGTCACTACCCAGAAGGCAAAGAGATCAAGCACACATTCAGTTTCTCCAGGGACCCTGGGGTTACAGCAGACTAGGGGCCCACAGAAAAGCAAGGGCCAGCCTAGAAGGCTACCGAAGACCTTAAGGTTTCTGTCCTACTTTAAACTATATAACTTGAAGCTATCCAAATAGATAAGTGGATTAAAGAAATTTCTAAGATCAGCATCCCACCAAGTTATGATCTCCTGAGAAGAGAATGTCTCATATATAAAAACAGCCATTTGCACGTGACTTCCTCCTCTCCCACAGGTTAACAGACCATGGGATGGGTGGTAAGAATAATTCTCTTCTAAATCACTTACATTTCTTCCAGGCCTTCTACATTCGACTAATCACGTGAGCATGCTAAGTCACTTCTGTTGTATCTAACTCTTTGCAGCCCTATGGACCGTAGACCGCCAGGCTCCTCTGTCCATGGGATTCTCCAGGCAAGAATACTGGAGTGGGTTGCCATACCCTCCTCCAGGGGATCTTTGCAACCAGGAATCAAACCTATATCTCTTCAGTATACCTGAATCAGCAGGTGGGCCCTTTAATTATAGCACTGCCTGGGAAGCCCCTGACTGATCATATCTGAAGCAATTTATTGATATTTCTCTTGCATAATCCTTTCTCCTTCCCCATTCTTTTCTCCCATCTCTTGCTTAATTATCAGGAGAAAGGTTATTTCCGTTACCCATTTAAATTCTCTAGTCCTCAGTTTCTCCCTCTATAAAATGGGTATAATGATAAGGTTGGGAGGATTGAGTAGACAGTATCTGTAAAGTGCTTAGCACAGTAGGAGTGGGATGAACACTGGCTGTGATCATTGTCCTTTATATTCCATTTAGGAGTGACAAACACAAGACAATGCAAGAGACAAGTCTCTATTAAGAAAAAGGAAAGTAGTAAGTCTTATGGTAAAGCTAACATATATGGTCAGAGCCATCAACTTCTTCAACCTCTTTAAAATAGCCAGAGGTGTCCTTAGGAATTGCTATGATCAGTTAACAATGAATCAACACTTATTTCTCACTCCTAAGTGCAAGGCCCTATTCCAAGTCATGTAGAAGATACAAAAGGAAAAAACAAACAAACAAACAGAGCATTGAGGAATTCCAGAAGTCATAACAATTTCTTTTATTTTTGTGTTTCTCAAAAGGACAAGGCAACTTGCAATGAAACACTCAGGGTAGTGGAAATCCACACACAATAAAGAATGAGACCAAAATACAAGTGGGAAAAGAGAGAAAACCATCCTGGAAGCCACAGGTGAGCTGGCTATGGCATGAGAACACAAAGTGTGGCATCGGAGAAGCGGAAATGCCTCACATTAATGCAAAGCACCAGGACAAACAGCACCGTTTCCATTATCAAATTCTAGGGGGGAGATTATTGCATGGGTATCTATATAAAAAATACTGAGCTGAATAATAGGAAATATCTCCAGAGTCATTTTGCAGAACAGGCAGCTGAGACTGACATAAAGTGCCTGCAGTCAGACACACTTGGTTTGCATCCAGGCTCAGCTGCCCCGTGTCCTACCCTCTCTGACACATTAGCTTCTGTGAATCTCAGAGATGGTGATAATGATCCCTGCCCTTCAGGGTCACTCTAGATGAGACAGCACCAGTAAGTGGCTGGTCCATGGCAAGTATATGACAAAGACTTATGTCCCTTCCGCCTATACAGGTATACCCTATATGAGTCATCATTTCTTATAAATATGTATAGACTTCAAAGATCATATATAATTCTTCATAAAAACAGGTGAATCAAAAGTCATCTATTTGGAAAATTATTTGTCTCTCCTAATAGATTACATGGAGAAGGAAATGGCAACCCACTCCAGTACTCTTGCCTGGAGAACCCCAAGGATGGAAGAGCCTAGTAGGTTACAATTCCTGGGGTCACAAAGAGTCAGACACAACTGAGCAACTTCATCATTCAATAGATTACAAGCTCCACAAGAAAAGAGGTACTTGCTGTTTCTTCTTCTGGTACAAGCAGTAAGTATTTAAGCACACACAAGTATGTGGTCCACTAGTATTTGCTGCTTCCCTGACAGCTTAACTTCCCTGGTGGCTTAAACGGTAAAGTGTCTGCCTGCAATGAGGGATACCTGGGTTCAATCCCTGGGTCAGAAAGATCCCTTGGAGAAGGAAATGGAAACCCACTTCAGTACTCTTGCCTGGAAAATCCCATGGGCTGAGGAGCCTGGTATGCTACAGTCCATGGGGTCGCAAGAGTCGGACATGACTGAGTGACTTCACTTTTCCCTTTCTGATAGCTTAGTTGGTAAAGAATCCACCTGCAATGCAGGAGGCCCTAGTTAGATTCCTGGGTCAGGAATATCCCCTAGTGAAGGGATAGGCTACCCACTCTAGTATTCTTGGGCTTCCCTTGTGGCTCAGCTGGTAAAGAATCCACCTGCAATGTGGGAAACCTGGGTTCGATTCCCATGTTGGGAAGATCCCCTGGAGAAAGGAAAGGCTACCCACTCCAGTATTCTGGCCTGGAGAATTCCATGGACTGTATGGTCCACTGGGTCACAAAGAGTTGGACACGACTAAGCAACTTTCACTTTCAATATTTGCTGCAGGAAGGACAGAAGGCATTTCTAGTGGGAACTTACTAATAAGGTCTAAATGTGTTGGTTTTTGGTGGCAAATGGGTGGCTGCAGAGACCCTCAAGAAAGAATGATTTCCGTTCCTTTGACTGTCGTTCTCAAATATCCATGTTAAATGTTCTGAACATGCTCCTGCTCCTCCAGCTAAACCTGTTTTCCCTCTAGCATCAATCAACATTCAAGTGAAAAGCAAAGGCAATTGATTTCATTGCTTTTAAGTTCTGTAGCTGTACATGTTTCCAACAGTATAGCTGACTATTTATTACTGGGGATGCACAATCAATCAGTTTTCAAACAGAATGAGGAGAGTTTATGAGCTAGCTAGAAAAATGAATTACCACTTACAGAACAAAATCTTCATGTGAAAATATGTTCCCAGTTCCAAATGACTAGCTCATGAATAAACTTCTGAAACCCAAACCCAAGTGTACTTCAGGTGGTCTGATAGATACAATGAAAGTTTCACCTGTATAAAGCCATGAAGTTAAAAAAACATAATCTAAAGTGAAGTATTTTGTACCTTTCCTTCCTTTTCTCCTTCCTTCCTCCATCCCTTCCTTTCTCTTTCCATGTTTCCCAAACACATCTCTAAAAAAATTCCCATATTCCAAGCTGCATTGGCAGAAGCTCCAAAAAAAGTGTTAAGACAGTGTGACTCACCTCATTGTAATTCTCCTCGTAGGATTTATGGAAAAGGAGTGAAATCCAAGAGAATAAAATAAAACTTAAAAAAAATCCTACTGACAAGTAAAAATCCATTTTGTAGGAAATAGAGTTATATAAAAGATTTATATTTTGTTTCATAAAATTCAAAGGAAACTAATATCCCCTGTTAACTGCCATCTCTAATTAGTTACAGACCATTTAACTCCATAAATATTTTCAAGGCTTAATGATAACTGACATGTATTATGCTTTTAATCTTTTAAGTAACATTAATATTGGTTCATTTTTCTTAGAGTCTTGGGGTGGTGCCAACCGAGGCACCTTGTGACCAATCCATAATGGTTAAGTTGATTCAGTTATGCATGTTTACCCAGGTTTGTCTCTTTGCCATGCCCTCTACTCAACTCAGCTCCAGTCATCATCACAGTGACGTGGTGATGTCTGGCTTCATGTTCTTCCATCAGCCTCTTTCATCAAGCCCCCCAAAAAGCCTAGAGACCCATGGATTCAAGGGTTCTCAAACCTGGCCATGCCTCAGAACCATGTGCTGCTGCTGCTGCGTTGCTTCAATCGTGTCTGACTCTGTGCGACCCTATAGACGGCAGCCCACCAGGCTCCCCTGTCCCTGGGATTCTCCAGGCAAGAACAATGGAGTGGGTTGCCATTTCCTTCTCCAATGCACGAATGTGAAAAGTGAAAGCGAAGTCGCTCAGTCATGTCCGACTCTTCGCGACCCCATGGAATGCAGCCTACCAGGCTCCTCCGTCCATGGGATTTTCCAGGCAAGAGTACAGGAATGGGTCACCATTGCCTTCTCCCAGAACCATGTGAGGGTGTATAAAATAAAAAAAAAATTACAGATGGTGCACGTGTCCTACTGCCTACTGAATCAATCAGCAATGACTGGCTGGTCTCTGAGCCTGAAATCTGAGCCAACCTGGTTGACCAACTTTAATGCAATTTTGACGACATGGAAAGAAGGAAGCATTATTCAGACCTCTACACATGGAGTTGTTTCTAAAGGGAAAGAGGAATTTTCAGTGGGGATCTTTAATGGTTAATTTTATGGGTCAACTTGACTGGGTCATGGGGTGTTCAAGTATTTAGTTAAACATTCTTCTGTGTCTGGAGGTTGTTTCTGGATGAATTTAACA
>SJYV01009065.1:0-18574 GCA_006410875.1 Neotragus pygmaeus | reverse complement strand
GGACACGACTGAAGCGACTTAGCAGCAGCAGCAGCAGCATTACCTAGGAAATAACCATCCTAACCACATTCTTTGTAAGGATTATGTTGACTACACCATGAAAGAATAGATTTTTCTGTATGCATGCATTAAACAACAGAAACTTGCTAAATTGATTATGCAAATCTTGGAAAAAAGTAAATGTTTTAGCATAAATATTTCTAATTTCTACACTCTATATTATATATGCTAGGAACTATATTTTGTTTTTTATTAAGTTTTGCAAGTAGGACTTAATAAAAATAGTCAAAATAGCAATGCAGAATTTTAATTGAGAATAATAAAATAATAAAGTACTCCAGACCACAACAATGAATATAAATCTCATATAACTATTTAATCTCTTGATTTATTAAGAAAGTGTCTGAAAAAGTAAAATTCAGCTCAGTTTTATTTTGAATGAAACTTTACCTTTTAAAAAAATCTTGAAAAGCGAGAAGAAATGTAAGAAGCATAAGGACACGCTGTCACATTACGATGAAAGAGGGGGGTGATTGTTTTGGACTCCCTGATGGCCTCGTGGTTAGGAATCTGTGCTCCCAAAGCAGGGGGCACAGGTTCAGTCCCTGGCTGAGGAGGATCCAACACGCTGCATGGCACGGCCAGAAATTAAAAAATTTTTTTTTAAATTTTGTTTTGAATATATGAAATTTTCCTGTAGTTGCATCCATCATGTCACCAAGAACTGAAAACGCCTAGTCAGAGGATCCGAGACGCTCACTGTGAGGGTCTCACGATCTCGGCCATCGCTACATTATATTGTATCATATTGCAGTGGTCTCTTACATTATCTGGGATTGCTGCTGACTGTTAACCCCACGGCTGTGGTGCCTTCCACAGCAGTCTGCTTTCTTTTGATGATCTGGAGACAGAGTGGTGCAGAGTGAAGAACTCTGGAGTCAGACAGAGCTGAGTGCAAATCACATCTCCACAGCATTCTAGCATGTGGCCTTGGCCTTCCTTAACTTGTCCACGCCTCAGTTTCCTCATCTGCAGAACGGGCCCCCTTTGTAGGGTAGTTAGCAGGATTGCGTGGGGACGAGCAGGGCCAGAGCCCTTCTGTGTGCCATACAAGTGTCAGCCCGTGGCATGGACCAGCTTGAGGTCATGTCCACTACCCTTGCAGTGGCCGACGTTCACAGCTAGCTTATGGGAAATGTTTACGGAACAAAGTTGAAATGACCACTAACTGTGCTGCAGGGTTCCTGGAAGTAAGAAGGGAATGAGCCTCCCTTTATTTTACTGTGGGAAAGTTGGTTTGGAAGGGGGTCTCGAAGAGCCTTCTAAGCTTAATGCTATAGCGCCTGGGTGGTATAAAAAGAAATAAATATCTGGTTTTTTTGTCCAAGATTCCTGGACAGAGCCCCTAAAACCCTTGGAATTTCCTGAGTGTAGGAGTGATGGGATCGCCTTGTTTGCTCTGGTTTGGCTGCACCGGCCTTGGTCGCAGCATGCAGAATCTTTGGTTTCACGGGTGGGATCTAGTTCCCAGCCTGGGCCCCCTGCTCTGGGAAAGCGGAGTCTTAGCCACTGGACCGCCAGGGAAGTCCTAGGAGCATCTTTGTTCATCCTTGAGAAGCTTCTTTCAAGCATTCAGCCTGAATTTTTGCAGACGAGATGACTTTTGGTGAGCTCCTAGGGGCAGTGAGCTTCAGGATGAGGGGTGGTGGCGAGAAAGATCCAGTCCTTGTTTGAAGGTTGGCACTTTGGGGCCCACTCCTAAACCCCTGAGAAGGGGAGAAGGGCTAGCATTCATCACCGATGGCCAGTGATTTAATCAGTCATGTCTGCGTAATGAAACCTCCATAAAAACCTCCAGGTGGGGGAGTTCTGGGATCTACCCACCCGTGTGTCAGGAGGGTTGTGTACTCCAATTGTGTGCTCAGGAGTCTTCTGGATCTCGTCCCGTGTCCCTCGTCACGAGCAAGCTGTTCACTTGCACCCTCCATAATGAAGTGTAACGGTAAGTGCAGCATTTCCCCTGAATTCTGTGAGTTGTTCTTGCAAATGGCCAAAGCTGAGAGAAGAGTGTGGGGAACCCAGAATTTGCAGCCAAATCAGACGTGCAAACAGCCTGGCATCCCGCCCGCTCTAGAAGGGAAAGGGACCTTGTGGGGCTGAGCCCTTTCACCTGCGGGCTCTGAACTGACTCGGGTAGCTGGTGTCAGAATGGAAGTGAGTTGTTGGATGCCCAGTTGGTGCTGGAAAACCAGAGGATCGGAGAGTCTATAAGGACGGTTCTGCTAAGTTTTGCAACCCCACCCCCCGACCCAGCCACCGCTGTGTCTCTTGTTTCTAAACCACCCACTAGAAGTGGGACAGAGTTTCTCGGGCTTCTAGGCAGTGACCTGGAGAGGCGTCCACGCAGCGACACTGATAAGGGGGCTCCCTGCTCTGGATGTCGTTTTCACACGGAAATTTCAGGTTGAGAGGTCAACGGCCTAAATGTGCAGCTGTGGTCCAAGAGTCAAGAAAACAAGCAAGTTAATTACACAGCCAAGGGCATCCTTGAACAGGTGAAGGGGAAACTGCCTGCAGCACCTCGCGTGGGTACCGTACTCATTATGACAGTCTTGCAGCTATGCATATGTTCAAAATACCGCCTGATCCAGACTGAGAAGATGCCCTCTCCTCCCCAGAATGTTCACATTCACTACAAACCCCTTTTCTGGAAGTGAACAAACAAACAGGAAACAGCAAACAGGAACGCATAAGTGAGTACATCCCACCTTCGTGGTTTTGTGATGTCACCAGGATGCATCGCATTCCAAGGAGCTTCTGTGCCCCCAGGAGTCCTGTGTCTGCCCTGGGCTTCACATTTTCAATTCTGAAATGTTTTCCCACAGACCATTTTCTTCCAGGTTCTGGGCCTGTGAAGAGAAATTAATTCATTCGCCTCTTTGCTGTGGTGTCAGCTCAGACCTGTTAAGTTGGATGCTAGAGGACATATGTTGTAACACTCCATGAGAACTAGAAAATGTTTTCCAGCTTGTAAATTGCTTTTTGTTTATTTAATTTTGTCTTTCACAGACTATATATTCAGCATATGCCTCTGGGGTCTTTTATACATTAACAATTCAAAAACCACTGACCTGTTATCATATTAAAACTCTCATTTTATCTCCAGTTTACCCATAATAGAATCCTCTTACATGAATTGGGCAGAAGCCTTGTGAATAGATAATCTCATCTCTAAAATGCTAGGGCTTTAAGGAGTAAGTAGGGATTGTAAATTCAAATTGTGAGCCATTTTATTATTGTACACTCTGTCATTATCATACGATTACAAAGCATTTCAGACTTTATTAGTTAATTTATGTAGCCGTCCCCTGATCAGTTTAGAGTTTTGTTTTTTTCTTTTGGTCAGATTGCTGACTCTTCAAGAGGTGAAAATGAAAGCAGTTCACAGTGAAAGAAACTCCTTCCCGGTTCCTCACAGGTGTTGAATGAGACCTGAGCATTTTGTCTCAGTGATTCAAAATCAAGTCCATTTCCACCATCACTTAGGGGTTTGGAATGTCATTCAAGCATCCTGTCCTTGCAAAAAAAAAAAAAAACTACTTGCAAAAAAAGCAGTTTAAGCTCAGGGCGTTTGAAGGTTTGGCTGAAATTTGTTTCTCCAGCTAAGCTTTGTCCTTATTAAGCGTGGAGGTTAGTCCCTTGGCCTGTTTCCGAGTGGAAAACCGAAAGTGTTTTAAAACAACAGTTACGCTGAGCGTGTGCCAGGTTTTGATTATCCAGATAAGTTGTAATGTCAAGTTAATGACAGCTTGATCTAAATTTCAATATTCAGTGTTACTGAGAGCTACATTACGAGAAAAGGGGGAAACAGGCCTAAAGCTGCAGCTATCTCAGGTCAGCCAGTCACCCTTCTGTGTGTGCATTTATTGGAACACCAGGTAGTTAAGCCAACTGGGTCATCACAACAGTGGACAGAATTGGCCGTGTAGCAGCATCTTCATTTTGGCCACATCAGGACACGTGAGGTGATGCTTTAATAAGGCAACGTGGCCAGTTTGCTGACGGGGATGATCTCAGTGGATTAACCAGGATGTGGCAATATCCATGTCTCCCTTTACGGCTCTCTCAGCTCCACGGGCAAGTCTCGTGGCTTTCAGTTACGAGAGTCATCTCACTTGGGAAGCAGTGACTCATCTTTCAAAAGTTAAAATGTCTTCTCTCGTCTAACTCAGAGCTTCAGTATCCCGTTCAACCACAAGCTTCTTCTTTTCACACCTCTGGCCTCACCCTCTGCTCAGGGACAGTCACGAAGGGCTGGGTCCTTCCCTTCTTTGCCCTTTCCTAGCCCTCCCACCATCTTCTTCTTCTTCTTGTTATTCTTTCTTAGGCAATTGATTTTTTTTTTTTCGCTGCCCAGGTCTCAGCTGGGGCACAGGAGAGTTTTGGCCTTTGTGTGGCGTGTGGCGTCTAGCTCCCTGACTAGGGATCGAGTCTGGGCCCCCTGCACTGGACCACCAGGGAAGGGCCCCCATCTTCTTCAAGACCCCCAGCCTCTATGCGGGGGTCTCTCAGTGGCCCCCACTTCCGGCCTGGAGTGGGAGGAAGACCTCCCTCCGCCACTTGGTGAACTTTCTCTGATTTACCCTTTCCTGTTCCCAGTCTTGCTCACCTAAGCCACAGATGGATGAAGGGATTGCTCTCAGCCTGGGGCTGCCCATAGTGTATGTCAACAGGAAAGTCCCGTTAAATATCTGTTCCCAAGTACACGGACCGCAGCACCGGTATAGTCCAGGGTAGAAACTTGGCTGCGTGGGATCAGGGTTCTTCAAAGGCCCGCATCATTCCTGAAAGTTCTTCAGTTTCCTGGGAAAGAAAGAGACGACTGTAGAAGTAAGCGCTAGGAAGAACAGCCCACGCCGAGCTCCGAGGCCGCCCCTTTGCCCTTTCGGCCCAGGGGAGCCGAGGCCTTCTTGGACCACCTCCCGGCACAGAAGGCGAGGCTGGTGTCCACATGGGCACGAGTGCCCCCTGCTTCTCTGAGACAGAAGCAGGGCCATCTGTCGCTCTTCAGAGCTACCTCTTCGGAGGTGGGTGGTCTGAATGAAGCGGGGGGCAGTCCTGAGCTTTGTGCTGTCTTTTATTTGCTTCTATTTTCATGTGACTGCTTACTGGGAACAGTAAATCAATGTGCATGAATTTTGAAGAATGTAATCTAGAAAATTCAATTATTTAGTGCCTGGAAGGGTTTCAAAGATTAAAACGCTGTGTTAAAGAAAATGTGTGAGCATTTATTATTGAAATTAAATGTTTGCTCCGCGCAATTAAATTGCAGCAGGGAAACGGTTGGTACAGCGCCTCAGAACGCGTCTTTGTGTGTCTCTGTCTGGGCTTTTCCTCACGCCCCCAGGCGGAGGCAGAGCCACTGTCCTCTGCGGCGCCTTTGCCTTGCCCCGCTCTTCTACTCTAGCTGCACTCGGCTCCATTTGACTTGACTTAGTTGGAAAGAACATTTGCTCAGTGTAAACTCTGTGCTACTTACCGTGCGAGGCCCCAAGGAACAAAATATGAGCCGCGCCTTCCAGCAAACATCTAGAGTATATATAAGTGTGTACAAGTGTGCGTGCATGTGTGCGTGGGTGTTAACGCGAATGCAGTTAGGTCCATGAGAAGAACAGGATTCGAAGGAGGCAGACGGAAGGGAATACCTGTCTGTGGTCCAGGTGCTGTGAAGCTCGAAGATGAACGACCTCAGATGCACTCAGCCACAAGAGCCGTCAGTAAATCTATGTCCCTCTCCTTTTGGGGAGATTCAGATCTCTGTGGCTGGGTGGAGAAAATACTCGTATTGCAGCCCCCAAAGAAGAGGCACAGCAGAGAAGGGCAGGAGCACACGTTTCCTCCCATGAGTTTTGCCCTTGAACTTGGTGGACACAGCTCTGCAAAATGGAAACACCTCTGAGGTCTCCAGGTTGCTTAGTTTTCCAACCAGTGTGCCAAGCGTGATGGCAATCTTCTTCCTGGAATCAAAAGTTTTCTTCCCTTGCTGGTAACTCTGACTTGTTTATTAAGAGCTGATCTAGACTATTAAACAGTTGGTATTCAGGAAAATACTGCTAAGACACAACGTTCATGGGAAAAAGTCAGTGCGAGTAGAAGAATTGGAAAGTGGAGATTTTGGCATAGCCCTTTGAGTATCTGCAGAGATTTTAAAAAGGAAAGACATTAACTAAACTAAACAAACCCAAACAAATTACATATTAAAGTTAAAATACAAAAAGACAGGATAATATTCACAAACCATTTGCTTTTCTTAAAAAGCAGGGTAGGTGCCACCCACATTATAGATATTTATTATTGAAAGTTTGGATTCTTGAAAGGATGAGAAAACATCTTCCTGTTTACTTCTTATCTATACACATGTTTCACGGCCTATTCAAAGCTTCTCAGAAGAAAAAGACTTTTAAAACAATTTTTGTGAGGCAGCAAGTTTGATAGAATATGAGGTTAACTGAGTGTAAAAGACCAATAAAATAAATAAATGCTGAAAAATGGGGTAAAAGAAAGCGAAGGGAAGGATTATAAAACAAATGGAGTAATTTCCATTTTTTACATGCTCTGAAACAAATCAGGGAGGACATTAATTTCCATTCCTTGAGAAAGAATCTATTAGTAAGATGATCTGGTCCTGGAACTTTTGGGCGGAAGTAGTTAATAGTTTTTGTCAGTTTATTTTATTTTAATTACTCTAGTCCATTATATTATGTCTGGTATCAGTTTTGGAAATATACATTTTTTTCAGCAAATTGCCAGATTTTGAAATTTATTAGCATAGAGTTGAACATGGTAAGAGAGTTGGGTATGCATGTACACACTAATCTATTTAAAGTTCCTTCCACATTAATTGTTGCTTACTTTATCATTTCTAAACTTTGCCATTTCTATTTTTTCTTCATTTAATTTGTACGTAGCCCATTTTGCTTGTTTTTCCTCAAATATAAAGCTTTTGAATTTGTTGACCAATCATTAATCTTTTTAGAGATTTCCGCCTCTCCTATTTTCTCCCTTTTCTTCATTATAGATATTATATGATCTTTTTGTAGCTTCCAAATTCAAATGGTTATATTTTCTCTTTCAATATTTCTTGACTAACAGTAAGAGCTTTTACAACTTTTGAGTTTGTTTTTTGGGCAAAATTGTAGTGCAATATTTTGTTTTAATTTGTGTGGTTCAAATTTCTGTCTCTTCTCAACAGTTGTATTTTTATGGTAACAGAACAAGAAGTATATTTGTTGTCAGACAGTGGAGTATTTTTCATTTAAATTTTTTTCTTATTCGCATTAATTGTTGTAAGAGAATATGACCTATACAATTTGTGCTACCTGGATTTGATTGAAATTATCTTTTTTCTTACTACATATTTAGCTATTTGTGTGTGCATGTATACATACACACACATATATGCATACATACATGTACAGGTGAACACACACGCACATATGTATGCATGCGTGTGTCCTACACATGCTCATGAACTTATATTTTAAGCAAATTCTACCTTAAGCAAATACATCAGTCAAATAAATAATTCCTAGACTTCTTCCTTAGCTCTGCAGTGTCCTCTTCCTTCTCGGTGGACAGACACACTGAAGCTTCCACCAGCCTTGGAAACTTCTCTCAGAAATGCCGCTCCTTCCAGGCGGCCCTGGCTTACCCTTACTTGCACTGAGAAAGGTCCGGAAGTGGCAGCTGCAGTTACTGACTCCAGTCTCTCACTGCTGAGCCCCGCTTCACCTTTTCAACATTCAAACCTTTATAAACTACACGTGTTTTTACGGTATAGCACAGGGAACTATATTTGATATGTTGTAATAAACTATAAAGCAAAAGAATGAAAAAACAGAGTATAGACGCACACACACATATGTATAAGCAAATCGCTTGGACACACACTTGAAACTAGCACAATATTGTGAATCAGCTGTAATTAAAATAGGAAGTGCTTCCCTGGTGGTCCAGTGGTTAGGATATCGAGCTTCCAAAGCAAGGGTCATGGCTTCGATCCCTGGTCAAAGAACTAAGATCNGTATAAGCAAATCGCTTGGACACACACTTGAAACTAGCACAATATTGTGAATCAGCTGTAATTAAAATAGGAAGTGCTTCCCTGGTGGTCCAGTGGTTAGGATATCGAGCTTCCAAAGCAAGGGTCATGGCTTCGATCCCTGGTCAAAGAACTAAGATCCCACATGCCTCCTGGTGTGACCAAAATATGTATATATATATATATATATATATATATAAAGAAAGAAAGTAAAAGAAAAAAAAGCCAGACCTTTAAACATTCAGGGAGGCCCCACTCTGAGGCAGGTGGAGAGGTGTGACCTGTGAGACCCACATGCTCTAAGAGCTTGCAGTGAGTTTGAGTCCCATCAAGCTCACATCAAGGTCCTTTGACTTGGTTTGGGAGAAGCCAGCTTCATACCAAGGCTGGTTAGGAAGGCTATACGGCAAAGACGGAGGACGGGCTGCTCTGAGTAGAGGCATTACTGTGCCTTCCCTTCCTTCATCTTTGCCAGGAGTCAGGGTGAGGAAGCCTGACAGCTTTGAGGAACTCTGGCCTCAAGGGCAGAAGCGTGTGGGGCAGGACTCATCTCCACGAGGCCGGGTGGGGAGCCATCCACGAAGATGCCGAAGGCATCTGTGTCTGCAGCGGGGTGTAGTCGGCACCCAGGGAAGGAGAGTCAGAAGTCTGGCTGATAACCTGTCGGGTCTCCCACCCAGTGTGAGGGACGCCATCCTTCCTGACACACTCTGGACCCCCAGCCTGGTGTGGTGGGGGGCCCATCTTGGCCCCTCACCACACCTTCAGCCCCCACTAATACCTTGCAACTACAACATGAGAGGTCCTGGACCAGAACTGCCTGACTTAACCACTCCTGGATTCCTGACCTCCAGGAAATATTGGAGATAATATACTTTTTTAAGCTGCTAAATTTGGGACTAATTTGTTACCTCAATTCACAACTATTACAGTGCAATAGGGTTTTGCAAAGAGGCGTAATGAGGGTTAAAGAACGGAGCGGTCATGTTCCCGTGGGAGGCCGGTCAAAGCTTCCGATGAAGGGGCGGGGCATCTGAGATGGGCCTCGCAGAGAGCTGGGCATGGAGGAGAAGAGAAATAATATTTCAGGAGACAGAACAAGGAGCTGGAATAGTCGAGGCTGTGTTCAGGAAATCGGGACGGGTCAGTGATCTGCATCTTTGATGAGAGCCAGAACCCGGTGGCAGATGAGTCAGAAGGGCTGCTGGCCACAGAGAAAGCACCTGTGTGGGTCCTCTTTCCCACCCAAACCCTGACGGACATTTTGCATGGTTCGGACCTTGAACCTCTTCTCTTTCCTTATGGAGTTCCTTGGTGATCTCATTCACATCAGTTTCTACCTGCTGCTGCTGCTGCTGCTAAGTCACTTCAGTCGTGTCCGACTCTTGGCGACCCTGTGGACTGCAGCCCACCAGGCTCCTCCGTCCATGGGATTTTCCAGGCAAGAGTGCTTGAGTGGGGTGCCATTGCCTTCTCCACCAGTTTCTACCTAGGTTGCTTTAAAATCTAACCAGACCAGTCCTTAGTGAATCACATCTCACATCTCCAATTGCTTGCTGATTTTTTCCACCCAAATGAAATGTTTCCAGCATCTCAAATATCTTTAACTCTTAAATCTATCTTCCTCTCTCGCTATCCTCCTTAACTGACTGCCTACCAAACTGAATCTACAACTTCAGACATTCTCACATCAAACCCCAAAGTGCTTTCCTAACCTTCTATATGTATCCAACTGCCAGCTAGCAAATGTTGGCGTTCCTATAGCATGGTGGCATCAGCCTGTGGGGAAATGCGAAGATGAATCAGAGACAGGTGAACCGAGAAGCTGGCTGAGAATAATTTCATAGGATAATTAGTTTTTAGTTAAATGTAATCTCCAAGGACACCTTTAATTTTCTCAGCTCTCTACTTCTGCCTCCTCTGATGCACCTGTGTACACAATGGAAATTGGGCCTTAAGTGGTCCTTGAACAAACTTGGGAAGATAAGTGAGCATAAGTGTCATCACTAAACGGTAAACTGGAAGGTGTCTGTTTCCTGGCTGGCTTCACGGACACGTGGCCTGGGCCCCACACTCCACAGAGTGTAAAGCTCTGCTGCCACCATTTCAGGATTCTTAATAATGCTGGGGCGGGGGCCATGTTTTCACTTACTATTGAGCTCCACAAATTGCATAGTAAGTACTGATGGCGAGTGACAGCTTGATTATTCATTTATGTTATTTTCGTTCTATTGATGAAAAAAGAAATTAAGTCAGCATAAACGATGAGTCAAATGGAGGAAGGTAAGTGTCTTTTTAAGGAAGCAACGGAAAAATAAAGTTAGGAAGTTAAAGTGGAGCTGGACTCGGTTTATTACATTAAAACCAAGATAAACATTTGGCTGCTAGAAGTTGCTCACAAATATGGTTTTAAGACTTTTCAGCAGCCACTGTGGGCAGAGGAGTGACAGGCTGTGAGGAGCGTGGTGTTCAGAGTCAGCGACTCAGGAAGAAGCACAGACACCTCGAGAGGAGACCAGAGGGCGTGCCCTGGGGCTCAGCTGGTCAAGAACCCGCCTGCAACACGGGAGACCTGGGTTCGATCCCTGGGTTGGGAAGATCCCCTGGAGAAGGGATAAGCTACCCACTCCAGTATTCTTGCCTGGAGAATCCCATGGACAGGGAGGGGCCTGGTGGGCTATAGTCCATGGGGTCGCAAAGAGTCGGAAACGCCTGAGCGACTCTCACACTCCCAGGAGACCGCAGAGGACCTGGGGAGCTCCATCCCACGTGCCGCCAGTGAGAGGTCACCAGCCACAGCTAAAGGTCCTGAACGGTGCCATGAAGATCGCAGTTCTGCAGCTAAGACCCCGTGCGGCCAAACAGCTCTCTCTCTCTTTTTTTGATCGATTTGGAAATGACCCTAAATCCCACTCTGACTGAACTGGAATAATTGGGTTGCAACAGATTTGTAAAGAAACAACATAGAGAAAATCCCCTGACAGGGGATGTAGGGGGCATGAGACTCTGCAAGGAACAAAAGAAACTCCTGTTGGGTCATTTCTGAACATGTATTAAGCGCTGACTGTGTGCACGGCTCGGGCGCTCTGTTCCTCACGATGCTGTGGCATGTATGTATGATGGGGCGGATGAGGCAGTTCCGGGGTTGACGCTGAGCATGTTAAGTAGCCTCACTTGTGTCGGCGACCCCGCAGACTGTAGCCCGCCAGGCTCCTCTACTGGAGTGGGCTGTGTGCCCCCCTCCAGGGGATCTTCCCAACCCAGGGATCAAACCTGCCTTCCTTACGTCTCCTGCGTTGGCAGGCAAGTTGTTGACCTCTAGTGCCACCTGGGAAGCCTGGGTCTTAAGAGTTGTTGCTGTTCAGCCGCAGAGTCGTGTCCGACTCTTGGCGAGCCCACGGATTGCAGCGTGCCAGGTCTCCCTGTTCCTCCACTGGAGGAGGGAATGGAAACCACCCCAGGTATACTTGCTGTGAAAATCTCATGAACTATCGTCAGAGTGCATGCTGTCAAATCCATGTACACGTGCCTGACTCAGAGGCCAAACAAACCGAAACCCCGGAGTCTGGAGCAGAAAAGGTTTACTGCAGGGTCAAGCAAGGAGAACGGATGGCTCATGCTCAAAACCCCAACTCCCTGATGGGCTGGGGGAGAGAAGTTCTTACTGGCAAAACTTGGGGTGAGGGCTGCGGGGTGTCTGACTTTCTTCTGATTGGCAGGCACCTGGTGCTGGGCGTGAGGTCACCAACCTCCAGTGGGTGGGTGGGGGTCTGAGCTCCTGCAGGAGGTTCAAGGCTGTTGTTGTGGATTTGCCTTCTGGAGGAACTGGGACTCGCCCCCCTGCTGCTCTGTTGTTTCTGGATCTTCCTCCTTTGCTCATGCATTCCCTTGCTTCCTGAATCAGCCTTTTGGAACTCTGGAAGGTGTAGGAGGCTGAAGGAAGCAAGCCTATTTTCTATAAACAGGAAACAGGGGAATGTGGAAAGGATTTGTACCTGGAGGGCTTCATGCACAGAAGGTAAAAATGAGTCTAGTTGGAGAAATCTGCATGAGCTTTAAAGGGACAGGGGGTCATGGTGAGAAGCAGCAACGTAAACACCCTTCAGTTCCATTCAGTCGCTCAGTCGTGTCTGACTCTTTGCAACCCCATGGACTGCAGCACGACAGGCCTCCCTGTCCATCACCAACTCCCAGAGCCTGCTCAAACCCATGTCCATCGAGTCAGTGATGCCATCCAACCACCTCATCCTCTGTCGTCCCCTTCTCCTGCCGTCAATCTTTCCCAGCATCAGGGTCTTTTCCATTGAGTCAGTTCTTCGCATCAGGTGGCCAAAGTTTTGGATTTTCAGCTTCAGCATCAGTCCTTCCAATGAATATTCAGGACTGATTACCTTTAGGATTGGACTGGTTGGATCTCCTTGCAGTCCAAGGGACTCTCAAGAGTCTTCTCCGCTACAGTTTAAAAGCATCAGTTCTTCCGCACTCAGCTTTCTTTATAGTCCAACTCTCACACCATACATGACTACTGGAAAAACCAGTAGTTTTTGACTAGACGGACATTTGTTGGCAAAGTAATGTCTCTGCTTTTTAATATGCTGTCTAGGTTGGTCATAACTTTTCTTTCAAGGAGTAAGCGTCTTTTAATTTCATGGCTGTAGTCATCGCCTGCAGTGATTTTGGAGCCGAAAAAAATAAAGTCTGTCACTGTTTCCATTGTTTCCCCACCTATTTGCCATGAGGTGATGGGACCGGATGCCATGATCTTAGTTTTCTGAATGTTGAGTTTTAAGCCAACATTTTCACTGTCCTCTTTCACTTTCATCAAGAGGTTCTCTAGTTCTTCTTCCCTTTCTGCCATAAGGGTGGTGTCATCTGCATATCTGAGGTGATTGATATTTCCCCCGGCAATCTTGATTCCAGCTTGTGCTTCACCCAGCCTGGGCATCTCGCATGATGTACTCTGAATATAAGTTAAATAATCAGGGTGACAATAGATAGCCTTGACGTACTTTAAAACAGGTGATTATTTGACCCTGTCAAACTGCTGTGGACACTGTGAGGCGGAGTGGGGGTGGGGGGTCAGAATGTTGCCCACATTTGGCTCTCTGCATCAATGCCAAGCAGAGTCCAGAGAAAGAGCGGCGTCATTGCTTTGCCAGGCAAAGGGGAAACGCAGCTAGCTAGCACCTCACGAACTCTGCCCCTCCCGGGCGAGTGGAAAGAAGTCACACAGTCAGGCAGGAGCATGTGATGAGGATCGAGACAGTAGCAGTCTCCATTTCTGTGAAGTTTCAGAAGGGTGGGGGTGCTGACAAGCTTCCCAGGTGGTGCTAGTGGTAAAGAACCCGCCTGGCAATGTGGGAGACATAAGAGACGTGCATTTGACCCCTGGGTAGGAAAGATCCCATTGGTGGAGGGCATGGCATCCCACTCCAGAATTCTTGCCTGCAGAATCCCATGGACAGAGGAGCCTGGAGGGCTAGTCCATAGCGTCACAAAGAGACACGACTTGACGACTGACCAATAACAAAGGGATGCTTTACTCCAGCAACCGTTCCAGCAGACTCCACCCATGGGAAGAGAGGGAGGTAACAGCAGACGAAGTACAGGAAAGCAAGAAGAGGTAGGAAGTACTGAAGAAGGTCCTGTTTGACATCATCCTACACTGACCTCTAAAGCTCCGACCTTGGGAGACGTCAGAGGTGCCACCGCTGCTCCTGACCACTAGAGGGTGCTCCGACTTGGGCCTCCGGCTCCAGGAGCAGAGAAACACGTGTGGGGCCTTTGAGTTTGAACGGTTGGGGCAGGAGGGGCTGAGACCGGAGCCTGCGGAAAGAAGAGGGTGGGGCGCCAGGTCTGCCCCGGGGGGACGCAGGCGGGGGCAGAGGAGTGGGTCCTGGGGGTCCGGGCAAGGCCCTGGATCCAGAGCCGGGCCTTGAGAAACGGTGGGCCTCTCTGCTCCCGCCTTCCCCCGTCTCGCAGCTGCACCCTCGCACTGACTGCAGCTGCAGCCGCAGGCTTAGCGGCCACGGGAGAGGAGGAGCCAGACGGGTGCCAGGAACCCCACAGCCCAAGGAAGGAAAGACAGGGAAGGAGGTGGGACCGGCCCGGAGGGCGGAGAGAGGGCGCGCGTGGAGGGAGAGCGCGCAGGACCGATGGAGGGGCTGAGAGGGCGGGTGGGGAGAGGAGCTGCCCCTGCCTTGCCTGTGCTGGCTGACCCCCGGTGGCCGCTCCCACCCGCCAGGCAGTGAGGAGTGTCTCACGTCGATGGTACGGGGAACGGGGTCGGCTTATAATGACTTCCCTCTGCCTTGCTTACAGCAGACATCGCTGACTTCCTGAAGGGAGTGAGGATCCTACTCAACCCCAGCCTGTAAATAGGACTTTCCCGTAGCTCAAACAGTAAAGAATCTGCCTGCAATGCAGTCGACCCAGGTTCAGTCCCTGGGTCAGGAAGATCTCCTGGAGAAGGGAATGGCAACCCATTCCAGTATTCTTGCATGGGGAATCCCATGGACAGAGGAGCCTGGCGGGCTAACACACAACCCGTAAATATGACGAGAAAGCAGCAGATACTGCGGGTGAGGAGGGGGTCCAGAGGCCAGGGTTGTTATTGGCAGCTGACACTGCCAGGGCAGTGTGGCCATATCATCTACAAGCATCATCCAGATACACTGGCGGCTGCCTGTAGCTGCTGAATATCACCCCTGCTAGTGGCCACGTAATTCTAGCCAGCAGTTTTGGAATGTGCATTGTACATATTAAAGATGAGGTTAAGCAAAAAGATGGCATTGTTCAACCCATTGCCACTGTTAGAAAACCAGTCTGGATATGGTTCCTATGAAATCCTTTGGAGTTTTTAGAATATTTCAGTTATTTCATTCCAGATGAGGCCTTGTAGTCCACAGATTATACCTGGTTCTACATAAGTAAGAGATTAGACACTGTTTCAGATACAGCAGCTCTCTCAGAAAACACCTTACTGGTGCAATTAGTCTGTTGAGATTGGTTTATTTAGAGCCCCTAAATAAAAATCAGTCCTGAAATGTGTGCTTACTTTACAATCATTAACGGTAAACTATCTTAGACTATATGTACTTGAAGGCTGTTTCCTACACTTTTAAAAAGACTATGTATACTCTAAGGTGGTGAGAGTCACACAAGGGAAGAGTAAATTTGCAAATTCAGAAGAAACACTTTTCCTGGGTGTTTCTCCTTCCCTCTACTGTAGAACGCCTCACTTCTGACACTTTTGGTTGCCAAATGTGTGGGCTTTTTCCTCCGAGACAGTAATTCTCTGTGACATCAGCTGAACATCCTATAGTTTAGCTCAGTTCTGACATATCTACCTGGAGATGATGCCAGATCCCAGAAGTGAGGGGATTCAGTCCTAAGAGACTGCACCCCTTCCCAACTTCAGATGCCAACCGCTGGTCCAGATTGTTGTCTGTGCTTCTGACCGGGACCCCGCGGCTACAAATCAGAGGTTCCTCCTCGCGTTTGATTCGTTTGCTAGAGCAACTCACAGAACTCAGTGACACCGTTTACTCATTGTTCACCAGTTTCTTATAAAAGAATACAGAGAAGGAGACAGCTGGACCTTCAAATAGGAGACGTGCAGGGGACAAGGCCTGTGGGAAGGGGACAAGGCCTGTGGAAGGGGGCGGGCGTCCACGGCCCCTCCAGACCCACCCCTCCCATGTGCTCACCGCTCGGAAGCCCTCTGAACCCTGCGCCTTGGCGATTATACGGAGGATTCATCACGCGGGCATGATCCATGAGTGACGGCATTTCCAGCCTCTTTCCCAAAGTTCTTTGGGGTACAAGGAGTAGGGCTGGAAATTCCAAGCTTCTGACCGTGTCTTGGTCTTTCTGGCGACCAGTCCTCATCCAGGAGCCCACCCAGCGTCACCTCATCAGAACGAAAGCCACTTCCATCACAGTGACGCCAGGGAGAGCGCGAGGCAGGGGCGGCCTGGAGGGGCGCGGACGCCCCGCCCCCTTCCCATGCCTGGTCCCCTGCATGTCTGCCATTTGAAAGCCCAGCTGTCCCCTTCTCTGTATTCTTTTATAAGAAACTGGTGAGCAATGAGTAAACGGCGTCTCTGAGTTCTGTGAGTTGCTCTAGCAAACGAATCAAACCAGCACCAGGGACCAAACGTTAGACCACGAGATGCTCCCGGTGTTCGTATCACGTGGGAGCTCTGTGCCAGGAACTAGGGGCGGAGACCAATATATACTTTTCCCTAGTACTTCATCCACGTCAACTTGGTTTAAACAGTGATTAGGAAGGATGATGATGTGTTTGGTTCAACATGCCTCGGGGTTATCTACAGCACATGAAAGCTGTCTGAACGTGGCTCCCACGTCAACGTTTTAAAACAACGTTAGGTATAAATTATGCACCATCAAATCCGCTTGTTTTAAATGTACAGCTATCACTATAGTTCAGTTTCAAGATGCGATTTTAATATGTAAAACTCAGACATGTTAAACAAAAACCTCACCCTCACTATTGGGCTGGACTGGGATTTTTAGGGGCCGCCAGTACCCGGAAGGGTCTGTTCGTTTCCCTGTGCTATTTCATCTCTGCCTCCTCTTAGAGCGTCAGGCACTCAGGGAACAAGCTGAAATCAGGAAGACAGTCATGAAAAGAGATAAAAAGATTATTGCATTGTTTGTGGACGTATCTTCCTGATAGAAAGGCTGTCCTGGGAATCACGGGGCCACATTTATCTCAGCCCCACCCCATGTTCTCGGAGATTTAAGGGTTCAACTCAATAAACATTTATTGGATATCTGTGCTTGATGCTGTGGGTACAAAGATGAATAACTCATCCCTGCCTGGATTTTAGCAGCGGTAATTCAGCCTCAGGTGACTAAGCATCAGTGTTATTGGTCTGACTGACCTTGTAACCCAATCCCAGTATTTCAGCCTCCACCCAGGGAGTGGGGTGGTGGCCTGGGGGGCGGGTTACAGCTCCCTTCCTGCACCCTGTCTGATAACAGGAAATCTTTGCTCAGATTCCTCCTCAAAAGCGTCTTCTCAGGAGGCCCTCGCCGCCACCAAACTAACATTTCAGCTTTCACCCAACGCAAACCCTCCATGCCCCTCTTCCGGCTTGATCTGCCCCTCTTCCGGCTTGACCTGCCCCCTTCTGCTTTTCACTCCCCAGCACACAATTTCTTGTACTCGTTCATTATCGTGTGTGTTCTCAGCTTCCTCCATCAGCGTGAAAGTTCTGTGAGGGTGGGGGTTTGGGTCTGTTTCCTTCCCTGTCCTGATGCGAGGGCTGAGCTCTGGAGACAAAGGCCAGCCACCAGGAACACCTGCGGAGTGAGCTCGGAACATCTGATCTTTACCTGACTCCCCAGAGCCAGGGCCTCATCCTGATAACCGTGGATCTGCAAGGCTTGGGGTCTTGAAGACCCTGATAGCATCTCACTCCCACATGTGGGTAATGCCTCTGTCTGGGGTGTGATGCCTTCCTGAAGCTTCGGCCACTCTGCCTGCCGGCTCTGGCTCTGAACCCCGCCTGCTCCAAGCTGCTTTACTCTCGCAAGCATCTGACTGAAGAATCCTCTCCGACATGTAGTTGCCTGTGTCTCCCCGGGCCCTGGCCCCCAACTAATCTTAAGAACGGCCTATCCCAGTCTGCCCACAGTTAATTAACCCTCCCTGTGTGACAGCTCCACAAGGCTGGACAGAAGGCAGAACACCCATGATGCGGTGTGATCCAAAGACCAGCCAGTGGGAATGAATGAGTAAGGGTGGGCTGAATGCTTGAATCCTCCCAAAGGATTGTTTGGAAAGCAGCTGAAAAGAAAGATTTAAAACATTTTAGAAGAATTACCCACCCCTGAAAGTAGCTTCTTCAACGTAGCTTCTAACGTCGCTTTTGTGTAACGATAATATTTCTAGGCTAAATTTTTCTAGTAAAATCTCGCTGTATTGTCACTCACCATCCTATCTGAAGCTGCTGGTTAACATTGGAGCTTTCAATATGCTCATTAGCTTCTCATTAAAGCGACAAAAACAAGGACAAAACAATTGTTTTCAGGCTCCTAAAGTTGAGCCTGGAAATAGACTGCTGAAGCTTTCTACTGCGAAGATATATGTCTGCTCTTAAAACAGACACACCGCTTTCACTCCTGCCAGGCATATATAACTTCAGGGAACAGAAGCATGTGGGTCAGCCAGGAGAACGTTTTAACTGGGACCCTAGAGTGGCCTGACACCCATGAAGCTTTATGCGTCTCTTTGACCGATTTCTGCATGTGCTGAGTGACCGCACATTTGGAAACACTATTAACAGGTTTTATTCCACAGACAAGAAGGGTCTGTTGAGCGCATTGTGAATTTTAGTAGGTCACACAGGGTGCTGCGCAGGCTGTGCATTGCATCATCTTGGCAGAAGCACTTCAGTGAGATGTGGGAGAGGTCCCTGCCCCCTGGACAAGACAGTGGGACAT
>SJYV01009059.1:0-15040 GCA_006410875.1 Neotragus pygmaeus | reverse complement strand
GAGGTGGCCCCGTGGGAGAGGGGAAGGGTGGGTGGGGAGAATGTGCACCCTCAGACACTTGGGCAGGGCAGGTGGGAGCACAGACCGGCAGGCCTGGACCTCCCTGATAACGCCTGGGTGTATTTGCGGAACTGTGCTGCGGGCCCCCGAAATCCCTCACGTTGCTGAGCCACCCACTGGGGAGAGGTCATGGCACCTGGAAGGCCACTGGGTCATGATTCGCTCCATGGACTAGTGGTTTTCGGGCCCATCTGAGAGTCAGATCTGACTTTGCGGGCTCAGAGCAGGGTGAGGTATGAGTGCAGTGGGCTTGGCTGAGCTGGAAAGGGTGACCCTGTGTGTGGGAGAGACCACGGCGGCCCTGAGGCAGGAAGGCGGCCTCAGCCCTGCAGGGTGGCCTCCCACTGACAGGAGCTCAGAGGGGTTTCCGAACAGCACTCTCAGGCCCTGCAAGTAAGGGGAGTGGGAAGTGGGCCCAGGAATAGACAAAAGCCAGGAGAGGCCAGTTTTTTCAGGGCAGTCCCCTCCTCGTCAGAAGCTGAGAGAGGCTCCCAGAGGAACAGTCATAGCGTGATGCCCACCGCTCAGCAGCCTGCAGGCCCAAGGGGAGGCGAAGCTCCCTGTCCTGGGAACCTGGGCTTCCCACAGCTGATCTTCTTCTGCTCGGCATCAGGGGCCCCGGCCTCCTCAGGACCCTGCTTCCTTGCTCTCAGGTGTGCAAGGAGCCTGTGGTCAGGGAGCCGGTAGGGGGAGGACAGGGGGAGGGCTAGAGGCAGCAGGCTGGGGCATGCTCCCACCATAAGCTTGACTGCAGCCCAAAGGCTTGCGAGGTGTGTGCCATGACACCTGCCTGGACAGTGGGGCTCTGCACTGGGCCCTAGCCTTCACCCCCGGCACACAAGTCTCCCTCAGGGCTGTGTGTCTCTCTCCAGAACAGCTGATTTGGCCAGAAGAGCCACAGGGCGTGAGATGAACAGCCCACCCATGGCCCCCAGGGACCCACTGGGCCTCCCCTCCCAGAGAGCCCTGTAAGGAGCTGGGGTGGTGCTAACAGACACGGCTGCCAGGTCAAGGTTGGCCCACGGACCAGCATCTTTTCACACCTGCATGTGTACACACACACCATACAAAGAAGTTGCTCCCTAGGGGTCTTTCTGGCAGCCAGGGCCCAGGACAGGGCTGAGGGGCAGGAGAAGCGCCAGCCGTGTGAGCATCTGCTCTGCTCCACACACAGGCCTCTGCTCTGAACAGGGCAACCCTGGTCTGGTACACTGTGCCTGGTGCAGGAGGATGGGGGAAGGCCCAAAGGCAACTCACTCTCCACTCTGAGCACCTACCTTTCTGCAAGCAGAGGATAAGCACAAGCACATGTACATGTACACACACACGCTGCACCCTGGCGCGCGCGCACACACACACACACACACACACACACACACGCTGCATCCTGGCTGGGGCTGCACCTGGGCCCTGGAGCCCTATGAGCTCTTCCCTGCCCAGCACCCAGGCCCCATACTCACTTGTGATGTCGTACACCACCACGGCCACCGTGGAGTCCCGGATATAGCTGGGGATCAGGCTGCGGAACCTCTCCTGGCCGGCTGTGTCCCAGAGCTGCAGTCGCACCTGTCGCAGGGTGGGCAGGAGGTTCAGGGCACGGTGAGGTCCTCAGGGTGGGAGCGGGGGGCTGGAGGGAAGTTCTGCGGTGCTGGCACTGCCAGCCCTGGGCAGGCATGGGCTCTTAGTGGTGCCCAGGACAGGCCCCAGGTGATAGGTCCCAGGGAGCCCTCCCTGTCTTCCCAGGTCTCCAGTCAGGCACTCACCGTACGATCCTCCAAGTACATGGTTTTTGACAAGAAGTCAATCCCAATGGTTGCCTGTTACAGAAGAGGACAGAACAGTCAAAACTGAAAGGTCTCCGGCAGGGGGGCAAAAGCTGAGTCATCCAGGCAGGGACGCAGCCAGCAAAAGAGGTCGTCACCCAGGCCGAGCCTTGGGTAGGTTCCATTTTGCTGCCCCATACCCCNGCACCTGGGCCCTGGAGCCCTATGAGCTCTTCCCTGCCCAGCACCCAGGCCCCATACTCACTTGTGATGTCGTACACCACCACGGCCACCGTGGAGTCCCGGATATAGCTGGGGATCAGGCTGCGGAACCTCTCCTGGCCGGCTGTGTCCCAGAGCTGCAGTCGCACCTGTCGCAGGGTGGGCAGGAGGTTCAGGGCACGGTGAGGTCCTCAGGGTGGGAGCGGGGGGCTGGAGGGAAGTTCTGCGGTGCTGCACTGCCAGCCCTGGGCAGGCATGGGCTCTTAGTGGTGCCCAGGACAGGCCCCAGGTGATAGGTCCCAGGGAGCCCTCCCTGTCTTCCCAGGTCTCCAGTCAGGCACTCACCGTACGATCCTCCAAGTACATGGTTTTTGACAAGAAGTCAATCCCAATGGTTGCCTGTTACAGAAGAGGACAGAACAGTCAAAACTGAAAGGTCTCCGGCAGGGGGGCAAAAGCTGAGTCATCCAGGCAGGGACGCAGCCAGCAAAAGAGGTCGTCACCCAGGCCGAGCCTTGGGTAGGTTCCATTTTGCTGCCCCATACCCCAACTCAACAGTGAACCCTTGCATCCCTCTCAGAGGAAATGAGATAAATAAGGATGAGGACAGGTTGTTTTGAGTGACACACTCTTTGGAGAGGAAGAGAAAAGTGCTTCAGAAAAAGGATAAGAGAACAGGGGAGGAAGCTTGCTTGGGAACAAGGCCGCCGGATCTCCTGCCCCACGTAGGTGCAGGAGGCCTGGAGGTGCAGGAGCTGCCTGGTCTCCCTGCCCCAGCCTGCTGTGCCCTGCCTACCTCTGTGCCCCCCAGCATCCCCTGCAAAAGCCTCTCTCCTGGACTTCAGGTGCCTTGGGCTCACTGCTGCCCACCTGGGTGGGCGTGGAACGGGAGCACGGCAGCTTGCCGGAGTCGGGGTAGAGCGCAGCTGGCTTCCCACAGGAGCATCACAACCAGCCACAGCAGCATCTTGCAGGGAAATCCCACTGGCTCTTTTCTACCCAAACCAACACATTGGAAGTCAACTATCTACGTCACGCCTGTGCTTCCACTCTCCTGGCATCAGGGAAGGCAGCTGGACCAGAGGGAAGGGCCCAGCACCCAATTGCTGTATGGCCTGAAACAGGCCACCCAACCTTTATAGGCCTCACCAGCACCCAGTGTTTGTGACGGGAGCCAAGACGCTGTCAACATGGAACAGTCACTGCCACGTAATTAATAACAATGAAGACTCAGACACAGCCTGAATGTCGGGCCACTGGTAAAGTACAGTGTGGTTCCTCCATATGATGAAAGCTTGGCATTCATTAAAAATCACGTTCTTGAAAAATATTTAAGGATTTCAGGAAATGGTCATTAAGTAAAACAAAGCAGATTATAAAACATCAACTTGAGTAACTGAAGTAGAGATACAAGCATTTTTCATGTTTTCTTAGATGCTGAAGTGAAGGCACGCCACACTAAGGCCTTAATAGTACCAGTGTCCAAGTACTGACATCATGGCTGATTTTTGTTTGTTTCCTTCATTATACTTGTCTCCATTTTATACAATGAACATATAATAGTTCTAAAAGCAGAATTTAAAGTATTTTTTTTAACATAAGGTTTAAAAAAATAAGCTTGGTTGAATGGAAAATTGACTTCTGACTACAAAAACCACAACCAAAGAAACCCTAGGAAATAGAAAAGCCCAGGTCTGCAGGCCCCCAGCTGACTGCAAGCAGGGGTGTGTATACCCCCAACTCCCTCCCATTTCACAAAGGAGTTAAGGTGGCTGCATCCTCCCAGGAGCTTGCTTTAGTGTAAAGACAGGGAGTGTCAAGGAATCATACAATCCTAGAACATTCATGCTAAACAAATACCTTAGACACAACTCAGTCCTCTACTCTGGAGACCAGGAAAGTTAAAGCCCATGCCTACTGTGACTCTGCCAACCAATGGCAGAGATAAGAGGATCGGTGTAAAATCTTGGCATCACTTGGGCACTTTCAACCCCAGCTTTGTATACTTTTCCAGCATGGTGTAGCTGCTGGGGAATGTGGAATTGACAAGCAGCTTGTGGAATGAGCTTTGTTCCTTAACAGCTACATTACGTCCATTTTATTAGTATATGTTAGAGCAACGATCCTTGTCTTCTGATACCCACAAGGAGAAATGTACAGAGCAGGTGGACATCCCTCAACTCTAGAGCTCAGTGGATTCCCCAGCAACTGCCAAGCTCCTTCCATAAAGCGACCCTTGAGCTAAAAACCAGGTTCATGACCTCAAGATTGGTGACAGGGACTGGTGGCTGTCCCCAACATGAAGTCCCCTTTATACAGTATTAGGGCTCCAGCCGTAAAGATGAACTCATAGCTGCCCCAAGTAAAGGCAATATTTCTCAGCTTTCTTTGTAGCTGGGTGGCTAAGTTCTGGTCAATGGGATGTGAAGGTGACATGTGTACCTTCTGAGATGGGTCCCTCACGGGGAGGTGGGATGCACCCATAGCTGCCCCTTGCCCTTTCCCACTGCTTGGAATAAAGACAGGTGATAATAAGTCATACTGGCCCACCTAGATGAGAGTGACAGAGTAGTGATGATTGGTGAACAAGACAGAGGAAGCCTGAGTTCCTGCCCTGTAGAGCTTGTCTCTGCAGTCTGAGACTCTTGGACTATTTTGTGACAGAGATCTGAACTACCTTGCCTAAGCCACAGTTATTTGGAGTTTCTTTTTAACATACCTTACCTCTGACCTAACTAATAGAGCAAAGAAACACAGAGAAACATACCCCTAAAGGGTAGGCAGCGTGGATGGTGATGGCGATGTTCCTGATGATAATGTAAGAACAATCCCATTTCACCTCATATGTGCTTTCATGGAGGACAGAGAAGTCACCAGATGACATGACAAGGATTGTGCCATGTGGATCAGGCCCTAGTAAGCTCAACTCGGTGGCCACCATAATCAAAAAGCCATCTACTGAACACTCACATACTTTATTACCCCTAACAACAGTCTGACCAAGTCAGCAGTTACAATGAGTCAGGCTAAAAGGACCAACTTCCTATCTCTCCGGCTCTCTCCCACCTTTAATCCCACTTTCATGCTTCTTTTTATATCAGAGAAATATCTGCCACTCTCTTAGACCTCTTCTGGCCACACTTTCTCCCCAACCATGCTGCTCAGCCACTGCAACAAGCCCTTCTTGCAACCTGGTGCCGAAGCACGTGTCCTTGGGCACAGCTGAGCCATCAGCTTTGCTCAAAAACGTCTCCCTAAATTCTGCTTCCGATGATGATGAAATAATTTGTTTTAAACTAACCTACCCAAGCTGCTGCTGCTGCCAAGTCACTTCAGTCGTGTCCAACTCTGTGCGACCCCAGAGACAGTGGCCCACCAGGCTCCCCCGTCCCTGGGATTCTCCAGACAAGAACACTGGATTGGGTTGCCATTTCCTTCTCCAATGGATGAAAGTGAAAAGTGAAAGTGAAGTCGCTCCTCCACTCATGGGATTTTCCAGGCAAGAGTACTGGAGTGGGTTGCCATTGCCTTCTCCAAACCCACCCAAGACAACTATTATAAACCCTGGACAAGTACAAGAAATAGTTTGCAATCACTGAAAAGTGACCCAAACAGGCAGACAAATAGAGGGGTTATAATCTCTAAAGGAAGGGAAGAAAACAAAGTGAGATCCTATGCTTGACCAGCTTTTCCCCTGAGGTAGCTTTCTAGTCCCACCAAGTTAGAAGGACTTGGTAACACCTCAGGCTTTTCATTAGAACCCCAGAAGGGTCAGCTTTGGGAGAAAGGACATCATCTCAGAAATAAGGGTTATATCAGAGGACTAAGGGAAAAACAAAAAGAGACCTATCTTATAAAAAATTTTAAACGTGGTAAATAAACCCTTTAAAAAAAATTAGTTGCACATAATTTAATGCCCTATTGAAATAAAATTCAATACTTTTCAGAGGAAGGTAATAGAATTCAAGGATCTAAAACGTATTATTCACAATGTCCACTATACTATGAGAAAGGATTAGACATGAAGAAGCAGGAGATTTAAGCTAATAATTGAGGGTAAAAAAAAACCAACAGAAACATATATAGATGACCCAGACATTGGCTTAACAGACAAGGACTTTAAAATAATTATTATAAATGCACTAAAAATGTAGAGGAAAAAGATGAATATAATGGGTGCATTTCAAGAGATAGAGAGAGACTAAAATAAAACCCAGAAATCTTTTTAAAAAAATATTTATTTATTTGGTTGCACCAGGTCTGAGCTGTGGCCTGTAGGATCTTTTAGTTGTGGCATGTGGGATCCAGTTCCCTGACCAGGAATTGAATCGAGGCCCCTGGTTTGGGAATATGGAGCCTTAGCCACTAGACCACCGGGGAAGTCCCCAAATCCATAAATCTTAACACAAAAAAAACACAACACCTGAAATAGAAACCCCCTGGGTTTGAGTAATAGCAGCTAGGACACTTCAGAGGAAAGGGCAGTAAACGTGAAGAGAGATCAAACTGAAGCACAGATTTTAAAAAGATAAATTAAAAATGAATAGAACTTCAAGCACACTATAAAAGACCTGATATATATATATATATATGCATATGCATTTGGGGTTTCAGAAAGAGTAAAGATAATCATAGCCAGATACTTCTTCAATTTGACTAGAAACGTCAGCACACAGCTTCAAGAAGTTCAGTGAACCTAAAACAGTATGTAGACAAAGAAAATCACACCCATCCAAGTCATAGTCAAATTGCTAAAAACTAAAGATAAAGACAAAACCTTGACAGCAGCTAGGAAACAATGACAGGAATGATGGTTGGTTTCCCTTCAGAAACAACTGAGGGCAGAAGACGACGGAACGACATCCTTAAAATTCTAAAAGAAACCACCACCACCATCCCTATCATGTCAGCCCGGAATTCTACAGCTAGTGAAGATTTCCTTCAACAGTGAGGGCAAAACAGAAACATTTTCGGATAAGGGAAAGCTGTGATGATTTGTCACCAGTGAGCCATCATTACGAGAAATACTTCAGGCTGAAGAGAAATTTTACAGATGGAAGTTTGGATCTTTAAAGAAGAAATCTAGGAGCACCAGAAAAGGTAAGTCTGTGGGTAAATATAAACACAAGTGACTTGTCCTTGACCACCTCCTAGTTCTATCCATATTAGCAATAATTCATAACATCCTCCCCTCTGCTTTGCCCCATTTCATCTTCAGTGAGGTTTACTTTCAGAAGATGGCCTCAAATCTTACTTTATATGAGGTACAAACCTCTTCATTCCTTGCTTTTCCCCCTCTAATATAATAATAATAATTACTGTTGTTACAATGACTAAACATCTGAGTGCTTATCATGTGCCAGGCATTGTCTTAAGTGCTTTATATGTATTGATTAACTTATATTAACTTGTTATGAGTTATATTCCTTAGTATTTGTACATTTCTGCTGAGAAAACTAAGTTGATCCTTTAACAACATGGGGGTTATATTTCCACACAGTGGAAAATCTGCATATAACTCATAGTTGGCCCTTTGTATATGTACTTTGATTCTTCTGTTCAAACAACAGCAGATGGGGAAATTCTGTAGTATTTAATACTGAAAGCAACTGCATAAAAGTGTACCAGCCCAGTTCAAACTCATATTATTCAAGGGTTAACTGCATTTGAGACGTTAAATTCCTTGCCCAGCATCAACAGCTGGAAATGGGAGAACCAGGATTCAAAGGTATTTGCAAAGATGTCTATGAGTGTCCACCTGTATTCCCATCCCTCCAGGCGCTGAGCATTTGCTCCTCCTATCAAAGCAAGTCTCTCCCTGGATTCTCTTGGCTCTGACCCTCTCAGCCATCAAGGATCTTTTCTCTGTTCGCAACCTTTCATTCTCCACTCACTCTTTCCTTTCATCCAAGAAACATTCTTAAAATTCTTGCATCTTAAAAAAAAAATCGGTCCCTGTCCCTAAGTGGCTCTCTAGCTTTCTGCCAGTCTCTCACCTCCATTCCAGGGGTATGCTTCTTGGGAGAGGGCCCCAAACCAGCTGTCCCCACCTCTTCTCCTCCCACCCACTGCTCAGTCAGGGCGTTCCTGCCCCTCTGCCCACTGAGGCTGCTCTGGCTGTGGTCGCCATGGCCATTTGTCTCCAAATTGTGAGGACACTCTATAGGCCAGACTCTACCAGTAATAGATGAACTTGCCCCAGTGGAACAGTCCTCTTCCTTGACACTCGGGCTTCCTTTGCTTTCATGACATGGCTCATTTCTGGCTCTCCCTGCCTCTGTAACTGCTGTTCCTCGTTGGCCTCTTACAGGATCCTCTTCATTTCTCTGTCCTTAAAATACTGGCATTCCCGGCTCTTTTGTGTCGGGTACCTCATTTACATCCCAATCTACATCCCAGGCCTCACCTCTGTCCTAAGCCCTAGATCCAGGTAGCCGATCGCTTACTGAACGTGTCCATCCACGTGTCTTCTAGAGCCCTCACTAAACATAGCGTGTCCCATAAGGGGCCCACTCTCCCCTCCTGGCTTATTTCTACCTTCCCCATCTCCATGAAAGGCACCTCCGCCTCTGTAGGTGCTCAAGCCTCTGGAAGCCCTCCTCAGTTCTTCCCTTGTTCTCAAGCCTTCTTCCCTTGTTCTCACATCCACTTCCTCACAGTCCTCTCGCTCACAGCAGAGGATCACTAAGCTGACACTTTGCCTCCAGAGTGTTTTCAACTGCCCATTTCTCTCCATTCCCACCATCACTGCCCCAGTTCAGTCCCCCAACCTCTTTTACCTGAATAGCTGCAACAGCTTCCTGACTCATCTCTCTGCCCCCAGGTTCTCCCCTGGAAAATTTTTTTAATTAATTAATTTATTTTTGGCTATTCTGGGTCTTCGTGGCTACATGCAGGCTTTTGTTAGCTGTGGCGAGCAGGGGCTGCACTCCAGTTGCAGTGTGAGGGCTTCTCATTGAGGCATCTTCTCTTGTTGCAGAGCACAGGCTCTGCCTGCACAGGCTTCAGTAGTTGCAGCTTGTGGTCTCTAAAGTATCTGTGGTGCATGGGTTTAGCTGTTCTGCAGCATGTGGAATCTTCCCAGACCAGGGATCAAACCCATGTCCCCTGCATAGGCAGGCAGATTCCTAACCACTGGACCACCAGGGAAGTCCCTCTCCTGGATAATTAATCTTTCACATAGCACCAGCGTTATCTTCTTAAAACATAAATCTTACCATATGACTCCCTACTGCCTCCAGGAAACCATATAAATGCTTGAGCTTGGCCTGCAGAGGGCCTGCTCCTAGCTTCCCCTCTTTGATCTCATTCCCCACTTGCCCAGCTTGTACTTTACACTTTAGCAATAAGACTGTGCTCAGGACTCTTACACACATGTCACTTTGTGTTTCTGTGCATTTGCTAATGCTGTTCCCTGCCTTTTCTAATGCTCTTTCACAAGGTTCAAACTTACTAAGAGATCAAGATCCACTCCTTTGCAAGTCATTTTCCAAGCCCTCAAGTTGGCCTCAGGGCCCCTCTTCTAACAGTTTCTCTACTAAACTGGAAAGATCTCATGTTGGTCAGTTTCTCCCACTGGCCAGTGATTTGGTAATTCTCAACATGTAGTCCATGGACCACTTGCCTCGGAATCACATCAGAAGCTTGTTATATATGCAGGTTGCTGAATCCAGCCCAGACAGACAGAATCATAATCTCTGGGATGTCAGTCTGGGAATCAGAATTCCAGACAAGCCCTTGGATAACTCATTTGAGGAAAAAAGTTTGCAAAGAGCTGTGCAGACTCTGAGCTCCTGCTCTAATTGGTCTGAGGAGGCTATGGTACCCAGAAGGAGGGGCAGATTCCCAGCCCGAGGTGAGAGACAAAGAGATGCCCATGCCTGCAGAAGAAGGGACTAATGGATGAAGAAACCAAGGCTCACTCAGGCTTGAGGTCGTCCAGGTGGGCTGGCAGAGGCAGGGTTAGGGCCCAGGTTTCCCTGACTGCAAAGCCCCTCCTCCTGACACGTGAGCTGTATTCCCTCTGCTTCCGGAAGTCCCTTCATTTCTGAAGCTGTCATTGAGTGTGTGTGTGGAAGTCCCATCCTGTCTAGCTCCTCAGTGTCAAAATCTGTGGTCACTGGCCATAGCCTGGCAGAGTCCACCTAAGAGGAAGTTCGTTTGCATTTCAACAACAAGAAAAGTCAGCCAAGGGCAGAACAGAAACAAGAACTTTTAAGATGGCCTTGATTACCAGAAATTTTCTAGCTCCTCAGCATCATTTATTTCTCCAGACACAAGGTCCAAGCAGCTGGCCCTACACTGCTGCCAGCTCTAGCCCATCACTCCGAGATAGGCCAGATCGACAGGGAGAAGCCAGTAATGGTCTTCCCTGGGCAGCTCCTTTCTGGCATATGGTGTAAGTAAGTAAGTAATACTCATTCACTTATCAGTCTTGAGTGCTTACTATGCGTGATTCGCAGACCAAAATAGACCCTGGTCCCTTTGTATAAGGAGCTGCTCACTCTCCTGGAATGCTCTTCCACATGCTTAACACCTATTCAGAGTTCATTTCCAAACTTGTGGAGGAGCTAAGATGAGCACACAGAACTAATCAGAACACAGATTAGACGGATGGGAAGGACTATTGTAATTGAGGTGCACTAAGAGGAGGGGGCTTCCCATGTGGCACTAGTGGTAGAGAACCCGCCTGCCTATGCGGGAGACGTAAGAGATGCAGATTCAATCCCTGGCTGGGGAAGAGCCCCTGGAGGAGGGCATGGCAACCCACTCCAGCGTTCTTACCTGGAGAATCCCATGGACAGAGAAGCCTGGCGGGCTACAGTCCATAGAGTTGGCACAACTGAAGCAACTGAGCAGGCCTGCATGCAGGAGGAGGGAGAAGCAGTGGATTGGAGGCATGGGGGAGTAAATCCCAGACAGGGGGAAGAGGGGTTCTGATTTCAGCCTTGGCAGAATTCCTATCAGACCAACCCTCCTGCAGACTACAATGATAAACTCTGAGCAAAATGTAACCACTCCCTGAAGGCACTTACAAACAGGTAGAATCTAGAGGGGAGTCAAAAACTTGAGAGAATGGCTCTGGGTGCGCCTCCTGTTTTTATGATTGTATATTCACCCGAAGGCAGTCCCCCGGCTGGAGCTGAGGGGTGGGGGCGAACATTTGGCAAGAAATCCATAGTCTTATTGGTTAAAAATGAAAGAACAGATCATAAAACTATCACAGCAGCTAGAAAATGCGGAAAATCCTGGAAATGAGAAAGCCACAGACAGGGCACCCCAAATTCTGCATGAAAATGCTACTCATATCCCTGGCCCAAAGAGACCATAAGCAGCTTAAGACTGAAAACCAAGCAGACAGGCCAACAAAGCCAAACAGAACTTTAAATTGCTGCCTACCACAGGGAGGAGAATTGAAAATCTGGGTTCAACAAATATTATTTCAAAGGAACAAGCAGAATCGATAGTCTTAATCACAATGTGTAGTATTCAACTCAAAACTACTATAAAGTGAAAGCCATACTCAATTAAAAAAAAAGAATAAATGGAGACCAAACTTGAGGTGACCCAGATGCTGAAAGCAGCAAGCATTTTTAGATAGCTAATATAATTATGCTCAAGCATATAAAGAAAAATATACTCATAATGAATGCCCAGATTTTAAAATTTCAGCAAAGAAAGAGAAACTATAAAAAAAAACAAATAGAAATTTAGAACAAAAAATATAATATCTGAAGTTTTAAAATGCTTAACAGTAGACAGCAAATGACAGATGAGTCAGTGAATTTGAAAACAGATCAACAGGAATTGTTTGAAAGGATAATATGGGAACACCAGACAAAAAGAACAACTAGCTACCCAGGCAGGCCATGGGCTTCCCTCATAACTCAGTTGGTAAAGAATCTGCCTGCAGTGCAAGAGACCCAGGTTCGATTCCTAGGTCGGGAAGATCCCCTGGAGAGGGAAATGGCAACCCAGTCCAGTATTCTTGCCTGGAGAATCCCATGAACAGAGGAGCCTGGCAGGCTACAGTTCATGGGGTCGCAAAGTCAGACATGACTTAGCGACTAAACCATCACCACAGGCAGGCCATATCCTCCTACAAAAGGCCCCAGAAATCTGCTGATTTCCTGTTACGTGCCACAACCTCCACTCCCTCCAAAGTTCAGCAGAGGCCATACAGTGTGTGTGTACTGATGGGAACATGCGTATGAATGTGTGTGAGTAGACATATGAGTGGAGACATACAGGTGTGCATGCAACTATGTATGTGCAGGTGGAAAGAAAAAGATGTAAAAAGATTGTGAGGCATGAGTGTGAGGTGAGATGGGGAGGAAGTCATTTCTGCTTCGAAGGTAAAGCCCAGATCAATGATACACACACAGCCCTGGTGATGCCAGAGGCCAAGACACTGAGGTGACCAGGAGCCTCCATGGGGGAGGAGGACAGGTTTCTGATGACAAACCTAGACGCTCTGTCAATGCCCCCTGGGGTGGAGCACGGCCAGCCCTGGAGGATCTGGCAGGCAGCTAGCCGAGTGCCTCGTCCAAATGGGTTCTTGGTCTATTTTCAGGGACCTCTGCCGGTGCCTTAATGGGCTGGGCCTGAAATTATGACAGCCTCTTTGACCCTCAGCTTTCCATCTCTAAAATGGGGACAATCATAACTTCCTTCAAGGACTCTTGGATCAAGTGAGTTAGACTATGTGAAGGTACTCTGTACAAACAAAATGAGGACTGACCGACTGATGGTAGGATTTCCAAGAGAAGCTGTAGAAGAAACCCACCCACTCAACCTATGGGAGACCCGCCAATAACACTTCTCAGGCTGGTTCTGTGGAACACAGCCTCATGAGAGAGGCCGTCTACAAGGATGAAAGTGAACGGTGATCAAGTGTTTCTAGGAAAGGTTTCATGTTCCAGCCCGTAGTGGGGGGCCATAAAGCACACTGACACAGTAAAGGCTCTGAGAAGTCCTGCACAGAAGAATCAGGAACAATTTCATGTAATCGGATGTTTCCCAAACTCTTGGTCCTGGGAACTTTAGTGCTTATAATTGCTATTCACATCCCAGGAAATGAGTGTTCACAGAGCTTCAGGAAAGGCTGGCCTTCAGAGAAATGAGTTCCAAAGGAACCACAGCATTCATTCTCTGTATTCTGTTTCCTCTTATGAAGTAGGCAGTGTATTATTCTTGCTGGAAACTATTCCACAAAGATATAAAGAGGATATCAAGATTACAAGAGCCTGCCTCTGGGGACTCTCTATGATCTCCACGATCCTTCCCTCCCTTCCCTTCCTTGGCTGTGCTGGGTGAGCCTCCTCTATTGCGTGATGCCCTTCCAAGGAAGCCAGAATGCACTGCTGTGGTTAGATCGCCCCAAACCTGGCAGTGCTTATTTAGTCCTTTAATATTGCCAACTGTACTGCTTATGAAAAATGGCAGGCACTTCATCTTATACAAAAAAGGAGGGACCTAAACAAGACGGATTTCATAGTTGCATCCACGTTTATCTTCTTCCTCAGGTATGTTAACTAGTGTTAACAGGGGCTCAGACACACAGTGAAGAATGATGGCACACTATACGCCTCCCTCTGCACAAAAGCTCCCACTGGCCCAGCATATGCCCAAGGAAAGAGATGTTTCCTGAGGCACTTGTTGAAATCGTTTTTGCTATGTGCATTTATTATGAAATGTAATTTTGTATCCACTTTCTGATAAGACACAGTAATAAAGTCTGTGGTAGAAATTTGCATGGTAATTTGCATAAGTTGACTCGAGATTCTCTTCTCAGGAAACGAAATCATGAAAAGGAATGTATGCGTGTCTTCTTTCAGCCTGGGCCAGGTCTTGGCCCGTGGCTGAGGAAGCATCTTGGCAAGTGGCAGAAAGCAGCTGGGCATGGCAGGCCCTTGACAATGAAGCTGCTGTTTATGCCCTGCACCACCAACCCTCAGAGGAGAGTATCAGGGTAAAGTCATGCAAATGAGCATGCAAATGAAGCTGGTGAAACTTAGGGATTCAGACCAGCAAATGGGTGCGGTGGGGGAGGGAGACAGCAGCTTCAGGAAAACAAGCTGGGCAGCGTCTGGCCTGGCTAGCAGCTCAACCAAGTACCTTGGGGGAGGGGCGGTTGGCTGGAAGGCCACAGGGCAGGTACCTGGATTCTTTCCAATACTTTAGCCTCAAAGGTTACACAGTGCCCACAGCCACTTTCCTCCCAATGGGAACTGGCTGTGCTAGTCACCAACCAATATAAATATGTACTGATCGCTCTTTCATTTCCTGACTGTGCTCTAAAATATCAACCAACAATATATACTTTCCAACTTTAAACAAGGGGTTGTATGCGTGCATGCAAGTCGATTTAGTCATGTCCGACTCTTTACAGCCCCATGGACTGTAGCCTGCCAGGCTCCTCTGTCCATGAGATTCTTCAGGCAAGAGTACTGGAATGGGTTGCCATGCCCTCCTCCAGGGGATCTTCCTGACCCAGGCATTGAACCCACGTCGCTTATGTCTCCTGCATTGATAGGCAGGTTCTTTACCACTAGTGCCACCTGGGAAGCCCAAATAAGGGGTTCAGTCAGTCAGTCAGTCAGTTCAGTCGCTCGGTCGTGTCCAACTCTTTGTGACCCCAGGAAGTGCAGCACGCCAGGCCTCCCTGTCCATCACCAACAATAAGGGGTTAAGTTTCACCAAAATTAGTCAATTCTTCCAAAAGCTGCACTGATGCTGAGGGATGTGTGGCCTGAAGCTCCCTGAGAGCTCTCCCACACACAAGCCCTCTCCTCGGCTCTCAGGGAGAAAGAGGTTCTGGGGGGAGGACTTTTAAGTGCATCTACAAGTAACCCACAAAGTAAATTAGGAAGGATTACTAAAACCTGGGCCAGAGTTGTATGATGGGGCCACTTCACTTATGAACACTGCTGCTGCTGCTGCTGCTAAGTTGCTTCAGTCGTGTCCGACTCTGTGTGACCCCATAGACGGCTGCC
>SJYV01009056.1:0-23843 GCA_006410875.1 Neotragus pygmaeus | reverse complement strand
AAGTCACCCCATCCCTCACGAACCTCGACGGGTTCCTTCACACCCTTGCAGTGACTCCAGAAGAGCCCGACTTACATGTCGCCACTGGAGAGGAACATCGAGGGTCCCCCACAACTCGAGAGGATCCCTGTGTGCCCCTGCTCCACAAGAAATCAGGCTTCCTTTCCCTGCTTCTTCAGGGGTGGGTTGCCGACCATCGCGTCGCATCTGAAGAGGATGTGCTCTCCACAGGAGTGTCCAGCAGAACTCCGGAGGTCACGCCAACTGTTCCACGAGAACCCCGGCTGTCTCTGTCCACTCCAAGGGACCCAGGGGACCCTGAGCCGCCTCGACAGTCACCCCGAAGGCTGGCTCACACCTCGGTGACACGTGTTTCAACGCTGTGGAAAAGCCTCGAGGGGCAGCACATTGACCCCTGTGTCACCTCGACAGGACGCCTGACACTGCAGCTACAGCTCGGGAGGAAAGCAGAGGTGCACGTCTCCACTCAAGGCGAGACCTGACTCCCCTGGGGAGCCTCCAGGAGGAACACCACGGTCCACCTCTGAAGAAGAGAGGAATCCTCAGGTGCCAGACGAGGACGTAGGAGATGGAAACGACTGCCGAGGAATCCCCAGAGGCCCCTGCCAACTCGCTTGGAGCCTGGCCTTTCCGGAGGCCTCAGGGCCGGGTCCCTGGATTCCACATCGTAACTCGAGAGGAACCTGACGCAACTTGAGAAAAACCGTGAGGTTCTCCCCTCCAGTCAAGATAAGGCCCTTTTCCTCTGCAGCACCTCACGGGAAGTCATCCCCATCCCTCAGACCCTCGACGGGGTCCTTCACACGCTTGCGGTCACTCCAATATCGCCCAACATACACGTCTCCACTCGAGAGGAACATCGAGGGGCCCCCCCCACACCTCAAGAGGGACCCCGTGTCCCCCTGCTCCGCAGGAAATCAGGCTTCCTTTCCCTGCTTCTTCAGGGGTGGGTTGCCGACTTTCCAGTCGCATCTCAAGAGGAGGTGCTCTCCAAATGGGTGTCCAGTGGAACTCGGGGTGTCACGCCACGTGTTCCACAAGACACCCAGTTGTCTCTGTCCACTCCAAGTGACCCCTGTGACACTGAGCCGCCTCGACAGTCACCCCGAAGGCCTGTTCACACCTCGGTGGCCCATGTTTCAACACTGTCGGAAAGCCTCGAGGGGCAGCCCATTGACCACTGTGTCACCATGACGGGACGCCTGACACTGCAGCTACAACTCGGGAGGAAAGCGGNCCGAAGGCCTGCTCACACCTCGGTGGCCCATGTTTCAACACTGTCGGAAAGCCTCGAGGGGCAGCCCATTGACTACTGTGTCACCACGACGGGATGCCTGACACTGCAGCTACAGCTCGAGAAGAAAGCGAAGGTGCACGTCTCCACTCGAGACGAGACCTGACTCCCCTAGGGAGCCTCCAGAGGAACCCAAAGTTCCACGTCTGCAGCGGAGAGGAATCCTCAGGTGCCAGACAAGGACGTAGGAGCCAGAACCGACTGCCAAGGAATCCCCAGAGGCCCCTGGCAACTGGCTTGGAGCCTGGCCTTTCCAGAGGCCTCAGGGGCGGGTCCCGGAGGTCCACGTCGTAACTCGAGAGGGAACTGCCGCAACTCGAGAAAAACAGGGAAGATCTCACCTCCAGGAGAGATGAGGCCCTTGTCCTCTGTGCCACCTCACAGGAAGTCACCCCATCCCTCACGAACCTCGACGGGTTCCTTCACACCCTTGCAGTGACTCCAGAATAAACTGACATACAGGTCTCCACTCGAGAGGAACACCGAGGGTCGCCCCACAACTCTAGAGGAATGCCGTGTNGCATGGAGGCTGGCCTTTCCGGAGGACTCAGGGGCAGTGTCCCTGGGGTCCACATCGTAGCTCGAGAGGAACCTGCCGCAACTCGATAAAAACCAGGAAGATCTCCCATTCAGGCGAGATGAGGCCCTTGTCATCTGCGGCATCTCACGGGAAGTCACCCCATCCTTCACGAACATCGATGGGTTCCTTCACACCCTTGAAGTGACTCCAGAATAGACCGACATACAGGTCTCCACTCGAGAGGAACACCGAGGGTCTCCCCACAACTCTAGAGGAATGCCGTGTGTCCCACTGCTCCGCACTAAATCAGGCTTCCTTTCCTTGCTTCTTCAGGGATGGATTCCCGACCGTCCTGTCGCATCTCAAGAAGAGGTGCTCTCCACAGGAGTGTCCAGAGGAACTCCAGGGGTCGCAGCACCTGTACCACGAGACACCCAGATGTCTCTGTCCATTCCAACGGACACTGGTGGCCCTGAGCCACCTCGATAGTCACCCGGAAGGCTGGCTCCCACCTCGGTGGCACGTGTTTCAACCCTGTGGGAAAGCCACGAGGGGCCGCCCATGGACCCCTGTGTCACCTCGACGGGAAGTCTGACCCTGCAGCTACAGCTCGGGAGGAAAGCGGAGGTGCATGTCTCCACTCCTGATGAAACCTGACTCCCCTAGGGAGCCTCCAGAGGAACCCCACGGTCCACATCTGAAGCCGAGAGGAATCCTTAGGTGCCACAGGAGGATGGAGGAGCTGGAACCGACTGCCAAGTAATCCCCAAAGGCCCCTGGCAACTCGGTTCGAGCCTGGCCTTTCTGGAAGCCTCAGGGGCGGGTACCTGGGTCCAGGTCCTAACTCGAGAGGAACCTGCCGCAACTCGAGAAAAACCGGGAGGATCTTCCCTCCAGGGGAGATGAGGCTCTTGTCCTCTGTGGCACCTCACGGGAAGTCACCTCATCCAGCACGAACCTCGACGGGTTCCTTCACACCCTTACAGTGACTCCAGCGTAGTCCAACATACAAGTCTCCACTCGAGAGGAATATCAAGGGTCCCCGCACAACTCGAGCGGAACACAGTGTCCCGCTGCTCCGCACGAAATCAGGCTTCCATTCCCTGCTTCTTCAGGGATGGATTACCGACCATCCCGTCGCATCTCAAGAGGAGGTGCTCTCCACAGGAAACTCCGGAAGAAATCTGGGCATCGCGCCACCTGTTCCACAAGAGCCCCAGAAGTCTCTGTCCACTCTAATGGAACCTGCTGGCCCTGAGCCGCCTAGACACCCACCCCGAAGCCTGGATCCTACATTGGTGCCACGTGTTTTAACCCTGTGGGAATGTATCGAGGGGAAGCACCTAGACCCCTGTGTCACCTCGATGGGAAGCCTGACATTGCAGGTACAGCTTGGGAGGAAAGCGGAGGTGCACGTCTCCACTCAAGACGAGACCTGACACCCCTGGGGAACATCCAGAGGAACCCCACGGTCCCCGTCTGCATCCCAGATTAATCCTCATGTGTCAGATCAGTACATAGGACCCGGAACTGACTGCCAAGGAATCCCCAGAATCCCGTGGCAACTCGCTTGGAGCCTGGCCTTTCCGGAGGCCTCAGGGGCGGGTCCCTGGGGTCCATGTTGTAAATCGAGAGGGACATGCCGCAACTCGAGAAAAACCGGGAGGATCTCCCCTCCAGGCGAGATGAGGCCCTTGTCCTCTGCGGCACCTCACGGGAAGTCACCCCCATCCCTCACAATCCACGACAGCATCTTTCACACCCTTGCAGTCACTCCAGAATCGCCTGACATACACTTCTATACCCGAGAGGAACATCGAGGGTGACCCCACAACTCGAGAGGGACACCGTGTCCCCCTGCTCCTCACGAAATCAGGCTTCCTTTCCTTGCTTCTTCAGGGATTGTTTGCCGACCGTCCCGTCGCATCTCAGGAGGAGGTGCTCTCCACAGGAGTATCAAGCGGAAATCCGGGGGTAGTGCCATCTGTTCCACGAGCCCCCCAGCTGTCTCTGTCCACTCCAAGGTATCCCAGTGGCCCTGTGCCACCTCGACTGTTACTCCGAGGATTGGCTCCCACCACATTGGCACGTGTTTCAACCCTGAGGAAAGCCTCGAGGGGAAGCCCCAGNCACTGTTAATCATCACCTCACACCCTGCATTCGCCCGAGAGACACACGGAGGACCAAGGAGACCATGGACGTTGCCACGGAGCCCCATCTCAGCAGTCAACCACAATCGGTGGAGGCATGGATGGATGACGTGTCCCACAAGATAGGGCTGAGAATAGCCTCTGCAATGCCCAGCTCCTCAAAGTGATGACCTGCAGCCCTGAGGCAGCTTCCAGTTCGAGCCAATAATGTCACAGGACATGACTGAGATGCAGCCTCCGTGATGCCCAGCTCCACCCAGGTGCAGTCCCTCATCCCCGAAGCAGTTCAGCCCAGAGACGTCACAGGATGCGAACAAGGAGCTGCCTCCACAATGCTCAGCTCCTCAGAGTGTAGCACCTCAGCCCCAAGGCAGCTTCCGGTTCAGGCCACTAACGTCACAGGACGTGACTGAGACGCAACCTCTGCAATGCCCAGCTCCACACATGCGCCATTCGTCAGCCCCAAGCAGCTTTCAGTTCAACCTGATGACATCACCAACAAACACGTAGGCTCAGATGAAGTTGCCTGCGATGGTATTGGTATGGCCGGTGGACGACCCCAGGCACTTGCCCTGCACCGATGCACAGAGGTAGGGGAGCCCCCACTGGGTCAGCTTCTCCAGGGACCAGGCCGGGTGGACACGGACAAACTCCAGGTTCTCTGTGAGGTTGATGCCAGCCACCAAAAGCCTGCCTGGGAAAAGAGAGGGGTTGCTGTTCATGGTGCCGGCTATGGGGTCAGCTGCTCACGTGTTTGGTCACTAACCCATGGAGTCACGTGGCCAAGCAAACAGTGTGGCCACCGACTCCCATGGTCACCCACCCATGGGGTCACTACCCCATGCAATGATCCCTCCACTGGCCACCAACCCCCGTGGGCACGCACCCATGGGGTCACTAAACTACCTGTGAGGTCATGCACTCACCTGTCCACATGATTACCCACACACACCATTACCTGCCCAGGCGGTCACCCACTCACCTGGTCAGCAACTCAGATGATAACCCACCCTGCAGTCAGCAACTCAAACTGGTCACCCACGCATACGGTCACCCACCCACGCAGTCTCCAACCCACACAGTCTCCCATCCATGTGCCCAGTAACCCATGGGGTCACCCACCTATGCAGTCACCCACCCATGCAACCCCTAACTCTTTGGGTCACCTGCCTATGCAGTCACCAAGCCATGCCATCACCCACCCAGGCTCTGGCCTCCGCAAAGTTCAGAGATTCAGATGTCCAACAGAGACCGAAGTTCAGACAGCAGGGGCTCACAAGGGTGTTGACTCATGAATTTATCCTGTTACAGAAGGGAGGCGGGCTGCACAGTGACCCCAAAGATGTCCCCGTCCTGGCCCTGTGTGGTGGACACAATAATATCCACATGGATGTCTATATCCTTTCTACATCCTGACCCCCTGTGGTGGACACAGTAACTTCCCCAAGGATGTCCACGCCCTGGTNCAGGAGGATCTCCCCTCCAGGCGAGATGAGGCCCTTGTCTTCTGCGGCACCTCACAAGAAGTCACCCCATCCCTCACGAACCTTGACGGGTCCCTTCACACCCTTGCAGTGACTCCAGAATAGCGCGACATACAGATCTCCACTCAAGAGGAACATCGAGGGTCCCCCCAGAACTCAAGAGGAACCCAATGTCCCCCTGCTCCGCACCAAAGCAGGCTTCCTTTCCATGCTTCTCCAGGGATGGATTGCCGACCATCCCGTCATAACTCGAGAGCATGTGCTCTCCACAGGAGTCTCCAGAGGAACTCTGTGGGTCACGCAATCTGTTCCACGAGCCCCCCAGATGTCTCTGTCCACTCCATCTGAAGCTGGTGGCCCTGCGCCACCTCGACTGTCACCCGAGGATTGGCTCCCACCATGTTGGCACGTGTTTCAACCCTGAGGAAAGCCTCGAGGGAAACCCTGTGTCACCTCGACAGGAAGACTGACCCTGCAGCTACAGCTCAGGAGGAAAGCGGAGGTGCATGTCTCCACTGGAGGCGAGACCTGACTCCATTGGGGAGTCTCCAGAGAATCCCCACAGTCCAAGTAAGCAGTGGAGGGAATCCTCAGGCTCCAGACGAGGACTTAGGAGCAGGCCCCCACTGCCAAGAAATCCCCAGAGCCCCCTGGCAACCTGCGTGGAGCCTGGCCTTTCCGGAGGGCACAGGGGAGGGTCCCTGGGGTGCACATAGTAAGTCGAGAATAACCTGCTGCAACTTGAGAAACACCAGGAGGATCTCCCCTCCAGGCGAGATGAGGCCCTTGTCCTCTGCGGCACCTCACANTTTCCGGAGGGCACAGGGGAGGGTCCCTGGGGTGCACATAGTAAGTCGAGAATAACCTGCTGCAACTTGAGAAACACCAGGAGGATCTCCCCTCCAGGCGAGATGAGGCCCTTGTCCTCTGCGGCACCTCACAGGAAGTCACCCAATCCCTCATGAACCTCGACGGGTTCCTCCAGACCCTTGCAGTGACTCCAGAACATCCCGACATTCACGTCTCCACTCGAGAGGAACACCGAGGTTCCCACCAAAACTCAAGAGGAGCCCCGTGTGCCCCTGCTCCGTTTGAGACCAGGGTTCCAATCACTGATTCTTCAGGGAAGGATTCCCGCCAGTCCTGAGGCATCTCAAGAGGAGGCGCTCTCAACAGGAATGTCCAGAGAAACTCCAGGGGTCGCGTCACCTGTTCCATGAGACCCCAGAGGTCTCTGTCCACTCCATCTGAACCTGGCGGCCCTTAGCGGCCTCGACAGTCACCCCGAAAACTGATTCACACCTGGGTGGCACGTGTCTCAACCCTGTGGGAAAGACTCGAGGGGCAGCACATAGACCCCTGTGTCACCTCGACGGGAGGCCTGACCCTGCCTCTAGAGCTCGGGAGGAAGGCGGAGGTGCACGTCTCCACTCAAGAAGATACCTGACTCCCCTGGGGAGCCTCCGGAGGATCTCCACGGTCCACGTCTGCAGTTGAGAGGAATCCTCAGGGGTCAGATGAGGACTTAGGAGCTGCAACCGACTGCCAAGGAATCCCCAGAGGCCCCGGCAACTTGCTTGGAGCCTGGCCTTTCTGGAGGCCTCAGGGGCGGGTCCCTGGGGTCCAGGTTGTAACTCGAGATAAACCTGCTGCAATTCGAAAAACACCAGGAGGATCTCCCCTCCAGGCGAGATGACTCCCTTGTCCTCTGCGGCACCTCACGGAAAGTCACCCCATCCTTCACGAACCTCGACGGGTCCCTTCACACCCTTGCAGTGACTCCAGAATAGCGCGACATACAGGTCTCCACTCAAGAGGAACATCGCGCGTCCCTCCAGAACTCAAGAGGAACCCCGTGTCCCCCGGCTCGGCACGGAAGCAGGCTTCCTTTCCCTGCTTCTTCAGGGATGGATTGCCGACCATCCCGTCACAACTCGAGAGCAGGTGCTCTCCACTGGAGTCTCCAGAGGAACTCCGTGGGTCGTGCGACCTGTTCCACGAGCCCCCCAGATGGCTCTGTTTATTCCATCCGAACCTGGTGGTCCTGCTCCGCCTAGACTGTCACCCCGAGAATTGGCTCCCACCAGGGATGCACTTGTTTCAACACTGAGGAAAGCCTCGAGTGGAAGCCCCAGATCCCTCTGTCACCTCAACGGGAAGACTGACCATGCAGCTACAGCTCGGGAGGAAAGCAGAGGTGCACGTCTCCCCTGGAGACGAGACCTGACTCCATTGGTGAGCCTCCAGAGGATCTCCACGGGCCACGTCTGCAGTGGAGAGGAATCCTCAGGGGCCAGATGAGGACTTAGGAGATGGAACCGACGGCCATGGAATCCACAGAGGCCCCTGGCAACTCGCTTGGAGCCTTGCCTTTCTCGAGGCCTCAGGGCCGGGTCCCTGGGGTCCAGGTCATAACTCGAGAGAAACCTGCAGCAACTCGAGAAAAACCAGGAGGATCTCCCCTCCAGGTGAGAGGGGGCCCTTGTACTCAGCTGTACCTCATCGGAAGTCACCCCATCCCTCACGAACCTCGACGGGTTCCTTCATATGCTTGCAATGACTCCAGAATAGCCCTACGTACACGTTTCCACTCGAGAGGAATATGGAGGGTACCACCACAACTCGAGAGGTAACCGTGTTTCCCCCTGCTCCGCACGCAATCAGGCGTCCTTTCCCTGCTTTTCCAGGGATGGATTGTCGACCTTCTCATCGCATTTCAAGAAGAGTTGCGCACCACAGGAGTGTGCAGGGGAACTCTGGTGGTCGCGCCACCTGTTTCACGAGACCCAAGATGTCTATGTCTACTCCAATGGACCTGGTGGCCCTGAGTCGCCTCGACAGTCACACCGAAGGCTGGCTCCCAACTCGGTGGCACGTGTTTCAACCCTGTGGGAAAGCCTTGAGGGGCAACCCGTAGACCACTGTGTCACCTCGACCAGAAGCCTGACCCTGCAGCTACAGCTCGGGAGGAAAGTGTGGGTGCACGTCTCCACTCAAGACGAGACCTGACTCCCATGGGGAGCCTCCAGAGGAACCCTACGGTCCACATCTGCAGCGGAGAGGAAGCCTCCGGTGCCAGACGAGGACATATGATCTGGAACGGACTGCCAAGGAATCCCCAGGAGCCCCTGGCAACTGGCTTGGAACCTGGACTTTCCGGAGGCCTCAGGGGCGGGGTACCTGAGGTCCACATCATAACTCCAGAGGATCCTGCCCCAACTCGAGAGAAACCGGGAGCATCTCCGCTCAAGGCGAGATGAGTCCCTTGTCCTCTGTGGCACCTCACGGGAAGTCACGCCAACCCTCACAAACCTCGACGGTTTCCTTCACACCCTTACAGTGACTCCAGAATAGCCAGACATACACGTCTCCACTAGAGAGGAACATCGAGGATCCCCTCACAACTCAAAAGCAATCCGGTGTGTCCCCCTGCTCTGCACAAAATCAGGCTTCCTTTCCCTGCTTCTTAAGGGATGGATTGCCTACTGTCCCGTCACATCTCAGTATGAGGTGCTCTCCACAGGAGTGTACAGAGGAACTCTGGGGGTGGCACCACCTGTTCCACCAGACCCCCAGATGGCTCTGTCCACTCCAACGGAACCTGGTGGACCTGAACCGCCTCGACAGTCACCCCGAAGCCTAGATCCCACCTCAGTGGCACATGTTTCAACCCTGTGGGAAAGCCTCGAGAGGCAGCCCATAGACCCCTGTGTCACCTCGACGGGAAGCCTGAACCTGCAGCTACAGCTCGGGAGGAAAGCGAAGGTGCACACGTCTCCACTCAACACGAGATCTGCCTCAACTGGGGAGCTTCCAGAGGTACCCCACGGTCCATGTCTGCAGCCGAGAGGAATCCTCAGGTGCCAGACGAAGACAGAGGAGCCGGAACCGACTGCCAAGGAATCCCCAGAGGCCCCTGGCAACTCACTTGGAGCCTGGACATTCTGGAGACCTCAGGTGCGAGGTCCCTGGGGTTCACGTCGTAACTCGAGAGGAACCTATCGCAACTTGAGGAAAACCATGAGGATCTCCCCTCTAGGCGAGATGAGGCCCTTGTGCTCTGTGCCACTTCACGGGAAGTCACCCCATCCCTCACGAACCTTGATGGGTTCCTTCACACCCTTACAGTCACTCCAGAATAGCCCGAAATACACATCTCCACTCGAGAGGAACATCGAGGTTCCCCCCACAACTCGAGAGGAACCCCGTGTGTCCCCCTGCTCCGCGCGAATGCAGGCTTCCTTACCCTACTTCTTCAGGGACGGATTGCCGACCGTCCCATCGCATCTCAAGAGGAGGTGTTCTCCACAGGAGTGTCCAGAGGAACTACGGGGATCTCACCACCTGTTCCACAAGACTCCCAGATGTCTCTGTCCACTCCAACAGAACCTGGTGGCCCTGTGCCGCCTCAACAGTCACCCTGAAGGCTGGCTCTCACCACGGTGGCATGCAAATACACCCTGTGGGAAAGCTTTTAGTGGCAGCCCATAGAACCCTGTGTCACTTCGACGGGAAGCCTGACCCTGCAGCTACAGCTCGGGAGGAAAGCAGAGGTGCACGTCTCCACACAAGACAAGACCTGACTCCCCTGAGGAGCCTCCAGAGGATCTCCGCGGTCCACGTCTGCAGCGTAGAGGAATCCTCAGGGCCCAGACGAGGATGTAGGAGCCGGAACCAACTGCCAAGGAATGCGCAGAGGCCCCTTGCAATTCGCTTGGAGCCTGGCCTTTCCGGAGGCCTCAAGGGCGGGGTCCCTGTGTTCCACGTCGTAACTCGAGAGGAACCTGCCGCAACTTGAGTAAAACCGGGAGGATCTCCCGTCCAGGCGAGATGAGGCGCTTGTCCTCTGTGGCACTTCACGGGATGTCACCCCATCCCTCACGAATCTCGTCGGGTTCCTTCACACCCTTGCAGTGACTACAGAATAGCCCGACATACACGTCTCCACTCGAGAGGAACATTGAGTGTTCCCCCACAACTCGAGAGGAACCCCGTGTGACCCCTTGCTGAGCACGAAATCAGGCTTCCTTTCCCTGATTCTTCAGGGATGGATTGCCAACCATACCGTCGCATCTAAAGAGGAGGTGCTCTCCACAGAAGTGTCCAGAGCAACTCCATGTGTCGTGCCACATGTTCCACCAAACCCACATATATCTCTGCCCACTCCACTGTAACCTGGTGGCCCTGAGCCACCTCGACAGTCACTCCGAAGGCTGGCTCCCACCTCGGTGGCAAGTGTTTCCACGTTGTTGAAAAGGCTCTAGAGGCAGGCCATAGACCCCAGTGTCACCTGGACGGGAAGCCTGACCCTGCAGCTACAGATCGGGAGTAAAGCGGAAGTGCTCGTCTCCACTCAAGAAGAGACCTGACTCCCCTGGGGAGCCTCCAGAGGAACCCCACGGTCCACGTCTGCAGCGGAGAGGAATCTTTAGGTGCCAGACGAGGACGTAGGAGATGGAACCGACTGCCAAGGAATCCCCAGAGGCCCCTGGCAACTGGCTTCGAGCCTGGCCTTTCCAGAGGCCTCAGGGGCGAGGTCCCTGGGGTCTACGTTGTAACTCGAGAGGTACCTGCTGCAACTCAAGAAAAACCGGGAGGATCTCCCCTCCAGGCGATATGAGGCCTTTGTCCACTCTGGCACCTCACGGGAAGTCACCCCATCCCTCATGAACCTTGACGGGTTCCTTCACACCCTTTCAGTGACTCTAGAATTGTCCGACATACCCGTCTCCACTCGAGAGAAACACCGAGGTTCCACCCACAACTCGAGAGAAACCCCGTGTCCACCTGCTTCGCACAAAATCAGGCTTCCTTTCCCTCCCTGCTTCTTCATGGGTGGATTGCCAACCGTCCCGTCATATTTCAAGAGGAGGTGCTCTCCACAGGTGTGTCCAGAGGAATTCCAGGGGTCCCGCCACCTGTTCCACGAGACACCAGATGTCTCTGTCCACTCCAACGCAAACTGTTGGCCCTANTAAAGCAGAAATAGATGTTTTTCTGGAACTCTCTTGCTTTTTTCCATGATCCAGCGGATGTTGGCAATTTAATCCTCCAAAACCTCTGAGAAAACAAGGACGTAGGTGCTGGCCCCAGGGCCTGCAGGATGAGGAATGGTTTATGACATTTGCAAAATTATTGGTCAAGTGTTCATCTGGTAAGGAAAACTCAAGATTCTCTCCTTCTAGGTAATACCACTTAGAAACTCCCTTGTGAAATGAGTGGTGTTTGGGGGCATATTCAATAGATTTTTCTTTTGCCTTTGCCACCAGTTAAGGTCTTGGAATCTGGGACAAGCAGAAAAGGGAAAAGGAAGTGTCCTTCAGGAATATTTCATTTCAATGTTTTTCAAAAGTGCATCTTGCAATGCATTGAAGATACAGTGGTGGGAGATGTGGTCGTTGCCACCAGGCAGTTTTAATCTGAAGGAGGAATTGGTGATAAACAAACCTGGATAACAGGATGGTCCATTCTAGACATAGAGCCGGAAGGTGGTTTCAGAGTCCAGGGGAGGGTCATCAAGCTGGTCTGGGGGCTTGCCCATATTTCCTGCCCAATCAAGATTACTTGGTGGGTCCTTTCACCAGCAGAGGATGCATCTCTGACCCTGTCTGGATTTTGCTACAAGAATGTACTAAAATAAGTCCCTTGCTCAATCTCTAGAAACTAATCCCACTTGTATATATTTTGTTTATTTTGTACATTTATGTGACTATAGATATTGACTACACAGTATGATTTGGTCTGAGTTTCTTCAGAGTTCTTGACTTTAAAAAATGACTATGATTTCAATTCTAAGCATTGCTCATCTACAGAGGTTAAGGTCCTTTTTGAAAAATGACCTTAACATGGAAATTTTATTTATAAAAGGAAATTCAAGTGATTTATGACCTCTGGATTTATGAGCATAAAAAAGATACACCCAGCAGAAGCTAGACAGCTCTGAGCTGGTATTGGACTTGAAATTTAACTTGTGAATCAGCTTGGAGTTCTGAGTCAAGAATATAATCTTCTATCTTCCTTTTGCAAAGCCATGGGGACTTGACATTAAATCATTTCAGCTTCTTATGATTTATGAAAGAACAATCAACTTAAACCTTAAAGAAAATAAAAACGTTTGTGACATTTATATAATTATTGGTCAAATTCAGTTTGATCTTTAATTCAAGGAATGACTTGGATTCATATATTATAGAAACATGACAATGTGCAAGTATTTGTCAGTAATAAAATGCATTTTAAGGCAATATATTGGACCCTTAAGAATATCAAGAGGGCATAATGTGAGAAGCTGGCACTGGGGTGGGATTTTTATGTGGTTCCTTGGCTTACGCTGATGAAGGGGTCAGTGTATCGAGGTAATGCCATGAATTGATTCAAGAAGATGTTTTCTAGATTATGAAGACCTTCAGGATAAAGGAACATAACTCTTTCTTTCAGCAGATAAAGCAAATGAAACTCAAAATGGTTAGATGGCATGTCTGGAACTGCACAGATGATTCCGGAAAATGATGTCAAGCTGATTTGTCAGACAGCTTGTTTTGGTATCCCATTTTGGTAGATCTTTCAGATCATAATGTGATTATCTCCATTTATTTTTCCAGCCAGTACCCAGCACCCACCATGTGCCTAAATGTGCCAGGTTCAGAAGATATAAAGACAGATTAATACAGCAACACTTGATGTCAGAAAGACTACAATCTGGTTTACTTATGTCCCAACTATAACTTAACAGAAAAAAAAAAAATCATTGTCAGGCTAGTTGGGAAGTGCAGTTTGATGGATGAGAGAGAGTCCATATATTTGGAGAGAACAGGTTTAGGTAAATACAAATTCAGTGCATATAACCTGGTTTTGAAATGGATCTGAAGGTCGGGAGGAAGACACAGGAGCTGATGTTCCTGGTGAAGGATCAAAGGCATGAAAGCACAGTTTTCAAATTAGAGATGTGAGTTTAGCATGAACCCATTATGCTGTTCCAGCAAGTGGAGGAGATGCAGAAGCAGCTGGGTGATTGTCATGATGAAGAGCTTGGATTCACGTATTATGTCAGGGTTCGCAGACTATGGCTTGCGGCCCAAACCTAGCCCACCATTTGCTTTTATCAATAAAGATTTGTTGGAACACAGACCCTCCTGTTAATTTTGATATTGCCCTGGCTGTGTTCACAATACAGTGGCAGAGTTAAATAGCCGTGATGGAGACCTCATACCCAGCCAAGCCTAAAATGTTTGCTCTCTGGCCTTTTAAGAAAGAATTATCTGTCTCCTTTGTCCCCACCAAGCAGATCCAGGTGGAATTTCAAATGGAAAGAAGAATCTGGGGGTATTTAAAGTGTACACTGGATGGAAAGGAACAGAGAATGGTTTTCCTGTGACTCTCTTCTTTCTTTTTCTCCTATCTGGCATCAGTGGTATATGGTTAAATGTTTAACAGTCTGCTTTTTGTGGTGGAGGGAACCCATATCTGATTTATAGAGTTTGCTGATTTCTATGGTATAAATACTCCCACCAGAGCTGATTTTAAACTACTGCAATGAGGTCACTGAATGCACATCTGGATGAGACATGTACAGTCAGCCTGGCATCCACTGTGCACAGGCCGAGTAATTCAGCCAGCAAGCTTGGAAGCCCTCAGAGAGACAAGTAACAGAAAGCTCTCACTTCTTCGGTGTCCCTAGTACAAGAACCAGAACTTTTCTGCTCAGAGAGCCTGTTGCCAGGAACAGACACTGATGCTGACTAACGTAGCAGAAGAAAAACGTGTTGGAAGCATACGGAAGAGTCCGCAGAGAGGAAGGAAAAGACAAATGGCTGATTTTCTGCAAAGTTTAGAAATGGGATCACACTGGGACCCAACAGTGGTTTCTTTACTTTGTTTTAATTTTATTAGAGCACAGTTGCTTTATAATGTGTTAGTTTCAGGTATACAACAAAGTGAGTGAGTTATATATGTGCAAATACATATATGTATATATATATATATCCACTCTTTTCCAGATTATTTTTTCATATAGGTTATCACCGAACACTGAGTAAANCCTATTCCTCATGGCTTGAAATTCATCATAATTCTATATTGTAAAAAGCAAGCTGAATTCTAGGGAAATAAAGTATAAAACAAAAAAGATGGTTTTTATTCTATATAAAGTAGTAAGACTTCAACTGTAGTACTATAAAACTCAGTGCACATGATATCTCAAGAAAGATGTAATTGTCTATAAAGGTATAACACAAGGTAGATTGGATTCTAAAGATACCTGTGTGAGGAACGGGGAGTATATATTTATAATGGCCAAGGGAGAAATTTCAACTGATACACAGGACGTATTTCAATTGGAGTCAGCAATTAATTGAATTGAATCCAACTAGTTGTGTTTCATTGATCTTGATATGGAAGCTAGTTTCTAAAGAGGTGAGATTTTTTTAATTTTCTTTTCTCTTTTATGTCAATAATAAAAAAAAGAGTTTGATTTGGAACCTTTCACCAAGGCATTTCAGAGATCTTATATTTGACTGCATCACTCCTGTCAATCTTTTTGTATGATTTAGCCTGAGTATACCTGAGTCCTACTCACTCTGTGAATCAGTTCTATTATTTTGCATGTCCTTTTGCTCACTTTAATCAAAACCTCATTCAAAAAACTTCACAAGTGTAAAAAAATTTTTTGTGGTAGGTTGGGAGGACATTACTACTGAACAATTATATTAGGTAATAAAATGTACTGATAATGAAATAGAACATATTGCAATAAATCTGGGGTAGATTTAAAGCACTGTCATTTGTCTTGATTTTGTTAAACCAGCTCACCTGCTGCAAATACAGCAAAGTAATTTACATGTTAATTTCCCTTCTCTGTCCCAAGATTCCTTGCCATAACTGCAGTTAATGCTTGTCAATAAAATTTTGGTGCTATAAATATTTTTAAAATAAGTAAACTTAATATTATTTGATACATTTTGAGAATTTTTCTGAGTGGTTTCATCCCCTGACATTACTTCTCAATAAATGGAGACATACAACTCTCTTCTAAAGACAAGGTAGAGGTTGAAAAGGAAACTTGATTTCCAAATGACTATAGCAGTCTGAGGGAAGCAGTTACCATATATAATCTTTCCTCATGAAGCACTCACTCATGTGGAGAGAAGGCACTTAGTCATGTAGATGCTTTCAGAAACAAGGTTCCATATATAACAAAACTTTGGGAGTCAATCAGATTGCACAGGCAAAGTTTGTGTGAAATTTCTCCATAGAAAATCCCTTTACTCTTAATATTTGTAGGACAATAGAGCAGAATTTTTCCATGGGCATTTGATGTAGTCACCTAAAAAAGCAAAAGGGAAAGCAATTTCCTTTAATATTTAACCATATTCACATTTCCTGGGATTACATTTCAATCACCATGTTAATTGAAAGCAGATTTGCCTGTTGAGTTAGGCAGAATAATGCCCTCTCCCCTAAAGACTGTTATTTTTCAGTCTCTCAGTCATGCCCAACTCTTTTTGACCCCATGGATTGTAGCACACCAGATTTCCCTATCCTTCACCATCTCCTGGAGTTTGGTCAAACTAATCTCCATTGAGTCAGTTATGCCATCCAACCATCTAATCCTCTGTCATCCCTTTCTTCTCCTTCTTTCAATCTTGCTCATTATCAGGGTCTCTTCTAATGAGTCAGCTCTTCTCATAAAGTGGCCAAAGTATTGGAGTTTCAGCTTCAACATTAGACTTTTCAATGAATATTCAGGGTTGATTTCCTTTAGAATTGACTGGTTTAATCCCCTTACAACCCAAGGGACTCTCAAGAGTCTTCTCAAGGAACGCAATTAGAAAGTGTCAATTCTTTGGCTCTCAGACTTCTTTATGATCCAACTCTCACACCCATACATGACTACTGGAAAAACCACAGCTTTGACTAGATGGATCTTTGTTGATAAAGTAGTGTCTCTCTCTCTCTCTCTCTTTTTTTTTTAATACACTATCTAGATTTCTTCTATGGAGCAAGCATCTTTTAATTTCATGGCTGCAGTCACCATCTGCAGTGATTTTGGAGCCCAAGAAAATAAAGTTTGTCACTGTTTCCATTGTTTTCCCATCTATTTGCCACGAAGTGATAGGACTGGATGTGATGAAAGCGAAAGTGAAAGTCGCTCAATCATATATGACTCGTTGTGAACCCAAGGACTATACAGTTCATGGAATTTTCCAGGCCAGAATTCTAGAGTGGGTGGCTTTTCCCTTCTCCAGAGGATCTTTCCAACCCAGGGATTGAGCTAGGGTCTCCCGTATTGCAGGCAGATTCTTTACCAGCTGAGCCACCAGAATGCCATGATCTTAGGTTTTTGATTGAGTTTTAAGTCAGCATTTTCACTTTCCTCTTTCATTGTTATCGAGTCTCATTAGCTCCTCTTCGTTTTCTGCCGTAAGGGTGGTGTCATCTGCATATCTGAGGTTATTATTTCTCCGAGCAATCTTGATTCCAGCTGTGCTTCATCCAGCGCAGTATTTAGCATGGTGTACTCTGCATATCAGTTAAATAGGCAGGGCGATGGGCTATATCCTAATTCCCAGAACCAGTGAATATATAAGGTTGCTTAGCCCATGGAAAATAAAGTTGCAGATGAAATTAAGGATGAGGATCAGCTGACCTTAAAAGAGGGCAAGTATCCTAGATTATGCAGGAGGCCCCAATGTGATAAAAAAAGGTTCTTAAAAGTTGAAAAAGAACTCAAAAAAGAGCTGCTAAGATGGCAAAATGAGAAGGTGTTTCTGGCTTAGGAAATTTAGAAGAGGCAAGGCTCAGAGAAAAGAGGATTGTGAGAAGCTAGACAGGATAATCCAATGAATTCTGCTCTAAAGCCTCCAGAAAGGAGTGAAGCCCTGATACTACCTTGAGATTAGTCCATTAAGATCCATGTTAGATTTATTAACAACAAAAGTGTAAGATAATACATTTTTATTAAGACACTAAATTTTTGATACACTGGTACAGCAGTAATAGAAAACTAACATACCACCCTGGGCTTCCCATGTTGCATTAATGTTAAAGAATCTGGAAAGAGATGTAAAAGACCCTGGTTCAATCCCTGGGTTGGGAACATCCCCTTGAAAAAGACTTGGCACCATTCCAGTATTCTTGCCTGGAGAATCTCATGGACAAAGGATCCTGGCAGGTTACAATCCAAAAGGTTGAAATGTGTTGGACATGAGTGAAGTGAAANTTTTTTTTTTTAATACACTATCTAGATTTCTTCTATGGAGCAAGCATCTTTTAATTTCATGGCTGCAGTCACCATCTGCAGTGATTTTGGAGCCCAAGAAAATAAAGTTTGTCACTGTTTCCATTGTTTTCCCATCTATTTGCCACGAAGTGATAGGACTGGATGCGATGAAAGCGAAAGTGAAAGTCGCTCAATCATATATGACTCGTTGTGAACCCAAGGACTATACAGTTCATGGAATTTTCCAGGCCAGAATTCTAGAGTGGGTGGCTTTTCCCTTCTCCAGAGGATCTTTCCAACCCAGGGATTGAACTAGGGTCTCCCGTATTGCAGGCAGATTCTTTACCAGCTGAGCCACCAGAATGCCATGATCTTAGGTTTTTGATTGAGTTTTAAGTCAGCATTTTCACTTTCCTCTTTCATTGTTATCGAGTCTCATTAGCTCCTCTTCGTTTTCTGCCGTAAGGGTGGTGTCATCTGCATATCTGAGGTTATTATTTCTCCGAGCAATCTTGATTCCAGCTGTGCTTCATCCAGCGCAGTATTTAGCATGGTGTACTCTGCATATCAGTTAAATAGGCAGGGCGATGGGCTATATCCTAATTCCCAGAACCAGTGAATATATAAGGTTGCTTAGCCCATGGAAAATAAAGTTGCAGATGAAATTAAGGATGAGGATCAGCTGACCTTAAAAGAGGGCAAGTATCCTAGATTATGCAGGAGGCCCCAATGTGATAAAAAAAGGTTCTTAAAAGTTGAAAAAGAACTCAAAAAAGAGCTGCTAAGATGGCAAAATGAGAAGGTGTTTCTGGCTTAGGAAATTTAGAAGAGGCAAGGCTCAGAGAAAAGAGGATTGTGAGAAGCTAGACAGGATAATCCAATGAATTCTGCTCTAAAGCCTCCAGAAAGGAGTGAAGCCCTGATACTACCTTGAGATTAGTCCATTAAGATCCATGTTAGATTTATTAACAACAAAAGTGTAAGATAATACATTTTTATTAAGACACTAAATTTTTGATACACTGGTACAGCAGTAATAGAAAACTAACATACCACCCTGGGCTTCCCATGTTGCATTAATGTTAAAGAATCTGGAAAGAGATGTAAAAGACCCTGGTTCAATCCCTGGGTTGGGAACATCCCCTTGAAAAAGACTTGGCACCATTCCAGTATTCTTGCCTGGAGAATCTCATGGACAAAGGATCCTGGCAGGTTACAATCCAAAAGGTTGAAATGTGTTGGACATGAGTGAAGTGAAAAAGTCAGACATGACTGAAGTGACTTAGCATACACACATGCATACCTACCCTAGTTCATCTTTGTTCTAATCACTCCTATAAGATTAACTTACTTAATTGATTTAAGACCTAACTCCATGAACCTCTCCTAATTGCAGCCAACAGAATAAAATATCTACTCTCTTATTATTTTAATTTTTAAATATTTCTGATATAGTACTTTCACAGTCAGTCTTATATATGGTGGAGCAATTTACTCTACAAACATCTCAGAAATAGTAATAAATGCAACACAGCATGCAGAGGGAAGAATGAAATATGCATGAATAATCAAGTGATGCTTGGCTAAACTGCATAAAATGCTGACTCCCAAATCCTGGTAATTCATAAAAGACAAGATTTATTTATCACTCATGCTAAATATTCATCATGAAATCATGACTCACATTTCTGAAAGAAGAAGTAGTGAGTGGTACATATTTATAAGGGAATACTACTCAGCCATAAAAAGAATAAAATAATGCCATTTGCAACAACTTGGATGCAACTAGAGATTGTCATACTAAGTGAAGAAAGTCAAAAAGAGAAAGGCAAATGATATCACATATGATATCAATTGGACGTGGAATCTGAAATACGGCACAAATGAAACTATCTACAAAACAGAAACATACTTATACAAATAGAGACCAGACTTGTGTCTGCCACATGGAGTGGGGAGGGAGAAGATGAACTGGGATTTTGGTGTTAGTGGATGGAAGCTGTTATGTTTAGAGTGAATAAACAACAAAGTCCTAGTGTATAGCACAGGGAACTATATTCAACCTCCTGGGATAAAATATAATCAAAAAGAATGTATGTATATGTATAATGGGGATTCCCAGTTGGCTCTAGAGGTAAAGAACCTACCTGCCAATGCAAGAGACATAAAAGACAAGAGTTTGATCTCTGGATCAGGAAGATGCCCTGGGGGAGGGCGTGACACCCACTCCAGTATTCTTCCCTGAAGAATCCCATGAACAAAGGAACTTGGCCAATCCCATATACAAAGGAGCATATAGTCCATAGATCACAAGAAGTCAGACATGACTGAAGCAACTTAGCACATGTGCATGCATGCTTGTGTATAAAGGAGTAACTTTGCTGTACAGTAGAGATAGGCACAACATTGTAAATCAACTATATATCAATAATAATAATAATAATAATAAAGCTTGTTGTTGTTCAGTTGCTAGTCATGTCCAACTCTTTGCAACCCCATGGAATACAGCATGCCAGGCTTTCTTGTCCTTCACCATCTCCTGGAGTTTGGTCAAATTCATGTCCATTGAATAGGTGATGCTATCCAACCATCTCATCCTCTCTTGTCCCCGTCTCCTCCTGTCTTCAATCTTTTCCAGCATCAGGCTCTTTTCAAATGAGTCAACTCTTTGCATCAGGTGACCAACGTATTGGAGCTTCAGCTTCAGCATCAGTCTTTGCAATGAATAGTCAGGACAGATTTCCTTTAGATTGACTGGTATGATCTCCTTGCAGTCCAAGGGACTCTCAGGAGTATTATCCAGCACCAGTTTGAAGGCCTCAATTCTTCAGCAGTCAGCCTTCTTTATGGTCCAATTCTCACATTTGTACATGACTACTGGAAAGCCATATCTTTGAGTAGGTGTATTGTTACTGGCAAGGTAATGTCTCTGCTTTTTAATGTGCTGTTTAGGTTGGCCATGGCTTTTCTTCCAAGGAGCAATTTGTCTAAATTTCTTAAGCCAAAATGTCTTAATTTCTTAATTTCATGGCTGCAGTCACCATCTGCAGTGATTCTGGAGCCCAAGAAAGTGAAGTCTGTCACTCTCTCCATTGTTTCCCCATCTATTTGCCATTGAGTGATGGGACTGGATGTCATTGTCTTAGTTTTTGAACTTTGAGTTTTAAGCCAGCATTTTCACTCTCCTCTTTCACCTTCATCAATAGGCTCTTTAGTTCTTCACTTTCTGCTATTAGAATGGTGTCAGCTACATATCTGAGGTTATTAATATTTTTCCTGACAATCTGGATTCCAGCTTGTAATTCATCCAGCCTGATATTTTACATGATGTTCTATGTACATAAGTTAAATAAGCAGGGTGACAGTATACAGTCTTAACATACTCTTTTCCCAATTTTGAACCAGTGTTTTGTTTGATATCTGGTTCTAACTGTTGCTTCTTGACCTACAGGCAGATTTTTCAGGAGGCAGGTTGAGTGGTCTGGTATTCCCATCTCTTGAAGAATTTTCCACAGTTTGTTGTGATCCACACAGTCAAAGAGTTTAGCCTAGTCAATGAAGCTGACTTAGATGTTTTTTTCTAGAATTCCCATGCTTTTTTTTTTTTTTTAATAATCCAATAGATGTTGGCAATTGGGTCTCTGGTTCCTGTGCCTTTTCTAAATCCAGCTTGAACATCTGGAAGTTCTTGGTTCATATATTGCTAAATCCTAGCTTGAAGGATTTTGAGCATTACCTTGCTAGCACATGAAATGAGTGCAATTGTGTGGTAGTCTGAACATTCTTTTGCATTGCCCTTCTTTGTGGATGGGATGAAAACTGACCTTTTCCAGTCCTGTGGCCTACTGCTGAGTTTTGTAATTTGCTGGCATATTGATTGCAGCAATTTAACAGCATCATATCTTAGGATTTGAAATAGCTCAACTGGAATTCCATCACCTCCACTAGACTTTTTTCATAGTCATGCTTCCTAAGACCCACTTGACTTCATACTTCAGAATGTCTGGCTCTAGATGAGTGATCACACCACTATGGTTATTTGGGTCATTAAGACTTTTTGTATAGTTCTTCTTCTTCTTCTTTTTTTTTTTTACTTTATTATTATTATTATTTTTACTTTACAATTCTGTATTGATTTTGCCATACATTGACATGGATCCGCCATGGGTGTATACGAGCTCCCAATCCTGAACCCCCCTCCCACCTCCCACCCCATATCATCTCTNTTTTTTCATTTTCCTTTGTCTCTTTTATTATGTCTTTCTGGATGACCCCCTTTCCCCATGTCACACTGGGACCTGCAGGAAAACTGGATTGTTGCAGATTCCTTCAAGGATACAGGAAAACATGATGCAATCTGAGAGGTGGTACAAACAAAGCAAGATTTCACAGTGCTTAAGCCAAGAACGGGGAGGGTGGATGTGTGAAGTGAGAGACCTTCTTTAAAGCTCTCACTTAAGAGTCTCTTTCCAAGACTCAGGATACATATTTGCAAGGTGATGTGACCTTGAAGGTTTTGACTGTACCTCGATTTAGAAGGACCCATCAGAATGGATGATTCCACTCAATCTAGACAGATAAATGGAAAGGAGACATACAATAAACAAAACCAATTACACAGCTACATTCTTTGTGGTTTCTTCCTTTTTAACTGCATGGGCTGTGTAGGTTAATTTTTTTTTCTTTTTTTGCCCGAGCAGCATGCAGGATCTTAGTTCCCCAACCAGGGATCAAACTCGAGCACTGAACCCCAGGGAAGGACCCCCTGCTATTTTTCTCCTGCAAGTTATATTAAAAATAATAATAATAACCTATTCAACAATGAATACATATAGAAAATGGAACATTTAATAGGTACCAAAGGGTGAAATATGAAAAGAATGTGACCTCCCTCCCTGTCTCAAACATCAAGCTTCCCTGACTTGGGATAACCACCTGTCCTGGTTTACTCTGGCTTCCTCAGCAACATCCCCAACATTCACAATCACAACCACACACTCCACAGGCCCAGTAAAACACCCCTTGATGGACAAAGAGAAGACACAGACCCACAGATTCACAGAGAGGAAGGTCTCCCTTTCAGACATAACTCCTTCATTTTTGAAGTTAAGGAACTGTTCCATTTCCAACATGAGAGAAGCGTGGGCAAACAAGATCGACACGAACAATGCAAAACCACTGTGAAGACAGCATCTTCACTTAATATGTTGAGGATGTATTTCAATGTCTTGAGGCTTGTTTATTCTGTGCTGGCAAAACCCGAGAATGACAACTTGGTTTCTTCTCAATGTCAGATTTCCTTTTTCCTTTCAGACATTGGGGTGACCTGTCAGGGGCTCTTCTGTATGAGACATCGGTCATTCATGTAAGACACAAGGGTGCCATGTGCATACCTCAGACATGAGGGAATCTGCAATATTGCTTCCAAAACCATTACTTGCTTTTTTAAGTTTTTTTTTAATCTGATGAAGACCGTTTTTTTTTTTTAAGTCTTTACTGAATTTGTTACCGTATTGTTTCTGATTTATNGTGCATACCTCAGACATGAGGGAATCTGCAATATTGCTTCCAAAACCATTACTTGCTTTTTTAAGTTTTTTTTTAATCTGATGAAGACCGTTTTTTTTTTTTAAGTCTTTACTGAATTTGTTACCGTATTGTTTCTGATTTATGTTTTGGTGTTTGGCCACGAGGCATCTGAGATCTTAGCTCCCTGACCAGGGAATCAGACCTGTGTCTCCTTCGTTGAAAGGTGAAGTCTTAACCACTGGACCATCAGGGAATTCCCCAAAATTAGTTTCTTAAAGGAGAGAAAACATGCAGTTTTACCTCCTCTTCTGAAATATTGGAAGTATTTACAGAAATAAACACTGAGTTATAAACTGCTGAAAGCATACTAAGTCACCTCAGTCGTGTCCAACTCTTTGCGATCCTGTGGACTATATAGCCCACCAGGCTCCTCTGTCCATGAGATTCTCCAGGCAATAAAACTGGAGTGGGGCGCCATTCCTTTCTCCAGGGGGTCTTCCCAACCCAGGGATCAAACCCACATCGCTTCTGTCACCTGCACTGGCAGGCAGGTTCTTTACCACTGGTGCCACCTGGCATAATGAGCTTAGCACAATGTCTGTCACACAGTAAACAGTCACTGTTCATA
>SJYV01009055.1:0-11664 GCA_006410875.1 Neotragus pygmaeus | reverse complement strand
TTATAGCTGTGTCTCTCCAATATCTACCTGTGCCTGAAAATGGCTCTCCTCCCTCTGTGCACGTGTCTCTGTGTCTTTAAATCTCCTTTCCTTATAAGATTCTAGTCATTAGATTTTGGATCCATTTGAATCCAGTATGGGCTTATCATAACCTTATTATACCTTCCAAGACTGTATTTTTAAGTAAGGTAAAATTCATAGGGACCAGGCATTAGGACTTCAGCATAGCCTTTTTTAGGGAACATAATTCATACTTCCTACAGAGTATTATCTAATAATTCTTGGATTTTCAACACTAGTTTTCCTGAACCAAAATGTGTACTAAAAGAAGGGGTGAGGAAACAAACCTTGGATCAGGTTTAGTCAAGCAAGCTGTCATATCTCATGACCTTGGGGGCAGTAAGTTAAAAAAAGTTGTTTCCTCAACCCCAATTAAATTAGTTCTTTTTCATGAAGTTACCCAGCTTTGAACTGTGATATGTACTCCCTCTTCAGAAAGTGTTGTACAATTACTGACTGAATGCATATCGACAAATTTAGATTAGACATATCCTTTGCCCTGGTGATGTTTTTGCTTTGCATTGCCATTCACACTTCTAGGATTGAAAACACTGTAGGGGGCTGAGCAACCAAGGAAAACAGAGAAAAGGGGCCTTACATCAGAGTTGTTTTCCCACTTCAAATGAGTTGATTCTGAGCTTTCCCACCAGCTAAAGGTCCTCAGAGGTAGAATGCTTAACATACAAACAACGTGCAAATGCATACTGTGAAACTAGACGCTGCCACCTCCCTACCGTAAACATCACTGGGAAGAAAGAAAGGGTATTTTTCCATGGTGGCAAGTGACTTTGGTACAAAGAAAGTGTGAAAGCAAAGACATTTTTTCCCCTTGCTTTCATCATTGCATCTATGTGCTGTTAGGCAGACTGACTCTCAAGTCTAAAATATAAGACCCTCTGAGTAGAGCTGCTAAATACACAAAATACAAAAGGCAAGGTGCATTTAAAAAATCTTTTTATTGGGTCAATATATTGAATTGGCCAAAATTTCTTTTTGTGAGCAGTAACTCCTAAGGAAATGTGAATGTAGGCTTAGTTCATTTATTCTACAAAAAATATTACAACTTCAGTTTGGGATGTCTCCATCCATTATTAACCCTCTCTAAGGACAACTTTTTCCTACTTTCTATATTATATTTTTCTTTTGGAATTTTGACCTGAATAATTTCAGTGTCATGAGGCTATACTCAGGACTTACAATAAGGTTCAGTGGTAAAGAATCCATCTGTCAATGCAGGAGATGAGGCTTCAATCCCTGGGTTGGGAAGATCCCTTGGAGAAGGAAATGGCAACCCACTTCAGTATTCTTGCCTGGGAAATCCCATGGACAGAGGAGCCTGGCAGGCAACAGTCCACAGGATTGCAAAGAGCTGGACACAACTTGGCAACTAAAGAGTAACAACAAATAGTACGTGAGGCAATTTTTGTTGTGTTTTTCTTCACCATCATCTTCATAGTCTTTGCCCAGACTACACTTCATTTACAAATGGATCTTCTTACAGGTGTTCTTAACCCCACTTCTCCCATCTAGCCAATTTTGTCAGCCTGCATTGTCACAAGCTATGCATTTAGGTCACACTCAACTTTCCCTATGCCATTTCTCAAATGACTCCCTTCTTCCAATGCACAAAACTCAATTTCCATTGGCTTGAAAACTTACCAAAGCACCTCAACACTCCTCTGAATGAATGATTTTTGGTGCATGCATGTTTTTTTGCAAACAGAGTTATTTATTCCTCAATAGTCTGTCAGGAACACTTTTCTCAAACAAACTGAATGTAAAAATGAAAATGCTTTCAAACTTTGCCTATACAATGTAACTTCAGTTCTTTTATCTGTAAAATAATTATCCCAATCTATGAGTTTATGTCTTCTGTGGTCTTTTAAACTTAGCACAAGTTCTGTTTGCTAGATTCTATTTTAAATAAATCTAATGAAAACTCAGTAAGAAATTCTATTCTATCTTAAGAATATATCACTTCATCTCATAATTTGTAATCTCACTCAAATATTTCAAGTGGAAAGAATATAAAAATATATGTAATAAATAAAAATATAGACTTTTCCGAAAACAGATGTTTTGAGGACCTTTCCACAGGTTCTATGAGTTCAATTGCTATTGGTGTGCTTCTAAGGGTAAACTGTTCAATTTGTTTTTCAAATTAAAACAAGTCAGTGATTTTTGCTAGTAATNAAATATAGACTTTTCCGAAAACAGATGTTTTGAGGACCTTTCCACAGGTTCTATGAGTTCAATTGCTATTGGTGTGCTTCTAAGGGTAAACTGTTCAATTTGTTTTTCAAATTAAAACAAGTCAGTGATTTTTGCTAGTAATAACTGATGAATGATGGACTATTTTATTCTGAAAGAGCCAAGAAGGAAATAATCATCTGATTAGACAATATCTTGGCAGGAATGTTGGTGGTATACTGTAATGTGCAAAAGAAGGAAATCTCGACAATTAGTTTCTCTTTTCCTTTCATGCTATGTGATAAAGATAAATCAGAAGATATTAGCACAAAGAATTCAAGGGAAAAGGTCCTGATCTTTTGGCTGATGAGGAGCTGTATAATACTAAAAATATAATGAATAAATTAAAATTCAAGGGAGACTATCCATTATTAGCATAATGGTTTAAATAAATACTTAAAATACATATGTGTGATGCAGAGATCTTTCAGCAGCTGAACTCAAAATGATATTTTTACTTCAAGATAACCTGAGACTAGAAAGTCAGTCCAAAAATGATTTAGTATTAGTATAGGATTAAGGGTGATAAATAGGGTCTTTCCAGGTGGCCCTAGTGTAAAGAATCTGCTTACCAATGCAGGACATGCAGAAGATGTGGATTCAATTCCTGCATCAGGAAGATTTCTCTGGAGAAAGAAATGGCAAACCACTCTAGTATTCTTCCCTGGAAAATCCCACGGACAGAGAAGCCTGGTGGGCTATAGTCCATGGGGTTGCAAAGAGTCAGACACAACTGCGTGAGTGAAAACATATGCACAAGCATAAACACAAGAGTGATAAATAGCCAATTCATACTGGGACTATGAATTAGGTCTGATTAAACCTAAGATTAAACCTTAGATTGTGACATTGCTTAGGTTCAAATATCTCATTAAAACATTAGCTTTCAAATGACAAAAAAGTGGGTGATTTATTCATTTGTACCTCAGCTAAATCTCACTGATGTTTAGTCATTAAGTCATGTCCAGCTCTCTTTCTTGTTTGCAGAAAAGATTTAGTTTCCTAGGCTTCCCCCTGAGATATAAAGGGATGGCTCAAAACTTAGTAATTAATTGGAAAAATGTGAACAAGTAGTAATAAAAGATAGCACTTGGACTGTGAGAACTGGTAACTTTTTAAACAATAGATTAGTCATATAGTAGAGTCACAGAATCTTCAGTTCCTCCTCGAAGGATATAGATAATAGTGTCTGAGCTGTTTTACAAATACTATTAGGTTGGTGTGATAGTAATTGTAATTTTACACTCTTGAACTTTGTCATTTGATATTGGTAACGTGGGTATGTTATATATCATTTTAATGCATATTTGCCACTTTATTTTTTTTTTACTAATGACTTATTACTTGATATGTATTTTATATTTCTTTTAGATGATGGAAAAGATGTTAGACAAAAAGCAAATTCAAATGGTTTTTAAATTTGAGTTAAAAATGGATCACAAAGCAAGAGACAACTTGTAATTATCAGCAATGCATTGGCCCAGGAATTGCTAATGAACATACACTGCAGTAGCGTTTCAACAAATTTTGCGAAGGGGATGAGAGCCTTGAAGATGAGGAGCATAGAGTCTTGAAGATGAGGAATATACTGGCCGGCCATCAGAAGTTAACAACAACCAATTGAGAGCAATCATTGAAATTGATCCTCTTACAAATACACAAGAAGTTGCTGAAGAACTCAATGTTAAACATTCTATGGTCATTCAGTTTTTGAAACAAATTGGAAAGGTGAAAAAGCTTAATAAGTGAATACCTTATGAGCTGACTGACAGCAAAAAATATCATCATTTGAAGTGTCATTTTCTCTTATTCTATGCAATGAATCATTTATTGATTGGATCATATTGTGCGATGAAAAGTGGATTGTATATGACGACTAGTGATATGACCTGCTCAGTGCTTGGACCAAGAAGAAGCTCCAGAGCACTTTCCAAAGCCAAACTTGCACCATAATAAGGTCATGGTCACAAGTCTCCTGCAGGTCTGATCCACTAGCGTTTTCTGAATCTCAGTGAAACCATTAAATCTGAAAAGTATGCTCAGTCAATGGATAAGATACACTGAAAACTGCAAATGCATGCAGCTGGCATTGGTCAATAGAAAGGGCCCAATTCTTTTCCACAGCAATGCCCAACCGCACCTCCCACAACCAAAGCTTCAAAAGTTGAAGGAATTGAGCTATGAAATTTTGCTTCATCCAACATATTCCCTTGACTTCTTACCAACCAACTACCATTTCTTCAAGCATCTGGACAACTTGTTGCAGGGAAAACACTTTCACAACCAGCAGGAAGCAGAAAATGTTTTCTAAGAGTTTGATGAATCCCAAAGCATGGACTTTTACAATAGAGGAATAAACAAATTTATTTCTCATTGGCAAAAAATGTGTTGATTGTAATGGTTCCTATTTTGATTAATAAAGATGTGTTTGAGCCTAGTTATAATGATTTAAAATTCACAGTCCAAAGCCACAATTACTTTTGTACCAATCTAATAAAACCCCCACCAGTTAGAAAAATCTAACTACATGATGACCAAGAACACATAGCCCCCAGACTAGATTGAACCTGAGGACTGATGACATTAACCTCTTTAATATAACCTTGTTACTTCACTATCAACCTATCACAGAATTGTGCATGAGCTGATTACATACTGTGAAACTCTCTTCCTTAGCTTGCCTTTAAGAACCTTTTCCCTGAAATCCATCAAGGAGTTCAGGTCCTTTGAGCATTAGTTAGCAGTATACTTTGCTTGGTCTGGCAATAAATCTGTTCTTTCCTTCACCATAATCTGGCATTAGGAGGCTGCTTTGCTGTGCATTAGAGAAAGGACCCAAATCTGGTTTCATAACACTAATATCCAGACTTTTTTTCAACAAATACCACAGTACTACAAGATCAGAGTTTGGCTGAATCTGTTGATAGGGAACCACAGATACAGAGGGTAAACTATATAAAGTTACATGCAGATCTTCAACGGCACAGGAGTTGGCATCCCTCATCCATTAATTGTTCAGGAGTCAACTGTTCTTATCATCTATTAATGTGTATGACATTCTGGTAGCAACTACAAGGACATGTGCCAATGTGAAAGCTTCTAATTTTCTAAACCCATGGTATTATGGGGTGAATTATGTTCCCTCCACAAATCCGTATGTTAAAACCCTAATCCCTAGTACCTTAGAATGTGACTATTTGTATATAAGACCTTTAACAAAAAGTGATTGAATTAAAATTAAAATGAGGCCATTAGAGTGAACCCCAATCCAATCAAGTTTGTTGCCATAAGGGGGATGGGATGGATGGAGGAGAGGGATGGGTGGAGGAGAGAAAAAGGTGATGGACAAGTACAAACTTTCCATTACAAAATGAAAGAATCAAAAGTATGAAATTCTGAGTGTGGGGAATATAATCAATAATAATGTAATATATTTGTATGGTGACAAATGATAACTAGATTTATCCCATCGTGCTCATTTTGAAACATACAGAAATATTAAACCACTGCTACATCGTGCACTAGGAACCAATATAGTGTTGTGTGTCAATTGTACTTTGAAAACAAAGAAATAAACCAAACTCATAGAAAAAGAGATGACACTTGCTGTTGTTATCAGAGGCAGAGAGTGAGGAGAAGGGAGTTGGATGCAGACCGTGAAAAGGCACAAATTTCCAGTCATAAGATAAAAATAAGTGCCAGGATATAATGTATAGCATAATAAATATAATGAACACTGCTCTATATTATACATGAAAATTAAGAGTTCACATTCTAAGAGTTCACATCACAAGGAAAAAGCATATTTTCCTCTTTCTTTAATTTTTTATTTATATAAGGTGACGAATATTTACTAAACTTACTGTGATAATCATTAATGATGTACACCTTAAACTTATACAGTGTTCAATGCTATACGTCAATTATATCTCAATAAAACTGGAAAGAAAGAAACTAGCTAAAAATGAGGCCACTAGAGAGAGCCCTCAGAGAAGGCAATGGCACCCCACTCCAGTACTCTTGCCTAATCCCATGGACGGAAGAGCCTGGAAGGCTGCATGGGGTCGCTAAGAGTCAGACACAACTGAGCGACTTCACTTGCACTTTTCACTTCCATGCATTGGAGAAGGAAATGGCAACCCACTCCAGTGTTCCTGCCTGGAGAATCCCAGGGATGGGGGAGCCTGGTAAGCTGCCCTCTATAGGGTCACACAGAGTCAGATACCACTGAAGCAACTTAGCAGCAGCAGCAGCAGAACAGAGAGCCCTAATTCAGTCTGCCTGGCATCCTGATAAGAAGGGGCAATGTGGACACTTGAAGGACACTAGGGAGGCACATTCTCAGAGAAAAGACTGAGGCCACAGTGAGAGGACAGCCATCTCTGTCCAAGAGAGAGGCCTCAGGAGAAACTAACCATGCCAACACCTTGACCTTGGACCTTTTGGCTCCAGAAATGGAGGAAATTAATTTCTGCTCTTTAAGCCACTGGGTCTGTCTGTAGTATTTTGTTATGGCAGCCCTAGAGACTAACACATGTGGGTAAAAGCCTGAAACAACTCACAGTAGTTGCTTCAGAAACTTTCCCATTTATAACATTGCATCAGTAGGGGTTAGCCATGGGAAATAAATGCATGGAAAGACATGCTCATTTACCTTTGTTTCAGCTCTTCTGGTGAACCATTATTCTACTGTAAGGATCTGCTACCAGGGAAGGGCCCTCCACCCTGGCTTGCCTCTTCTCTGTCTCTCTGGAAGGCAATTATTCTCACCACTGTACTGCCAATGCTTCTCTGCTCTTTGTTTTTCTGGATACCAGTTTTGTTTCCACCAATTTGGTTCTCTAGGCATCGTACAGCATCTCATTGTGCAGCTAAACTTTCATAGGTGTCTCTGCTGAGAACTAATCTTGCTGAACTTCAAATGGTCCCAGTGAACTACTTATCCACCAGCTTCTTTGTGCTGCCCAATGCCAGGATGGGGGTGAGATGGCCCTGCAATGGCATGACCCTGGAAGTGAATGACTCCTGAGATTCTAGCATCACTCAACCACCTCACTCTGAATTCCATCCCCAGAGGTACCACATACCTCCTGACCATTCCTTGACCTGGGTCCTTGGCCTTCCTTCAGAGCATATACAATTTGGTTGCAGTACATAGAAGATGGGCTTCTTTGGTGGCTCAGTGGTAAAGAACTTGTCTGCCAATGCAGGAGACATGGGTTCAGTCCCTGAGTCAGGAAGATCCTCTGGAGAAGGAAATGACTACACACTCCAGTATTCTTGTCTGGGAAATTCCATGGACAGAAGATCCTGGTGGGCTATAGTCCACGGGTCATAAGGAGTCGGAAATGACTTAGCAACTGAGCATGCATGCACACTGGAGATATTTACAGAAGATTTATATGTGTNGTGTGTATAATAAAAATGTGTCAACCTTTTTCACAGTATGCTTGTACCTGTAACTTAGAAATGTCTTTTCTTTTTTCTTTACAGCCATACCTGTCCATGACTCTGAGAACATTATAATGTCCTTTTGTGCTTCTTCTCACAAGGGGTTTTCCTAGCTGTTACCTACTCAAGACATGGATGTCAAAAATTCACCATCTAGCCTTAACTCTCCTGTCTCCTATAACTGCGGTCAATCCATCCTACCCCTGGAGCCAGGCCCCATATATTTACCCTCTTCTTATGTAGAGAGCTGCCATGATTACTCAGCCATGACATTCTATAGCCCTGCTGTGATGAATTACAGTATTTCCAATAACTCGGAAGATGGGCCTAGTCGACAGACCACGAGCCCAAATGTATTGTGGCCAACTCCTGGACACCTCTCTCCTTTAGCCATCCATTGCCAGTCGTCACTTCTGTATGCAGAACCTCAAAAGAGTCCTTGGTGTGAAACCAGATCATTAGAACACACCTTACCTGTGAACAGGTAAATCCAGTCTTCATTCTGAATTATATTATAGCCTATATTCAGATTGCTTTATGATTTAGTGAGAAGAAAGATATGTGTTATACAAGGTCTTCATTATCACATAGAGCACCTAAAACATCTGATGTTCTGAATTCTAGAATATCTATTCTGATATTCTAGTTCTTACTAAAAAATTGAGCTTTTAGATCTGTGTTGTGGGGGAGAATTCACTTTATGACTGTCTTTGGAAAATATTTAATTTAAATCACTTTCTTCTTGATGAAGTGATTTGAGTTTGAAACAGGAATTTTTTACTTTCAAGTTAGATCCTTCCTATCTTGAAGTGAAATCACAGCTTAGTGTTCACGACAAATTATGTCCAAGATAAAGGTAACGATCGGTATTACAACTTGATGAAATGCTAAACAGGTGAAAAGACAAATTTTGGTACAAATTTTTAAACAGTGAACTAAATAACATTTTATAAAGATTGACAGGAAACTAAACGTGGACTTTAGTTGAATATTCTTAAACTCTTAAGTGCAAGGTAGCATGAATTATTTGCATTCAATTTGTTTTACATACACACACATATATTTTGTGCTATGTGGCTTGTGGGATCTTACTTCCTCAACCAGGGATTGAACTCGGATAGTTTTAATGATATTCATGGCTACGCAGGGCAGAGGTAGTATAGGGAGAAGCATGAGGGGGCATAACTTTACACAAGAACCCAAGTACTAAGTTATAGCATATTTGATACTGAAATTTATTAAAACTTTGAGAAAGCCATATTACACACTAATTTTATTTTTCTTTTTTAAAGAACTTTTTGATTGGTAAAAGAGAATATGAAAAATGTAGATAACTTTTTAAAAGTNATATATATATATATATATACCCTGAAAATAAGTGCTAAATGTATTCTTCAGGTATTCAGGGGAGAGTTTGTCTTGTCTTGATGCTATTAACATAAAAATGGCTTCGTAAAACAAGGAGTTTGAAGGAAAGGGTTTTAAAAATGCTTAGAAGGTGGGCTCTTCAAATCAAGCAATATAGAGAGATGAATAATAAGTACCATATATCTAATCCAGAAACTTCAGAGAAGATGTGGCAAGCCTGGCTTTGCTATTTCCCAGCTGTGTAGCACAGAACAAATTACAGCCTCTCTGAACTTCTATTTCCTCATGGGTTTATTTAGATGATTAGAAATAGCCTACATAAAATGACTTACTTTGTGCCAGGCAAATGGCCTGGATTCACTAAATGGTTTTACACTTATTATCATTGTTTCTTGATTAATGCAAATCTAACCACCATCATCTCAGCAGGACTCATTTTAGCACTCGCATGACAGACATCAGAAATCAAAATTGACCTTAGTAATGACTTAGTCCAGTTTCCTCATTCTTTTTTTTTTTTTTTTTTCAGAGAAAATGAATGCCCAGAGAAATTAAATGACTTGCCCCAGGTTACAGAACCAGTTGGTGGCAGTGACAGTGTCAGCCATGGATAAGATTTCTTACTCAGGTTCAATATACTCTTCATTTCAGAGACCTTCCTATTAGCAGTACACAAATCTTCATAAACATGTATTTATAAATATACACTAATTATATATAGACAGTCAATGAACTGAAATAAATGGAATAATTATTAAATCTAAGTGCTATGGTCCTCCTGCACATTTACACTCAGGACAACTCCAACATATAGAGTAATTGAAGGTTCTTGATTATCTTTAACAAATCTAATCTTCCTCACAAGCCCTGACCCTGTCAAACAGGGACAGAGTTCATGGTGGAGATTTTAACTGGCTAATTAATAGCATCTCAGACTCTGGCTTGAACATTGTTCTGGGAAAGTGCTTTGTTTTATAGATGGCCATTTGCAAATCTCAAAATGGCTACTGGGAATGTGGGGAAGGGACAACAGGGGGGTCGCTGGCCTCTGCAGAGATGGAGGGGAGACCTGGAACTCCTATAGTGACCTCTGCATGTCTGGATCCTCCCAGATCTCAGCTATGCAATGGCTTCTTCACCCCCAGGCTTACTGCACTATGTTCTGAGATGCAGTATAAATATGTGAATTGTTCTCTTGGACACTTGAGAGCTTTGTTGTCCCCCCCCGTCCCATTGTCAAAAAGCCCAGCCATCCGGTGCGAAATGAGGCTGTCTTTGCTGTGCTTCTGCACCACAGCCACTTTGCTTCATCCCACGGTAGCCACCCACAGGTCAGTCGCCAAGCTCTGGTTTCAGCTATCCTCCTCCAACTTGTCTGTGGGACATGTGGGCACTTCCAAGTCCCCTCCTTGCCCTGTGAAACAAAGGAAGCCCTGAGCATTTTGCTCAGGTTCTCTCTCTGCTTAGCAATACCATAACTTCATTTTTTTTTTTTTTCTGTGCCATGGCTGACCCATGTTGTCACACTTTCCAGAGATTAAAATTGGAATGGGCAAAAAACCCTTCTGACTGGGCTTTCCCCTCAGTTAACTCCACACCTCTGACTAGATTTCAGAAGACCTGGTGAAAGTCATGACCCTTACGTCTCATTCTTTGCTTTTTTTCTCCACTTGATATCTTTTTTTCCCAACTTTATTGGATCATAAAGGACTCTCATTACCCATCCTCTTCAGTTCAGTTCAGTTCAGTCACTCAGTCNGCGACCGCAGAATACAGCGCGGACCATGGCACAGGGCGACCTCGGCACACAACCCGAATCTCAGTGAAGGATGACAGCAGCACACAGCCCTGAAATCTGTTCAGGGTGACAGCGGCACAGAGCCTGGAACTCGTCGCTAGTCAACCGCGAATAAAAGCCAAGACCTCTGCCCACAGCGACCATGGCACACTGCCCAGACCTCGGTGCAGGGCAACTGCAGCACACTGCGAACCTCAGTNTCTCAGTGAAGGATGACAGCAGCACACAGCCCTGAAATCTGTTCAGGGTGACAGCGGCACAGAGCCTGGAACTCGTCGCTAGTCAACCGCGAATAAAAGCCAAGACCTCTGCGCACAGCGACCATGGCACACTGCCCAGACCTCGGTGCAGGGCAACTGCAGCACACAGTGCGAACCTCAGTGAAGGGCGACTGCGCCACACAGACCGGAACTCATCTCCAGCCGACCGTGAAACAGAGCCCGGACCTTGGCGCCGGGTAACCGCAGCACGAGCCCAAACATTGTCTAAGGGCTAATACGGCACTCAGCCCGAGCCTCAGTGAAGGTTGACTGCAGCACATAGACCAGAAATCCTTGCAGGGCGAGCATGTCAAAGAGCCTTGTACACGTCGGTAGCTGATCATGGAAAACGGCCTGGACCTCGGCGCAGGGATACCACGGCAAAAAGGCCGGACGTCGTTGCAGGGCGACCATGACACACAGCCCAGAACACAGGGAAGGGTGACTGTGGCACACAGCCTGAAACTCAGTGAAGGG
>SJYV01009048.1:0-10326 GCA_006410875.1 Neotragus pygmaeus | reverse complement strand
TGATTCATTTCATATATGATATTATACATGCTTCAATGCCATTCTCCCAAATCATCCCACCCTCTCCCTCTCCCACAGAGTCCAAAAGACTGTTCTATACATCTGTGTCTCTTTTGCTGTCTCGCATACAGGGTTATCATTACTATCTTTCTAAATTCCATATATATGCGTTAGTATACCGTATTGGTGTTTTTCTTTCTGGCTTACTTCACTCTGTATAATAGGCTCCAGAATCATTTAGATATTTTAAATCTGAATGATCTTTTCAGTACAAGGTTCAAGAGCAAGAAAGGAGAGTGTGTTTGTATGTTGATGGCCCCTCTTGGAGGACTGAGTGGGTGGGCAGCTCTGGGCCTCTGTCCTTTACGATAGGCAGAAGACGTTCCTCTTGGTACCATGGGCTTCAACAGAAGCTTGGTGGATATGCCTCACTTGCCTACATTAGCTGTTTATAATCTACCTGAAATCTAGCCAAGAGTAATAGATTTAACAAATCAGGCTCATAATGAAAAACAGATTGCAATTCAAAATTGTGTGTTGGAAGGAAAATCCAAATACTTAAAATATGTTAGTATGAATGTATTGAAGACCCTTTACCCATTTTGATATCATCCACAGCCTGTTTTCTCGCCTTCTCCTCCTGGCTGCCTTTCTGCCTTGTAGGTATTTCATTCTTTATTGCTTCTACTAGCCAGAAAACATGCATAGGAAATTCAAGCTGATCATATACCTTTAATGTGAGAATGTGTCAAATCTTCTTTCTCATATGATCACAGAATACTTTGGAAAAGCAGAGCAGGGCTGGTAGTACTGTGGATGCCACTGTGATCCCCGGTCCTGCAGTAGCCATAGCTAACAGAGAACAGTCCTAAACGGGCCGGTGGCAGACGTTACCAAGCAGCTGGAATTGGCATGGGAGACCCGGCCTGAGTGTTGTGTGTGTCTTGAAGTTTACATGCTACTATGTCACCACTTTACTGGGAGGAAACTGACACCCAGAGATGTCAAGGGATGTCGACCGAGGTCCCACTAAGTTTGTGGCTGGTGAATGATCAGAACACAGGTGATCTCACGCCCTCTGGTCGTATACTATTTCTGCTACCCATATTGCTATCGGTGCACTGGGAAGACGGTGTGCCAAAACACACACAAAAAAGCAAATAACAACAAAACCAACAACCGGTAGAAGGCTCAGACCCTGAGTGAGGAGGTTGTGGTTAATTTCATGTCCATTGGTTGTATGCGTGCTCAGTCGTGTCTGACTCTTTGTCTTTGTGACCTATGAACTGTAGCCTGCCAGGCTCCTCTGTCCATGAAATTTTTCCAAGCAAGAATACTGCAGGGGGTTGCCATTTCCTTCTTCAAGGGATCTTCCTGATCCAGAGATCAAACCTGCATCTCTTACATCTCTTGCACTGGCAGGTGGATTCTTTACCACTGAGCTATCTGGGAAGCCCGACTGGCATGCCCGTTGGTTAAGCTGTTCTAACTGATTGGTTCTGTGTATTAAATGGAAATAAATGAGATTTTAAAATTAAATGGTGGATTAGGATCTGGAGCATGGTAAGTATTTAATAATATTGATTGAATGAATGAATGACTGATTGGTGCTTTGTAAATTCACTGAAGGAAGAGTTCCCCACAGACAGAAAAACCTCAGAGGTAAAGGCTTGTTTGAAGGACTCTAGTCTATGTGTATGGAGAAGGCAGTGGCACCCCACTCCAGTACTCTTGCCTGGAAAATCCCATGGATGGAGGAGCCTGGATGCAGTCCATGGGGTCGCTGAGGGTCGGACACGACTGAGCGACTTCACTTTCACTTTTCACTTTCATGCATTGGAGAAGGAAATGGCAACCCACTCCACTGTTCTTGCCTGGAGAATCCCAGGAACGGGGGAGCCTGGTGGGCTGCCCTCTATGGGGTCACACAGAGTCAGACATGACTGAAGTGACTTGGCAGCAGCGGCAGCAGTCTATGTGTATAGTAAGATGCATACATAGAGACTCATCCTGCTGCAAAATATGGTGGCAGGAAAAGCTTAAGCTGTAGTTTTTGGATACATTAGAATAAATGGATGAAAGATGATAGGAATCATTAAAATATCAATTGAAAAAATCTCATTTGCATTGTAATTTAACAAATTCACTATTATAAAGCTAATTCACAATTGAGTCCTCAGTTTGTAATCCTTAAATGAGATTTACTGTGCATTTTAGCAAATCTTGCCTGTTGATTTGCAGATAGACTGGTTTCACCGTGTGGAAGACTTGGTTCTGGCAGATGCTGCTTTTTCTAATGTGTTTTTCATTTATAATTCCCTGGTGGAGCTGGTAAAGAGTCTAGCTGCAGTGCGGGAGTCCTAGGTTTGATCCCTATCAATGCCTGGGTTGGAAAGATCCCCTGGAAAAGGGAATGGCTGCCCACTCCAATATTCTGGCCCGGAGAATTCCATGGACTGTCCATGGGGTCTCAAAGAGTCAGACAGGACTGAGTGACTTTCACTTCACTAATACATACTGTTAAAAGCCAAACAGGACAGGTTGCGATGAAAAGCAGCTGTTCCTGGTCAACTTTTTCCTGTATGATTCCTCCTTACTTTTTACTCTAGGTCTTTCTTCTGGTATTTACCATAATTCTTCCAAATAATGTGCATGTTCTTATCTTGATATTTCAGATTTGCCTGTCTACTGACTTTCTGTTATGAATAATAAAGATCTCTTTCTTCTCTTTCTTCATGTATGAACATTTTCCCCTACTCCTTCCTCCTAATATGATTTTTGTTGAACATATATTCAGTTTTTTTCTAATCACATATATGTATGTCATATAGAAAGTCTGATTGTTCATGTCTAGTTCAGTAGTGTACCATGCTTGCATTTCCTTTCTTGTTTAGATTGCTGTTTTTGAATCTCCTAGCCTTTCCAATTTCTGTTCTGTTTTTGCATCTCCTAGCCTTTCCAATAACTATGTAAAATATCTCTCTATTAAACTTGCCACATAGGTAAACTTGAAAAATACTCTCTTAGTTCCATCCTTTCCCAGACTCCCTCTGGAACCTGTTTTAGTTGTTCCTTGTTTATTCCCTTTGAATGAAACACATCCTCTGGTTACTTCAGGGAAAGGGTGCATGATAGGGAAATGTTTTGAGACTTCATCTGTCTCAAGGTGTTTTCATTCTACTTTGCACTTAACAGAGAGCTTGGAGTGTGTAGCTTCTGAGGGGATAAGCACTTCTTTTGGAATCCTAAGCTAATGTCCCATTGTTTTCTATCTCCTGTTGCTGCTGGCGTAAAGTCTGATGTCTTCCCAGCTCCTGGTCCTTTATATGTGACCAGATGTTACCGTGCAGGAAGCTTTTGGAAAGTTTAGGAGGGAGTTCAACTGTTATGGCCCAGAGAACAGGCTCTGAACAAGGCAAGGCTCAGATCCTGTCTCTGTCCCTATTAATGGGGCTTAGCTTTTGTGATTCATCTATAATTATGGGTTCCTACAACAAAGATTTATTGGGGGATGAAATGAATCAAGGCCATACATGTAGAGCATTTGGCAAGGTCCTTGTGAAGCAGACTGCACTCAGTAAGTACATCCTGCCCCTCCTCTTCTCCAGGATTCTGCATTCAGTTATTTTACACCTTGTTTTGTGCCTCATTTCACCTATTGTGCTATAAGTTGGTGACCCTTTATGCTTTGGGTAGACATGTTGTGAAATTTTTGCCGGCAGGTGATAATACTAGTAGAATGACCTAGCTTACAGAATTTCCATGGAGATGAACTCCAACCAGATAAAATCTTTTGAAATGTATGTAGTGCTAGAGGAAAGAATAAGGCATGTCTGATTTTACAACCTAAAGGCTGGACTGGGGTCTATGGGACAGTCTCATCTTCATGTGTGTGATGAGGAAACGCCGTGGTTCTGGAAAGAAGGATGTATCCTTACCCCCTGTGTCTCTCTACATAAAGAGATGCTAGCATCAAGAGATAGAGACCTAGGAAACCCTCCAATGCCTCTTTAAGTCAAAGTGACTCAGATGAACCAGTGCCACCTGAGAAAGAGTCTCATTTGCTACGATGCTTCTGAAAGAGTGTTACAAATGCCAAAGAAGTGGCTAGGGCTGATGTGTCAAAAGCTAACCTGCCAGCTGGCAGCATGCCTTATGTGCTGACAGAGTTCTTATTATTTTCCTGCACCTTCTCCTCCCCTCCTCTTCTTTCCCTTCTTGCCTGGCTCTGCTTCTTCTGCTCTTATCTTCTGGCCCATCTCCTCCTGGTCGACTAGGGAACTTACCTTCCTGTGTCAGTCTGCACATACTTGGGGGGCTGCTGGCAGTGAAGCCAGGCTTACACAGCACAGAAAGACAGACAAGTGGAATCCGGTGTTCTTTGCTCATAGGGGAGCAAGGCAGAGGGAGTCCTAGAGAGGCACAGGCTATCCCCAGGCAGATTAAGAGAGAAAGGGTTTGGGGACAGAGTTCAGCCGTCAGCTGCCAACCTCAAACTCCCACTCTTTCTCCAGCAAGCCATGGAATTTTTATCAGGTGCCCCCTGGGGCTCTATTAGACTGCTGATAAATTTAAAACAATGCAGAAGTAAAATAACTGGGGAAAGATTAAAAAGAAAAAACTGACATTGAAAATTAGGTAGTCTTTTTATTTGGCTGCACCATGAGGCACGTGGAATCTTAGTTCCCTGACCAAGGATCGAACCTATGCCTCTGGCATGGAAGTGTGAAGTCTTAACCAGTGGACCACCAGGGAAGTCCCTGGAAGCCTTTCTGTGCTGGATTTGATGTATGCAGGATGGCGCTGCAGCAGCTTTGAGCTCTCTGGGCCGAGCGTGCATGGGAAGGCAGGCCTGAAAGGAGGAGGAACGATGCCAGTTCCCAGCTAGAGTAGGTGAGGCCTCTGTGATGGGGGCTGACTCAGGCTCCCTGCCACGCGTCTGTTGGGATCTTATCTAAAATCACATAACCCTCACGGCACTTTATGATACTATAATTGACATAGATGCCCGTGGAAAAATAGAATTAGGGTTTTAAAATAATCTTGTCATTGAAATAACATATACATCACACTTTACTTGAGGGGAGGAATTCTGATTTTGTGAATCTGTCATTCATCAAGCACCTGCTACGTACTAGGTGCTGTGCTGGGTGCTGATACAAAAATGGAAAAGAGCATAATCCTTGCTCTTGGCAAATGGTTGTTCTCACGAGAAGTGTCTTCCTTCGGTGCCCATGGTGAGAACATCTGAAAGTTTTTCTTAACCCTTTTTTTGTGAACATTTTGACCTAACCATCTTTATGTGAAAAATTGATAAATGATTGACTAATATTTTTAGTTTTAAATACTATGGATTAATGTTAGTAGAGGACCTTTCTACCAAGAAGGGAGAGTACATTATTTCCTGAGTCTCCTAACAATTTCTCCATCCCTTTGAGGAGATGTGAAGAATATATTTTTAATCCCCACTGAACTGATGGGAAAAAAAAAATTCAGTGGGATGGTTTTGGGGAAATGAGCTAAACATTTAAAAAAACTGAATTAGACTTTGTATCAAATGAAAATCCAGATGGATTAAAGATTTAAATTGTTTTAAAGAAAGAAAAGAACCAGAATAGCACTGCAGAAAACATAAGTCAAGTTATATAACCTTAGTTAGGGAAAGAGAACAAGAATTTTTCAAACATGATTCCAAACTCAAAAATCACCAAAGAAACAACTAAAAAAGCGTATTCCTTGAAATATATGAGCTTTATTATTGGGATTCCTGAACGGTCCCACCTTGTACTTCTCTAAGATGTTTACCATGATATTGAACCTGATAATAGTTATTAAGCAGTTCAAACATATTTATAGACACTGTCACATGCCAAGGACCATGTGAATGCTGATGAAGCACTTGGGAGCAAGGCCAGCATGATCTCACCCCAGGACAAAAGAAAAGGGGAACGCTTTGGCCAGGAGGAGATCCTAAACTCCTATAAGGCAGGCAGTGCCTCACCATGGAAGCCCCCGCTTCTCAAACTTTGTTCCGTTAAGTGTCTGCTTTTGATGTTTATGTCAGTGATCAGTGATGTTGCCTGAATCTTCTGAGTGGCTCCTATGAACAGAGTCAGTGCTAAATGTCAAATATGAGGAAGAAAGACAGCCCTGGACCCCTGGCTGTACTAAAGAGATGAACATGCATCACACAGATGAATATATTTAGATGTTTAAAGTCCAGTGAAGGAAAAGTGTAAGGGGCTAGGAGGGAGTTATAAAGGGATCTTAATTTAGATTTGAGGGGAAAAAAAGGCTTCTTTGAGAAAACACAACTAATTAAAGCCTGAAAGATAACGATGGGGTTAGCCCTCAAAATGGGGGAGACAGAGCCACAGGCTCACTTTGAATTGGCGTATTTGGGAATGGGAAGGTCGTGATGACCTTGGGTTTATCTGAAACAGAATTTTAGGCTCTGAGTGGTGGGGTGGCGTGATTTGCTTGACATTTAAGAATGGTGACTCAATTCCTGCTACTGTTTTGGGTAGTTAAACCTGTTTTTTAAGAGAATAAACCTTGACATGTATACATTTTAGTAGTAAGGACTTGGCCCAGCAAGAAAGATGAGAGTGAGAAATACTCACAGGAAAAGCAGTTGCTTATAATAAGGGGGCACAACCAGCTGGGATGCAGTGAATCTATTTTGCAGGGCCTCTCTGCCTCACATGCCTTGGTGTGACCAGGCTAGTCGAACCCGAGGTGTACCCCTATTGAAATGTTTATAAATATGTCACTACAAAGCAGGAAGCCTCATGTTCATGAAGCTTGTTAGTCATAATTCAAGATTTGAATTGGAACAAATTGTCTTCCTTTTACCTTTTATCTTAAAGATAAAAACATCCTGAGGATGTTTTTACTGACTTTTAATTATTAAGAGGCTCTAATTTTAGTAGCATAAACATCTTAATAAAACACAACCTGAAAAGCATTCAGTCAAGATAAATCACATGTTAATTTGTAAGTGGTGGAGTTAGTTTGCATTCTGTTTCTCAAGGGCCTAATATTTCAGGGAAAAGAGAAATAATATTGTTAAAAAAATATCTTTTTATAGTCTCTTTGTGTATTCGGAACATTAAAGAAAGACAGTTATAAACTATCATTGCAAAGATTTTCTTTTTAACTTGACTTTGTATGGATACTGAGACAATCTGGGGACTTAAACGTATTTATCATGTTACTGCCTTTGTAAGCTTTTCATCTTACTGGTTTTTCATGGCCACTTCTTTCTTTCAGAATTCTCAGAATTCTGGATTACACTTGTGTTTTAACTTTCTCCTACATTATTATTCATGTTTATATTTGCTTCCCTTCTACTTCCAAATAGAAACATCCAGTACATTTACCTGTTAAACAATTTCTACAATCTAGAGATTGTAGCATTTCATTGGAATAATTGACTGAACTTGGTAGAAGGATTCTAGAGATATATAAGAATGAGCATGAAATTGATTTGCCTTCAATTCAGTTTCAATGTGCAGTAGTAGCAGAACTTGAAGTCAGGAGTATGGCGTCGGTGACCTCTGGGATTCGCTATCTCCTGTGTCCTTCCTAGATATTTATTTGAACTCCCTTTCCACATCCTTTTACATTCCCACTTTGACTAGATGTTAAATTGAATACAACCATGGACCCCTGCCTTGGGGTGAATCATCACCTAAAATGTTTCCCTCTTTATATGGAGTATGTATATCCACGCTTGCTGGTGTATGCAGACAGTGTAAAATGTATTCACAGTCCCTGCAACTAGAGTTTCAGAATTAATCAGTGGGAGGCATGTGGAGCTTCTGTATCACATTGAGATGTCAGCTGTTGTCACTTTCAATTCCCTGGCAGCACCTCAGGTAGTAAGCTAGAGCTGAATTATGCAGGGCAAAAAATTTTTTTTTTTTTTTTTTTTTTGACTCTAGGGGTGCTATGAAATAGTAAAGGGTTTTGCAACTAATGAATGAATTGATTTCTAGTCCTCTTGAAGTTCTTTGTATCCTGTTTTGCAGCTATCATCTTGCTTCTAAGTAGAGACCCAGTTATTAAAGACCCAGGGCCTTACCTGTTCATATATGTTATTTTGGCCGTATTGAATGCTAGTCCTACAAACTTGCTGTTCTAAAGGCAGACACAGACTAATGGTTACAATCCAAGGCTTTTACAGCCTGACTCTCTTAGCTACATGCCTTACAGTCTTGTCTTTGATGTAGTTTCACACATATGCACAGAGGGTTAATATCTTACCAAATAAGTACTTCTGCTCTCAAATATTTGGAAAGACATGGATGATGAATTTGGAGCTTATTAGTGATTTCTATATTATTTGATATTCATTGCTTTGTGTGTTTCTGGAATTCTATGGCAAGCCCATATTTGTTATCATTATCTGCAGTAAATCCATGCACACTGCAATAGGATTATCTGCCTACACTCAATCAGCTTTATGACCACTTACTGGAATATATCATTTACTGAAATTAAATGTGACAAGCATTTGAAAATCCGGATCATACTCCTCCATCCACGTGGCATCCAGGTCACTCTTGGGTTATGAGCCACTGAAACACTTCTTTTAATTCAGATATTTTTCTAACTGCACTGCAGGATGAGGCTGGCTTATATTTCTCTTAATTTACATATTTTTGCAGAAATCTAGCTAAGGTTGTCATGTTTCTCTGAGTTGGTGACAAATGTTGATAGAACTCTGTAAATGTATTTTTATAAGCAAGCTGAATTGCATTTGATGTGATGGCCTCAATCTGACATTGTTGATGTCTTATAAATTGAGCAATCAGAAAAAATAATTTTGTATAGAAAGAAACCTAGCTCTAATGATTATACTTTACAAGAGATTAAAATAGGAAATGTTGTTTAATATGTTATTGTTAGACAGCTTTTTGGTTTTGTAATCAAAAAAGCAATTCCAAGAGGCTGCTTTTTTTTAAAACCCCTCTTTTCATTTTAAATATTCAGAGTTGCCCCCATCCACCAAAATAAGATGATAAATGAACATTTATTGAACCTTAACTCTAGGCCAGGCATTATGCTAGGTGCTTGAAATACTGAACTGATTAAGACATAGCACCTACTCTTGACAAACTCACAGTCTAGTGGGAAGATTAGTATATTTAAATGAATATTTACTCTGGTGTGACAGGTACTATAATTATAAAATTCACAGTGTACAGTAATGGCTCCAAGAAATAACATATTTTGCTTCAAAACCAAAGGTAATATACAGAGTACAAGCAGAAAGTGGGGTGCATGGTTTATAAAGAATTTTAAAATAGTAACAAATCCAGTTAAAAGTTGGACTCCGTTTTGCTGTCATTATGCTGACAGTTCTAAGCCGTGTTAGTGATAAAGCCTCTTCCTACTGGGAGGGACTTCACAGGCCCTGCCCTTGGCCACCACTGGCGGTGACTGTATTGGGAATGGCGAGGGGTTGAGGAGGGGGCCAAGAAAAGCTCCAAATGGCAAGGTGACATATTTTGTGAAAAAATGAGGAAATTCTCAAGTAGGAAATTTGGAAGGATGTTCCAAGAAGGCACCAAGCACATATATAAAGACGTATAAAACAGCATGCTTGACTGCAGTGCAGGGGGAAATGGCAGTCATTTTCAATAGATGATGATGACCCATTAGATATCCACATGGGAAAAATATCAATCTCAACCACCATCTTGTAAGATAGTGTATTATACACAATAACTAGTTCTAAATATCATGCAGATCTAAATGTAAAATTTAAAGCAATTATAGTTTTAGAGGAAAGTAGAAGGTGGTCATGGTCTTTGTCTTTTGAATGGAACACAAAAATCTTTAAAAGGAAAAATAGATGAGAACTTGGAGCATATTAAAACTAAGTATTTCTCTTTTACAAGAGATACCATTCAGTTCAGTTCAGTTCAGTCGCTCAGTCATGTCCGACTCTTTGCAACCCCATAAATTGCAGCACACCAGGCCTCCCTGTCCATCACCAACTCCCGGAGTTCACTCAAACTCATGTCCATCGAGTCGGTGATGCCATCCAGCCATCTCATCCTCTGTCGTGCCCTTCTCCTCCTGCCCCCAATTCCTCCCAGCATCAGAGTCTTTTCCAATGAGTGAACTCTTCACATGAGATGGCCAAAGTATTGGAGTTTCAGCTTTAGCATCAGTCCTTCCAATGAACACCCAGGACTGATCTCCTTTGGAATGGATTGGTTGGATCTCCTTGTAGTCCAAGGGACTCTCAAGAGTCTTCTCCAACACCACAGTCCAAAAGCATCAATTCTTTGGTGCTCAGCTTTCTTCACAGTC
>SJYV01009040.1:0-12633 GCA_006410875.1 Neotragus pygmaeus | reverse complement strand
TTTTTCCATGATCCAACAGATGTTGGCAATTTGATCTCTGGTTCCTCTCCCTTTTCTAAAACCAGCTTGTATATCAGGACGTTAACGGTTTACGTATTGATGAAACATACTTGGAGAATTTTGAACATTACTAGCATGTGAGATGAGTGCAATTGTGTGGTAGTTTGAGCATTCTTAGGCATTGCCTTTCTTTGGACTTGGAATGAAAACTGATCTTTTCCAGTGCTGTGGCCACTGCTGGGTTTTCCAAATTTGCTGGCATATTTNTTGAACATTACTAGCATGTGAGATGAGTGCAATTGTGTGGTAGTTTGAGCATTCTTAGGCATTGCCTTTCTTTGGACTTGGAATGAAAACTGATCTTTTCCAGTGCTGTGGCCACTGCTGGGTTTTCCAAATTTGCTGGCATATTTAGTGCAGCACTTTCAAAGCATCATCTTTCAGGATTTGAAACAGCTCAACTGTAATTCCATCACCTCCACTAGCTTTTTTTGTAGTGATGCTTTGTAAGGCCCACATTCCAAGATGTCTGGCTCTTGATTAGTAGGAATTAAATTAAAATGTGTAAATATTCACCTACTCCTACTTGTCTAAATCTGATAAGTGAATGGAAGCCAAAACTAAAGACCTTACCTTATACACTTAGGAAAAATAAAATAAAATCAGCAAAAGGTAAACATGATCTAGAAAAGAACAAACAAGCTGACTGCAAAATACATTTGGCTGCACATGGATGTCTATACCAACTTCATTTATAACTGCCAAACCTTGAAACATCTAAAATGCTCTTCAATAAATAAAGTGAAAGAGTTATATCCAATTCTTTGCAACCCCATGTACTGTAGCCTGCCAGTCTCCTCTCCTCATAGGATTCTCCAGGAAAAAATACTAGAGTGGGTTGCTGTTCCTTTCTCCAGGGAATATTCTGAACTGAGGGATCAAACCCAAGTCTTCCACATTACAGGCACATACTTTATTGGCTGAGGCACTATAGAAGCCCAAAACTGAGGCATATATTGACAATGTATTAAAAAGAAATGAGCACAGTATTAAAAAGAAATGAGCTACCAAGCCATGAGAAGATATGGTGGACACATAAATGAATATTATTAAGTAAAAGATAAAAACATGAGTCTCTAAAAGTTAAGTGACTAGTTCAAACTGCTAGTAAACAGGAGAAAAATAAATGAGTGCTTTCTGTGAGTGAATAAAACAGATTCTGATCAATTTGGTAATTATATTCTTCTTAACACAATAGAAGTAACCATTTATGTTATTATTGTGAGATGGTATTATAAATTTGAAGCATGAGTAATCTCTCAGTAAACTATTGTTATTATTACTTTGTACTACTTACGATATTACAAAAATTGATTTTCTGAAGTCTTACATACCTGAAAAAAACACATGGAATTCAGTATGAAGTAAGGGATTAAATACCTGAACTTTAGGGTATACTTTTGGGCCTGAGCATGTATGATCTGTGGAAATGAAGTGGCATAAGAGAAAAACAAAATGGTCAGCAGAATAGAAGCTCTGCTGAGATAGGCAATGTCCATGGCTCCAGGGACGTGACCTTGGACAACAAAGTGGGAGGGTTTTTGTGAAGCTTTGTTTAGAAATGCCTCTGGGGACATGATTTCTTAGAGTATTCAAAGGCCAATTAATTGTTACATTGTCATAGAAGTCATATTCTGCTCTTCTCGACCAAATTTCCTTTAGGCATAGGCATAAAATAGATGACTCTATGACTCTCAGGACTGAAAATGTTTGTTTGCTTGCATGAGAATTGCAGAACACTTGTTTTATTTATTTATTTTATCTGAAGGTCCATTGGTTCCATCACTGACTGACTGACTTACATTCTACTCCCTGAGCAAATATATACAATTTTCTAAGACTATGCAAAATGAGTGTTTCAAGAAGAAACTATTCCTGATTCAACCTAAAAATTCATTGCACAGCCATTAGATGTGATGGTCAGTGAATTAGTGAAATAACCATTTCATTTTTTAAAAGAATATTTGAACAAGTGTGCATTATATATCATTTAAATTTATTCTCTTTAGTTTAACTTTTGATTACCATAAAATTATTTGGCTAACTTTACTGTTAGTTGCACATTGTTCGCAAGTAGAATTCCAGTTGAAAATAACAGTTGTGTTAGAGTGATAAAATATTCTATCCATAGCGAATTGCATTGAGTCCTATTTTGGTTCTTTTATATTTTCCTTCATAATTGTATCAAGGAATAGCCCAGTTTATGCTTGCATATCTCCACTGACTAATAATTTCCTACCTTGAAAATCCTTCCCATCCTGAAATGGACTAGAGTTATTCAATTCAATTAAGATAATTTTATAACATATCATATTCTGATACACCTAATAGAAAATTTGAACTTATGGCAGAAATTTTACCTTAACTATAGCAGCAGCAGCATTCTTATAATTTAACCAGCAAAATAATAAAAGAATGCTGAATTTTTGTGAAATGCTGCTAAGAAAAAAAAATTATTTATATTATTGTAGTGCAGAGAAAATTGCGACAGTAATTAGTGTTAACAAATGCCCTAAGATAAACAATATCTTAGAGTAATTTTGTTTATTAACAGATTATCAAAATTAAAACTTTTCCTGATTATCTTCATAAATCTGTGCTGTTATATTTCTTTTATTTTATCTTTATTGGATTTTTAAACAAAATGTGTAAATGGCAATTTCAGAAACTGCTCACTCAAAAAATACAGTAAGGAATAGTAAACTAGCACATCATACCCATACATGACCGTAGGGTATTTTGAATTATTTCTTATCTTATTCATTGTATTCTGAATTTTTCTAGTAGTATATTAAATCTATAAATATAGACAATGTGTTTTTAAGTGGTGAGCAATGTTGACAAACCATAGGGAAGGGGAGAAAATCAATTCTATTTACTGAGCTCATTAAAAATATTTGCCATATAGGGCAAAGTATTTAATGAAATTGATGAGAAAACGATGTTTGGATAGAGTTTACAGTGATTGCAAAAGCTGGCCACAGAATCTTAAGCATTTTCTCAGATCTCTCTTGCTTGAGAAATTTGATTCTTTCATGTTTATTTTCCCTCTTTTTTCTTCTCATAACTGTCTCAAGAATTCCTTAATTTGACGTTGTATTTTGACTATGCTATAGCACAATATAGCACAATGTCAAATTAAGGAATTTCATATATATATGAAATTATATATATATATATTTATTTTGAAATGCTTAATTTTATAGGAAATGGGTAGGTGGTAGGTAGTGGGAAGTGGATGTTTGCTATATTTCAGTAAAATAACTTTGTCAATGCTTAAAATGAAAGTGATAGTCATTCAGTTGTGTCTGACTCTTTGCGACCCCAAAGACTGTAGCCCACTATGCTCCTTTGCCCATGGAATTCTCCATGCCAGAATACTGGAGTGGGTAGCCATTTCTTTCTCCAGGGGATCTTCTTGTCTTAGGGATTGAAACTAGGTCTCCAATATTGCAGGCAGATTCTTTACCATCTGAGCTACCAGGGAAGCCCACTTAAAATATCAGACCAATATTAAATAAGCACCCTTAATTACTGAAAACATAAATTATCTAGTATCTTATAGCTATTTTTCTAATTCTCTATTTTGGGTTGCCAATCTTATTCTAGTGTGCTCTTAATGACATAAACTAACAGGAAGTCATCTGCTAAAGGAAAAATATTGTGAAATTTGACTACCAGCATCTCAGAGGAGAGCNGAAAAAAAAATTATTTATATTATTGTAGTGCAGAGAAAATTGCGACAGTAATTAGTGTTAACAAATGCCCTAAGATAAACAATATCTTAGAGTAATTTTGTTTATTAACAGATTATCAAAATTAAAACTTTTCCTGATTATCTTCATAAATCTGTGCTGTTATATTTCTTTTATTTTATCTTTATTGGATTTTTAAACAAAATGTGTAAATGGCAATTTCAGAAACTGCTCACTCAAAAAATACAGTAAGGAATAGTAAACTAGCACATCATACCCATACATGACCGTAGGGTATTTTGAATTATTTCTTATCTTATTCATTGTATTCTGAATTTTTCTAGTAGTATATTAAATCTATAAATATAGACAATGTGTTTTTAAGTGGTGAGCAATGTTGACAAACCATAGGGAAGGGGAGAAAATCAATTCTATTTACTGAGCTCATTAAAAATATTTGCCATATAGGGCAAAGTATTTAATGAAATTGATGAGAAAACGATGTTTGGATAGAGTTTACAGTGATTGCAAAAGCTGGCCACAGAATCTTAAGCATTTTCTCAGATCTCTCTTGCTTGAGAAATTTTATTCTTTCATGTTTATTTTCCCTCTTTTTTCTTCTCATAACTGTCTCAAGAATTCCTTAATTTGACGTTGTATTTTGACTATGCTATAGCACAATATAGCACAATGTCAAATTAAGGAATTTCATATATATATGAAATTATATATATATATATATTTATTTATTTTGAAATGCTTAATTTTATAGGAAATGGGTAGGTGGTAGGTAGTGGGAAGTGGATGTTTGCTATATTTCAGTAAAATAACTTTGTCAATGCTTAAAATGAAAGTGATAGTCATTCAGTTGTGTCTGACTCTTTGCGACCCCAAAGACTGTAGCCCACTATGCTCCTTTGCCCATGGAATTCTCCATGCCAGAATACTGGAGTGGGTAGCCATTTCTTTCTCCAGGGGATCTTCTTGTCTTAGGGATTGAAACTAGGTCTCCAATATTGCAGGCAGATTCTTTACCATCTGAGCTACCAGGGAAGCCCACTTAAAATATCAGACCAATATTAAATAAGCACCCTTAATTACTGAAAACATAAATTATCTAGTATCTTATAGCTATTTTTCTAATTCTCTATTTTGGGTTGCCAATCTTATTCTAGTGTGCTCTTAATGACATAAACTAACAGGAAGTCATCTGCTAAAGGAAAAATATTGTGAAATTTGACTACCAGCATCTCAGAGGAGAGCATTTAAAGGTGGATTATTGAGCTGAGGCTAATAAGTGGATGAGTGCAACATTTAACTCCTTTTGCTGCTGCTTATAAACACTCTTCTACATTACATTTGAACCTCCTTACAAAAACCAATAACATCTCTATGCTTTTGCCAAACAAGATGCTTAAGTCTTCCTCTTTCTCTCCTAAAAGGAAATGCAAATCCTAAACATTCTGGACAATGCTAGTTTCTCTTCTAGTTCAGCTTGCAATCTTTATTGAATACTCTCTAACACTAAGTCTAGATTGTAAAATTAATACTCAAAATTTAAAAAAGAAAAAGGTATGTAATTAAACATATGAAAATTATGCAATATTGAATTAGCCCTTGTTTCTGTGATTGGGATCAGGAATTTAGATGTAGTGAAGATGGCTTATGTTTGCTCTGTGATGTCTGGGGTTGCAACTTAGAAAATTCAAAAGTTCATTAACTGGCAGCTAAAGTTGTTTAGCACCCTGAATTACATGCCTGGAAGGTGATGCTGACTGTGAGCTAGGACCTCGGCTGAGCTGTTGGCCATAAAAATCTGTATCTGTCTAGTATATGTGGGTTTTCAATGGACTAATTTGGGTTTCTGTACAGTATGGAAGCTGAAAAAAATTTTTTTCTTTCACACCTTCTATTCTATGCTTTCTAAAGTTAAACAACCAGTGAAACATTAGCAAATGTCATGAACTAGAATAGACCTACAGACCTAGACATCTTGTGGCCTATACAAACTAGACAATCAAATACATTGGCTGAGGTTTTGACTACTAAGAAGAATGTTTTCACCTCTACCCTTTTGGAAACATTCATGCTTGAGGCTATAATGCTATAACATTCCATGCTCAGTCAATGCTGAATTTTCTTGTAGAACTAAATGCAAACAGATGCAATCATGTGTTTCCTCCTCTGTCAAACCCCTGTAAGATCACAGCTATTGACTGAGGTAAAAGAAACAATTTGGCAAGGGTTTCACAAACATTTTTAAGCCAGTGAGATTTGTCAAACCTAACGTCTTAGATATCATTCTGACTTGATGGTATATTGCTGGCGATCGCTGAGTTTCTTTGTGGTGGTGAATTTACCACCTTGTTTTTCACTTGGGAGGGTATATACTCTTTGCCTCAGAGACCTGAATCCTCAGATGTTGACAGGAGCTTTTGGTCAAGTTATTGGATCTGAAACAGGAGGTACAGTTGAAGTCATCATCTAAGTAATTTATGAACATCTGTTGCCAGTGTCCAAGGTATATCTATCCCCAGGCTAAAGAAGTAAATTGAGAAGAATGTGTAATAGAAATTAATGTCTTCTATTGTTTACTTTTTGTTGTTGCTGTTTTTGTTGTTGTTATGGTGACCTTAACATATGCATGTCTATCAGAGATACGGTGTTATTTTGGTTACACTGTACTGGTAGGAAAACTATATTCCATGGGCTTACATTTGGGTATAATAAGAATAAAAACAACAATAACAACAATGAAAGGCCTCTGTCACCAAAAGTGTCTATTTTGGCTGTGCATTTAGGAATTGTGGAGATAAACATAGTGTGAATCTTTGTTCCCATGGAGACCAATATAAGATGGCCTGGGACCACTTTATCTCGAGCAGTTCTTTCAGTTGGGGTCAACCATGTCAGAATTCCAAGGTTCTTACTGAAAAAAAGGAAGTCTATTTTTTGGAACTTACTGATCTATCATAAATTGCTGTTCACAGTAATTGAATCCCTCTTTATTATATTCTATAAACTTGTTACAATATCTGCTACCACCACAAAGATCTAAACCAGTGGCATCATCAGTGAAGGTTATGCCCCTTAAACTTTATGTACTACGACAGAAACAAACAAACAAAAATCTTCTTTTAAATAATAAATAGGATTCACATGTGACAAATTTCTGTAGCAATGACAGAAATGAAAATTTCCAAAATTTCAGGAGGGTGAAACAAACAAACAAACATCTTCTTAAAAAAAAAACACAAGAAAAGAGGACAGATTCAAAATTAAAAAAATATTCAAAAATAGAAAACAGATATAGAACTATTAAAATGAATCCATGAAAATATGTCAGACTACTTGATTTAAATTATTGAGTGAAAAGATAATAACTATCAGACTAGAATTTTAAATATAGCCATATATTTTTAAAAGATTAACTTAAACAATAAACGTGCCAAGTGGTTAAAATTAAAGGAAGAATATTGAGTGGGTAAGCACTAGTGAAAAGAAAGATAGTATTTGTATTAGTATCAGAAGAAAAAATTAACAGAAAAAATTATGTCAATAATGTTAATGACATTTCATTGCACTAGGAAACTATAAAAATTCTATGGAAATAGAAGTTTATATAGCTAATGAGATCTCATGAACAGCTACAGATCACTTGAGACAGAGACTCTGGAATATGCATTTAAGCACAAAGTTATTACTTTTAAAAATATCATATGTTGTGCTATAAATTAATTTTCTTCAAATCCTCATTATTTTGACCACCTCATCTGATGACAATTCAGTTAAATATCTACTGCAATAAGCACATATTTTTAAAAAATTGAAATTTAAAACTATACAATAAAGCTACTAGTGAGGTTGGGAGGGTCCATTAGATTTGAAGTAACACACAACATGTTTTTCATTCTCTTTTCAAACCATTTATTCTATAATAAACCAAACTTCAAAATTAGATTCTGGGGCTTCCCTGACAGTTCAGTAGACTGTGCCTTCCAGTGCAGAAAGTGCGGGTGAGATCCCTGCACTGGGGAGTTAAGATCCCACATGACCAATACCCAAACACAAAGCAGAAGCAATATTGTAACAAATTCAATAAAGACTTTAAAAATGGTCCACGTAAAAAAAAAAAAAAAAAAGCTTATTTCTGATTATCTTGGCCTTTGGTTTCCTCAAATTGTGTTTCAACATAAAGGCCATGATTTACAGTTTCAGTATTGAACAAAAGTGGGGTTTCAGTTAGTACTGACTCCTCAGAGTATAAGAACTTGTTAGCTGTGGCATAACTGCTTTTTAAGGACTTGGCCAGCTCTTCTTTGGGGAACTGTCTCATCCTTAGAAAAGGTGGCAGGGAGATAGGGCATTATAATCTCTCAGGTCACCTAATTTAAACACCTTTGGAAATCAGACAGAAGGCTTATGTGTACATTTCCATTTCCAGAACCCCAGAAGAGATAGAACATTTGTGTAGGGAAAAAAAAAAAAAAAAAGCACTATTCAGCATAAATGCTAGCAATGATTTCACTTTGTCTTAGTTTCAAAAATCAGAAGAGCATTTCCTATTTCTATAAGGACAGCAGCAAAGCCCTAGAACCAGGATTCATGAGAGCTGATTATATGATAAAATTCATGAATCTTTAGCAATGCAGTTAAGATTCTGACCACATTCAGAACATTGCCACCATTTACTCAGAGATAAAAGATTTTATCTAATGAGATAATTATCTGGTAAGTAAAATTTCAATCAAACTATAGTAAATAATAATAACTTTAAAGTAAGAAAAATAAATTTTGCATATATAATTTAAATTAAATTTTATATATAAACATGTTGATTCCATATGTTCATTCTCCTTGTCATATGCCTCAGAAGATGCCAAAGTTAAACAGATTTTTTTGGTATGATTTTGAGAAATTCATGAAGAAATGATAGCATTTGTGTCACATAGGGGCTATATAAGAGAAAAGTAAAAAAAAAAGAAAAGACTTCTTATGCTTCAAACAGAAGAGAAAAAAAAAATATTAAAGAGAAAAAGGGTTACAGTTAAAATAAGTTAAGGGAATGTACTAGTATAGAGATTCATCGCTCTTCTGCTTCCTTTGCTTCTCTGCAAAATACATATGCACTGACCAATTGAAAAAGTGGAAGGCTATAGTATAGAAAACCTTGATATCAGAGGATCCGGAATGTCAAGGTAGAGCAAATTCAATAAGGACGAATGACAACAGGATGAACAGTTACACAGAGCAAATATAATTAGTTTACCAAATATAATTGGTACAGGTGTTAAGAGAAAACTTTGAAGCTGTTGGGAAAAATTTTAGCTTATTCACGACTTTTTGTCATGTGAGACAACTTGGTTATGAAAGAAATAACAACAAAAGAAAAAGCAACATTTTCCCTAGAATCATAGTTTGTATCTGACAACTAAATTAGCAACATCTGAATAATGAAAAAAATTTAAAATAAACCTAAAAACAGTCTTTAATATTTATCAGTATTTATCCAGATTGTTAACTGTTTGGCTTCCTTTTTTTGCAAAAGAGAGATAACAAAATGATCACTGGTCTTTATTAGGATTAATGTTTCAATAAATGTGAAATGTTTAAACCTGCTTCCAGGAAATATTAGGTATTATTATCATTATCATTACTTATCTTTTATGTTTGTGAAAGACCTTCAATAACAATCAATTTGATATGAATTGTAATAGCTTCATTTTTAGCTCTTTATCTTTCAACACATTTTTGTTTATTTTTTTATCATGGTGTATGGGATACTCAATCTATATGATATGAAGAGAAACAAAGTGAAAGAGAAAGTAATCAGTGCCCATTTCATAGTATGTACCTGCTAATTCTACCTGCACTACCATGAAACGTCTATATTTATACTAGAAATGCTCATATTAAAAAGAAATTTGTTGTCATATATAATGAATTTGTGTTAGCAGCAATGTTAGTCCTTATAGTTTGTGATACGAAATGTTCTCTTTAAATCACTTAAATATGAATATGAAGATCTTGTATATATAAAATCAGTAACCCAAATATTAACAAAGGAAACTGGAAATAACGTGGGAGTTTTGGAAATATAAATTATAATTTAAATAACATGAATATGAAGTCTCTGATATTAAGTTGGAGGCTGTCAAGGAGAAATATTTAAGAGAAAAAAAAAAGAGAACCAGTTAAGTTTTCTAATTATGTTCCCATTTTGTTAGTATAGCATCTATTTAACATGAGAGAGACAAACTTTCAACCTATCCTGCCTGGGAATTAATGGAATGTTTCTACTTGTTGTTGTTGTTGTTAGGATATCCTTCCTCCAAGAGTCTTATGCGCAAAGTATCAAAATGATGTTAAATTCTTGGACTAAAAATATGCTTATAAACTATAGAAGCATAATGGAAAATAAATTGGAAATGAAAGCATCTAAAACCTAAACTAAAGCTATTTAAGGAAGTAAATTTTACATATTTTTCTGATTATAGAAATACTAATAATACATGTGATATTTTGAAAAATATTTCTTAGGATATATTATTTATGAAATTTTCATTATTTCTAAAAGAAATCATTGTAACCTAAAAGATAACAAAACAGGGAGATTGTAATTAGTCAAATTGTAAAATATTCTATTATAGAAAGTATTGAAACCTGATCTGTGTCAAGCAAGTGCCATCCACTTCCTTATTATTGTTATTAGTTTTTTAGGCAACTTTTGTTTCTCAATTTTACACATAATTAATATTACCTTTTACTAATTTAAATTAAAAAGAAATGCCACAGTTACTTTTGCTTCACCTGATACAATATTTTCTTTATTTTTCTCCACACTGTTTGTAAATATATCATACTTTTCCCCAGAATCCGGACTTCTTCTTCTTGTTCAGTCATTAAGTATGTCCAACTCTTTGTGACCCCATGGACTACATGTAGCATGCCAGGCTTCCCTGTCCTTCATTGTCTCCTGGAGTTTGCTCAGATTCATGTCCATCGAGTCAGTGATGCCGTCCAAACATCGCATCCTCTGTCATCCCCATTTCCCTCTGCCCTCCATCTTCCCCAGCATCAGGGTCTTTTTCGGTGAGTCAAGTCTTCACAGCAGATGGCCAAAATATTGGAACTTCAGCTTCAGCATCAGTCATTCCAATGAATATTCAGGGTTGATTTCCTTTAGGATTGACTTGTTTGTTCTCCTTGCTGTTTGGACTCTCAAGAGTCTTCTCCAACATCACAGTTTGAAAGCCTCTGTTCTTTGGCACTCAGCTTTCTCTATGCTCCAACTCTCACATCCGTACATGACTACTGGAAAAACCAAAGCTTTGACTATATGGACCTATATTGGCAAAATGATCTCTCTTATGCTGTCTAGGTTTGCTATAGCTTTTCTTCAGTGAGGCAAATGAGTCACTTGCCCTGTGTGCAAGCAACTCACTGATAAAGATAATGATAATTTAGTGCAATATTAAAAAAATCATATTCCACAAAAAATTACAAACATTTTAAATAAAGACAGGATTCTATCCTGCAATTGCACAACTTACCTTACTCCCTTCACTTTAAGTCTGGTTGTATGAATCTCCTAAGCAAACAAGCTGCTTCAGGAAAAGAAATGTATCTTTCCTAAGCTCACTTTTCATTCCATACATAAGATGACTGTACATGTTTGTTTATACTTGAGCAAGTGTACTTATTAATACTATTCTCTTTCACTCTAGAAAGTAAACGGATCTGGCATATTATATGGCAAGCTAATCATATGGGGTTTAGAATTAATTATTTACAAGTATAATGTAGGAAGCTGATTTACTAAATGAATGTAATTCTCCAACACTCACTCTGATTGACACCATGCTTAGTCAATATTTCTTATGCTAACCTGCCATTTTTTTTTTTTTAGGCAAACTCACTGAGTCTTCACTGCATTAGACTATGAAATATACCAATAACATCACTGAATTCATTCTCTTGGGACTTTCCCAGAGCATGAAAATCAAACATGTGTGCTTCCTACTATTCTTATTTTGTTACATAGCTATCTGGATGGGAAACTTGCTCATCATGATTTCTATCACATGCAGTCAGCTAAATGATCAACCCATGTATTTCTTCCTTAATCACCTTGCTCTATCAGATCTCTGTTCTACCTCAACAGTGACACCCAAGTTAGTCACTGACTTGCTGGCAGAAAGTAGCACAATTTCATACACTGACTGCATGGCCCAGCTCTTTACCATGCACTTCTTTGGGGGGATTGAAATCTGTATTCTCGCTGTGATGGCCTATGACCGCTATGTGGCCGTCTGCAGGCCCCTGCACTACACCGTCATCATGTGCAGGCACAGACGCTATGCCATGGCCAGTGCTTGCTGTGCTGGGGCATTTCTCCACTCCTTTGTCCAGGGTCTCCTCATCATTAACTTACCATTCTGTGGCCCCAGTGAAATAGATCACTATTTCTGTGACGTGTATCCTTTGCTGAAACTGGCCTGCACAGACACCTATGTAGCTGGGATCCTAGTGGTGGCCAATGCAGGCATGATGGGGTTGGTGATCTTTGTGGTGGTGATGCTGTCCTACATTTTGATATTATACACCATCAGGGCTTACCCTGCAGAAACCCGGTACAAAGCTCTTTCCACTTGTAGTTCCCACATCACAGTTGTGGTTCTGTTCTTTGTGCCTATTCTCTTCACTTACATGAGACCAGCCACAACGTTTCCAGAAGACAAGGTGTTTGCTCTCTTTTACACCATCATTGCTCCCATGTTCAACCCTCTGATTTACACTCTCAGAAATGCAGAGATGAAGAATGCCTTGAGGAAGGTGTGGTGCCAGAAGCTATTTTTGACTGTAAGGCAAATCCTCT
>SJYV01009039.1:0-10448 GCA_006410875.1 Neotragus pygmaeus | reverse complement strand
AGAACTTTTGTGGTGGGATTTGATTCCTGTGAACTATGTTACAAGTAGTGAGTCCGTTTTCAAGTAATGGGCTGAGTTGATAAACTTCCTCCCACTCTCATGTATGTGATGAAGACTAAAAAGAATGCACATTCCAAGTTGCTCAGAGAGATAAATGAAATAATGGTTAGGAAACTCTTTATAAACTGCAGCAAGGTATGGACAATTGTAAGCTGCTGTTGATATTATTATTATCACTTGCAAAGGCCCAAGAACAATGATGTGGCATGCCTGTGTGCTAAGGTGCTTCAGTTGTGTCTGGCTCTTTGCNATGAAATAATGGTTAGGAAACTCTTTATAAACTGCAGCAAGGTATGGACAATTGTAAGCTGCTGTTGATATTATTATTATCACTTGCAAAGGCCCAAGAACAATGATGTGGCATGCCTGTGTGCTAAGGTGCTTCAGTTGTGTCTGGCTCTTTGCGACCCCATGGACTGTAGCCCGCCAGGCTCCTCTGTCCATGGGGATTCTCCAGGCAAGAATGCTGGAGTGAGTTGCCATGCCCTCCTCTACAGACATTCCCAACCCAGGGATCGGACGCAGGTGTCCGCACTGCAGGCGGGTTCTTTACCGTCTGAGCCACGTTACTGTTCCTGAAAATGTCCTCTTTTGTTCCCTAGTGTGTAAAGCGGGGGAGAACGATTTCTGTTTCTCAGGGGTATGAGGTGAACATCTCCCACAATGCTGAGTCCTTAGTGAGCATGGGATAAATGTGAGTTTCCTCCACATTTTCTAGATAATCAAAGTTACTAATGATCTCTAACAAAGCGGAGGGTTGCTTTACTCTTCTTTACTAAGCATGTTTTGCAGTTTCTTTTTTTTTTTAACTGAACCTGATCCCATAGCAAAACCAGGTGAAGCGGTATTCAAAAATACACCTTACTATAAAGACTTTAAAATACAGAACACTGGGGGGAAAGGAGGAGAATGAAATGAATCTTATATTAAAATTACCATGCAAAATTCATCATATAAAATCCTGAACACTTGATAGGAAGGGACAACAAACGCCTCTGAGCTTTCCTGCAGCCAAAAGAGAAAGGGGATGCAGGCCACAGAGCCACACAGTCAAGAAGAAAACAGATCCGCTGCTCAAAGTTGCTGGAGATACACAGAATCCTGGATGCTGTGATAAGATACACGAATGTCTCCCATGATTTTTCATAAAGAGATGGATGTAGTTGAAGCTGGTGGGGAATATCTTCACTAATCCACCAATATTTGATTGGTTCAATGTAGCCTAATGCATATGAAACAGGCACTAACATTACTGTCTAAACAGGAAGTTATCCAGTGATCTGACTTAACCCAAGAATACATTTAGAATATGGTGATTGCAGCCATGAAATTAAAGACACTTACTCCTTGGAAGGAAAGTTATGCACAACCTAGAAAGCATATTAAAAAGCAGAGACATTACTTTACCAATAAAGGTCCATCTAGTCAAGGCTATGGTTTTTCCAGTTGTCATACATGGATGTGAGAGCAGGACTATAAAGAAAGCTGAGTGCCGAAGAATTGATGCTTTTGAACTGTGCTGTTGGAGAAGACTTTTGAAAGTCCCTTGGACTGCAAGAAGATCCAACCAGTCAATCCTAAAGGATATCAGTCCTGAATACTCATTGGAAGGACTGATGTTGAAGCTGAAACTCCAATACTTTGGCTACCTGATTTGAAGAGCTGACTCATTTGAAAAAACCTTGATGCTGGGAAAGATTAAGGGCAAGAGGAAAAGGGGATGACAGATGATGAGATGGTTGGATGATATCACCAATTCAATGGACATGAGTTTGAGTAAATTCTGGGAGTTGGTGATGGACAGGGAGGCCTGGCGTGCTGCAGTCCATGGAGTTGTAAAGAGTCAGACACGACTGAGGGACTGAACTGAACTGAATAGACATGGTAGATCCCAGATTGATTCCTGGGTTGGGAAGATCCCCTGGAGAAGGGATAGGCTACCTATTCCAGTATCCTTGGGTTTCCCTGGTGGCTCAGATGGTAAAGAAACTGCCTATAATGCGGGAGACTGGGGTTCGATCCCTGGGTTGGGAAGATCCCCTGGAGGAGGGCATGGCAACCCACTCCAGTACTCTTTCCTGGAGCATATCCATGGACAGAGGAGCCTGGTGGGCTACAGTCCATGGGGTCACAGAGAGTCGGACACGCCTGAGTGACTAACTGCAGCACTCCAACATAGACATGGGAACCCCGATAGATGCTCGCTGAAAAATAACTGATTAAGGTTACAGGATGTTTGCATTTGTTTATTCCTGGGCGGCTTATTCCACTGACTGCATTTATTTGGGAGTGAAATAAAAATAAGCCTCTGAGTGTCTGGGGCTAGGGGGAGGGGAATCTGGGACCACATCCATTACTATTAGCAGAAAATTAGCCCCAGAGATGGACAGGGGAATCACAGAGGAGGGGAGCGAGGAGATGAAATCATCGAGCTGAGAGAGAGAGAGTGCATTTCCCTTGCCTGCTGTTCCCAGCTTCTCCCCACATGTTCCCCAGTCAGCCCAGGGAAGGGTGAACGCAAGGGCACATGTGAAGTGGAAATTATCCATCTTAACATCATGGTGTCCTCGACAAATCCCCTGCCTGCCTCCATGCCCCAGAACATAAGCAAGAAGACAGCTGAGGTGTCCCAGCAGGCCAAGTGGATCTCCAGGGTGACTTAGCTCTAGAAGGGTGAGGAGAGGAAACACAGAAAACAACCACCCAACCAAAAAGATCTGTTCCTGAAAACGTGATTGTGAATACTGTATTTTAACTAGAAGTAAAGACACTGACTTAACTGTAGAGCAAATAATCCTTGCTCACAATTTGTAGGTCAGTCTTTCTATTTTCCAAAGTGTGTTCACTTAAGTACTGGCATTTTTATTCTTCTGCCAACCCTACTAGGAGTTCTGAAGGCTCTTATGGGAATAAAGTTCAGAGAAATGGGCACAAGTAGTCCAGGGGAAGCATCCTGCAGTTGGGCTGCGTGCTTCTTACTGAGCGGAAACTTGGAAGGGATAAAAAGAAACCCAACAAGCACACTTGGAATGGCCCATCTTTGAGAGAAATGGACCATCTCCAGAAAAGCAAGTGGGGTTCTTCATGGAGCAGTGTTACTAAGGACAGGGACCACCATGGGGAATTATGGGAATTCATCATGGGGAAAGTGACTTAGAAGGTTTTTGCTTTATTTCACTCAGAGCTGACAGAGCTTCTTGAGACATCCTTAGCCACTTGAGCTACCTTGCAGTCATACAGAATCCAAACTATCAGAATGACGATGAAAAGGGTTTTGGAATAAGCATCCAAGGACTTTGCTACCATTTCACCAATGAGGAAACTGAGACTTGGAAGAAGAAATGGACTTGCCCAAGGCCTCAGCACCTTTGATGGCAAGAGGAAGCAAACTCTGGATTCAGGGTCTACCCTGACCCGTCATCCCATTCCATCATGTTGGTTTTGTGGGGTCTGTAGTGCACTTGGTCCCTTACAAAGCTCCGTTGTCTATACATTTTCCTACTGATAACCTAGAAGGGAGGACATTTCCATCCGACACAAGTGGGGACCCTGAGGTTGAGGGTCGTGAAAGCCACCTGGCAAACCCATGTGAGTGCTGGGACAGGAACTCAGATTCCAGGTGCTCCTCTGGGGTTCCTCCCTGCTTCTTCCTGTCTCCTCCTCCTTGGGTTCCTCCCTGCTTCTTCCTGTCCCCTCCTCCTTGGGCCCCTCTGGCATCACAAGCCCAGTGGAGGACAGGCGTCAACCGTCCTAAACCGCCCTGTCAGGAGCACCTGTGATGCTCTGCAAAGGAACAAAATCCAGGATATCCAGAAAAAGCCAACGATCATCCCCAGAGCACCTGAAAAAAGGGCACAAAAAAGGTCCTTTCTTGACATGTGGGAGGAGCTCAGAGTTTACGGCCAGAAAGTCCCAGCTTTGAACCTTAGCATAAAGCCACTCATCAGCTGAGCGGTCTTTCGCAGATTGCTCAGCCTCACCAAGCTTCTTTATCATGCGACTGCAGTCCTAGCCCGCACCTTGCAGGGCTGCTGGGAGGATTAAGCATAACGAATGCAATTAATCTGGCAGTAGTAGCTGCTCAATAAATGTGAGCTATGTATCCTTTGGCAAGACTTTCTAAAAGGGGAGTCTGTCACATAGCACAGAACTTTCCACGGATATTTTAAATGATCTTAATATGCCCGGGGGCTCCAGGGATTACACAAACTGCATATAAATAAAATATTTAAAATTCTGTTTACTCGATTTGTCTCTCTGCTTATTTCCAAATCATCTATTGTGAAAGCATGACTCATAACTAAATATAGATTAATAAAAGTTTGGAGCAGCAATTATTTTCCAATTATCATAAATCCCATTAAACATTGCAATTAGATGAATTTTCTTCTTCAGATCACAAAATTTGAGAGTTCCAAGGAACCACAGAGAACGTCTCAGCACTGCCTTCGATCTTTGGATGGAAACTTTGAGGGGGAAGATCATTTTCTCAGGGACACACAGCTGGAAAAGTGCGAACTGCTCAGCTGCGTCCGCTTCTTTGTGACCCCATGGGCTGCAGCCTGCCAGGCTCCTCTGTCCGTGGGATTCTCCATGCAAGAATACTGGAGCGGGTTGCCACTTCCTTCTCCAGAGGGCCTTGCCCACCCAGGGATTGGACCTGGGTGTCCTGTACTGCAAGTAGATCCTCCACAGTCTGAGCCACCAGGGAAGTCCAGGAGCTGGCTTTAAAAGCCAAGTCTTGCACAACTAGACATCTGCTCATCTCCCTCGGCCACGGCACATTTTTCTAGGAGAAAATATGAGCAGACTTTCCCCCAGCAAGTACTACTGCACTCAATTGTCAATCTTTTTCTTGTTAAAACATTTTAGGATTGTCAAGCATGCTGCCATCTGAAAGCCTCCTTCAAATCTGCTTCCCCAGTGAGGGCCTTCTTTTGTTTCCTTATATAGAAAGCTTCCCAGGCCCTGCTTTAAACTCGTTAAGAAAGATCTTTTTCTTCAATCCAGTCAATACACATTCACTGAATTTCTGATCTTATACCAGGAATTGGCAATTTAAGGCTGTCCTTTACTTAACTCGAATGTTTCAAAGTTCTTAAGAATGACTGAACTCAGGGGTCAACAACCTATGGCCCACAGACCAAGTTTGTGCTTCTGACTGTTGTGCAAGTAAATTTTTATTGGAACACAGTCATACTCATGGTTTCTGTATTATCTGTGGCTACTTTCGCACTATAATCTCAGAGTTTAATAGCTGCAACAGGGACCATAGGGTCCATGAAGTATCAAATACGTACGATCTGGCTCTATAGTGAAAATGTTGGCTGATGTTGGTTTAACCCATTGAGCTGGCCAGTCAAATGATGCACTTTAAGGAAATAATAAAAATGCCAGATTCAAGATTTATAGATTGAGCTACTCAAAGAGAAAGATCATTAAATTCTGTTGTTGTTTTTTTTTTTAGATTCTTTTGCCCTAAAAATATTTTAAACACAGTGGACCAAAGAAAATCAGAAAAGAAGGATGTTTCCCAGACAGCCTGCCTCAAGCTCCTTTAAGACTAAATAACAAAGTCATTACTTAAATACACATTAGAAGTCATAGATTAAAAAAAAAAAAAGCCCAGATCACACCTGAGTTAAGAAAATAAACATGTTTCAAGTGAAATTTGTGATTTGATTAAACAAGGTAATTGATTTCACATATGCAGTGATGAAAAAAATACCACCCAGGGGTCGATGGCATGCTCAGAGGTATGTGACTGCCCAAGAGCTGCATGAAAAAGGATGGTACCACTGATTTTCCTTCTTGGGGGATGAGCTGTAGTGCCATGAAACCCTGACTCAAGTGGCCGGAACTGTAACGACCATCAGGAAGTGACGGCAAGGCCAAGTGCCACTCAACAGAGCAAGCTTTTTCTGACTGTCGGTGTGAATCAGAATGGAACAGGCTGCCCTGGGAAGTAGGGGGCCCTTGTCTAAGGATACGGAAGCAGAGTTTGAGTCACTGATTGACAGAGAGGCTTATGGAAGGGATTCGGAACCCACGCAAACACTGGCGAGTGTTGCTGTTGCTGTCTTTACTGACTGGGAGACCCCGTGTGTCTCAGAAAAGAACACAAGGAGCTGTCTTCTGAGGGCTCAGGTGAACTGGAGATATTTCCTTGTAACCGTTTGACAGGCCTCCTGGTCTCTCAGACACCAGGATTAACAATAGTTATGAGAGAGATGACCTATTTAATTATTGTTTTTAGTCCTGAGCTAATTGAATGATACTCTGAAACACACTGAGAGATGCCAGCCACCTGCTCTATGCCATGGTTACCCCCAGACTCGGAATGTTAATTTTATTTTCTCTTCTAAAGCACCTAAATACAGTTCCTCTCTGTCACAGGATCCTTCAGTCTCTTCCTCTCTCTCTCTCTCTTTTTTTTTTGGCATCCCCATAAAAGATGAGCAAGTGTTATTTTTCTTGGGCATAAAGCTATTTTAATGGCCACATCCATCCTACCAAAGTCGCTGTCAATCAACCATTCTCCTACAAGTTCACTTGGTACTTTCCAGAAGAATCCAGCTCCCCCTCTCTCCTAAACAGATGCTTATCCACCTAAATTCGTAGACACAGCCTCAGGTAAAACTTCTTTCCCAACACTGGACATGGTTGACTTTTCAGATTGATATGTCTAAAGCATAAATATATAATGTTGGGCACCAAATATGGGCCAGGTGTTTTGCATGAAGCACAAGCACCCCGGGCAGCGGTTATAATCATCCCTATCTTATAGATGAGGAAACTCAAATTCACAACCCACCCAGGCTTTACCTCTATCACACTACGTGCACACTAGACGTGACTCACAATGACATGTAGCCTAAGATTCTAGTTAGCAAGCTAATTGCCAGTTATGCATTTATATGAACCATTCTTAAACTAGCTTGTAGTTTTTGCATTTTCAGCAAGGAACTACCAATATCTTGGCCTCCTTAAGGGCTAACAATGGGTCTGAAAGAATGAGCACTGGCTGTGAGGAAAAGCATCATAAACCTACCATCTACTGTCCCATGATAAGCTGGCCTGCCTTGGAAAAGCCATGATTCCTCTTTGGACTTCACTTTTCCTATCCGTAAAGTGGACTGCTGGGTTGTATGACTTTTGTTTAGACATGAAACAAGCTGGATTTACAGAAGGCAGAGGAACCAGAGATCAAATTGCCAACATCCCCTGGATCATCGAAAAAGCAAGAGTTCCAGAAAAACATCTACTTCTGCTTTATTGACTATGCCAAAATCTTTGACAGTGTGGATCACAACAAACTGTGGAAAATTCTTCAAGAAATGGGAATACCAGACCACCTGATCTGCCTCCTGAGAAATCTGTATGCAGGTCAAGAAGCAACAGTTAAAACTGGACATGGAAAAACAGACTGGTTCCAAATCAGGAAAGGAGTACACAAAGGCTGTATATTGTCACCCTGATAAACTTACATGCAGAGTTTTGTTTTGTTTTGTTACCAAGTTGCTCAGTCGTGTCTTACTCCTTGCAACCCCATGGACTATACAGTCCATGGAATTCTCCAGGCCAGAATACTGAAGTGGGAAGCCTTTCCCTTCTCCAGGGTATTGTCCCAACCCAGGGATTAAACCTAGGTTCCCGCACTGCAGGTGGATTCTTTCCCAGCTGAGCCACAAGGGATACCAAGAATACTGGAGTGGGTAGCCGATCCCTTCTCTAGGGGATCCTCCTGACCCAGGGATTGAACTGGCTCTCCTGCATTCCAGGGTGGATTCTTTACCAACTGAGCTTGCAGAGTACATCATGTGAAATGTTGGACTAGATGAAGCACAAGCAGGAATCAAGATTGCTGGGAGAAATATCAATAACCTCAGATACGCACATGAAACCACGCTTATGGCAGAAAGTGAAGAAGATCTAAAGAGCCTCTTGATGAAAGTGAAAGAGGAGAGCGGAAAAAGCTGGCTTAAAAGTCAACATTCAAATAACTAAGATCATGGCATCCGGTCTCATCACTTCATGGCAAATAGGGAAACAATGGAAACAGTGAGAGACTTTATTTTCTTGGGCTCCAAAATTACTGCAGATGGTGACTGCAGCCATGAAACTAAAAGACACTTGCTCCTTGGAAAAAAAGCTATGACCAACCTAGAGAGCATATTAACAAGCAGAAACATTACTTTGCCAACAAAGGTCCATCTAGACAAAACCATGGTTTTTCCAGTAGTCGTGTATAGGTGTGAGTTAGACTATAAAGAAAGCTGAGCACCAAAAAAATTGATGCTTTTGAACTGTGGTATTGGAGAAGGCTCTTGAGAGTTCTTTGGACTGCAAGGAGATCCAACCAGTCAATCCTAAAGGAAATCAGTCCTGAATATTCACTGTAAGGACTGATGCTAAAGCTGAAATGCCAATATTTTAGCCACCTGATGTGAAGAACTGACTCATTGGAAAAGACCCTGATGCTGGGAGAGATTAAGGGTGGGAGGAGAAGGGGACAACAGAGGATGAGATGGTTGGATGGCATCACCATCTCGATGGACATGAGTTTGAGCAGGCTCTGGGAGTTGGTGTCAGACAGTGAAGCCTGGTGTGCTGCAGTCTATGGGTCGCAAAGAGTGGGACACGACTGAGCGACTGAACTGAACTGACAGTTCAGTCATTAAGTTATTATTTCAAGTTTTTGTTTGTTTTAGAGCATCTACCGTGATTCTGTCTCTACTTTAGCTGCCAGGGCTCCAGAACGAACAATACAGAACTTGAATTTTTCCGGGGAAAATACACAGGATAATTTTCTAATAAATATTCTGTAAAGTAAGTTTGATATAAATGCTTCTCTGGGAATGGGGATGGTCGCAGGATCCTGGTTCTTCCTTCACCACCACACCCCTTTGTGCTAAGGAGCCCAATTTGAAAACTCAATCGCAGGCTCCATCTGTGCTTTGTTAAATGGGATCCATAAGCCACCTGCACCAGAATTCGCTGGGAATCCATGTTAAAACACAGAAACGAGAACTCACTCAAACTTAGCAAAGAGTCTCAGCTTCTGCCTTTCTAACAAGCTCCCAGGGGGCCCCTCTACAGAGCAACATTGAGAACCTGAGGATTGAAGAGCTCTGACGTTTCTCCTCCTTTGGACACTCTTCCCATCATCCCTCCTAGTAAAGCCTTCCCTGACCTCCTGGATCTCAGCTGAACATCACTTCTCCAGGAAACTCCCTTATCTTCTCCAGCCAGCTCTGGCCCCCCCAGACCGCCGAACACGAGTAACAATCATGGACACGTGTAACAGTTTATTGTCATCCCCTCATTAGTATCCTCCACGGGGCTGAGACTATATTTATTTTGCTTTATTACAATCCTGGAACTCAAAAGTGCCCAATAAATAATCCTTAAATGAATTAAGGCAGTACAAGTCTATGAATATTTTTTTCTCTACTTTCCAGCATTGAGAAACTCATGTTTTTAGGCACCTCTGCAATCAGGTTATTTCACTTCCAATGCTTAGCTCCTGGAGTCTGGCAAGTTACCTCAGGACTCTGTTTCCAAATTGCCCAAGTCTTCTGTGACTTCCTGTTTCTATTTATTACCACACCCTGTGCCAGGCGTAGGTGGAGGTGGCAATTTAAACCTCAGAAGTGAGGAATTTTGGAATTAATCCTCAACACCTTAGTGCTTTCATTTTTCCCTTTTCCAATCAGTAGCACATCTAATAAGTCCAGAGAGTGGCAGGAAAGGATTCTTATGGGATTAAAGAAAATGAGGTTCTCAGCCAAGACACACGGAGGTGCAAACGTCACCCAGCTGACTCCCCTGCTTCCACCTTGACGAGTCTATGATTCCTGCTCAATATCGCAGCCGGAGTTACCTTCTCAAAGTGTGGGCTGGCTCCTGCTGCTGCCTCCACCTCGTCGAGAAGCCAACAGTAAGCCCCCACTGTCCACAAAACAAATAGGAAACTATCTGGATTCTGAGACTTCTCATGAGCAGAGTTAACCCTGAAATTCTTAGCTCCTTCCTCTATTACCCTATCTGTACTCCAGTCAAATTGAACTGTTCTATGGATCCATTGCCAAAGAAAGGCAATGCCAAAGAATGTTCAAACTACCACACAATCGCACTCATCTCACATGCTAGTAAAGTAATGCTCAAAATTCTCCAAGCCAGGCTTCAGCAATACGTGAACCGTGAACTCCCTGATGTTCAAGCTGGTTTTAGAAAAGGCAGAGGAACCAGAGATCAAATTGCCAACATCTGCTGGATCATGGAAAAAGCAAGAGAGTTCCAGAAAAACATCTATTTCTGATTTATTGACTGTGCCAAAGCCTTTGACTGTGTGGATCACAATAAACTGTGGAAAATTCTGAAAGAGA
>SJYV01009037.1:3223368-3263571 GCA_006410875.1 Neotragus pygmaeus | reverse complement strand
CCAAAACCTGACAAAGATGCCACAAAAAGAGAAAACTACAGGCCAATATCACTGATGAACATAGATGCAAAAATCCTTAACAAAATCCTAGCAAACAGAATCCAACAACATATCAAAAAGATTATACATCATGACCAAGGGGGCTTTATCCCAGTGATGCAAGGATTCTTCAATATTTGCAAATCAATCAATATAATACATCACAGTAACAAATTGAAAGATAAAAACCATATGATTATCTCAATAGATTCAGAGAAAGCCTTTGACAAAATTGAACATCCATTTAAGGTAAAAACCCTACAGAAAGCAGGAATAGAAGGAACATATCTCAACATAATAAAAGCTATATATGACAAACCCACACCAAACATTATCCTCAATGACAAAAAATTGAAAGCATTTCCCCTAAAGTCAGAAACAAGACAAGGGTGTCTACTCTCACCGCTACTATTCAACATAGTTCTGGAAGGTTTGTCCACAGCAATCAGAGCAGAAAAAGAAATAAAAGGAATCCAAATTGGAAAAGAAGTAAAACTCTCACTGTTTGCAGATGACATAATCCTCTACATAGAAAACCCTAAAGACTCCACCAGAAAACTACTAGAGCTAATCAATGAATATAGTAAAGTTGCAGTATATAAAATTAACACACAGAAATCCTTTGCATTCCTATACACTAACAATGAGAAAACAGAAAGAGAGATTAAGGAAACAATTCCTTTCACCATTGCAACAAAAAGAATGAAGTACTTAGGAATATATCTACCTAAAGAAACAAAAGACCTGTATATAGAAAATTATAAAACACTGATGAAAGAAATCAAAAAGGACACAAACAGAGGGAGAAATATACCAAGTTCATGGATTGAAAGAATCAATATAGTGAAAATGAGTATGCTATCCAAAGCAATCTATAGATTCAATGCAATCCCTATCCAGCTACCANTGTATATAGAAAATTATAAAACACTGATGAAAGAAATCAAAAAGGACACAAACAGAGGGAGAAATATACCAAGTTCATGGATTGAAAGAATCAATATAGTGAAAATGAGTATGCTATCCAAAGCAATCTATAGATTCAATGCAATCCCTATCCAGCTACCAATGGTATTTTTCACAGAACTAGAACAAATAATTTCATAATTTGTATGGAAATGCAAAAAAAAAAAAAAAACTTTGAATAGCCAAAGCAATCTTGAGAAAGAAGAATGGAATTGGAAGAATCAACCTGCCTGACTTCAGGATATGCTACAAAGCTACAGTCATCAAGACAGTATGGTACTGGCACAAAGACAGAAATATAAATCAATGAGACAAAATAGAAAGCCCAGAGATAAATCCACACAACTATGGACACCTTATTTTTGACAAAGGAGGCAAGAATATACAATGGAGAAAAGACAATCTCTCTAATAAGTGGTTCTGGGAAAACTGGTTAACCACTTGTAAAAGAATGAAACTAGCAAAGATCATGGCATCTGGTCCCATCACTTCATGGCAAATAGATGGGAAAACAGTGGAAACAGTGTCAGNGGGTGACAGTGGCACACAGCCTGGACATCGAGCAGGGCGACAGCAGCACACAGCCCAAACCTCAGTGAAGAGTGACTGTGGCACACAGCCCGAATCTCAGTGAAAGACGACCGTGGCACACAGCCAGGAACTCGTCACTAGCCGACCATGGAACACTGCCCGGACTTTGGCGCACTGTGACCTCGGCACACAGGCCGGACCTTGGCACAGGGCGACTGCGCCACACATCCCGGACACCAGCGCAGGGTGACTGCAGCACACATCCCGAACCTCAGTGAAGGGTGAGCAAGGCACACATCCTGGACCTCAAAGAAAGGCGACCCTGGCAAACAGCATGAACGTCGGCAGATCACGACTGCGGCACACACCCAGGACCTCGTAGCAGTGTGACCACGGCACAGAGCCCATAACTCACTAGCCGACCGTGGAAAACAGCCCGACCATGGCACAGGGCGACTGCAGCACACAGCCTGGCCCTGACGTGGGGCGACTGTAGAACACAGCCCAGACCTTGGTGCAGGGTGGCTGCAGCACACAGCCCGAACCACAGTGAATGGCAATGGTNACAGCCCGACCATGGCACAGGGCGACTGCAGCACACAGCCTGGCCCTGACGTGGGGCGACTGTAGAACACAGCCCAGACCTTGGTGCAGGGTGGCTGCAGCACACAGCCCGAACCACAGTGAATGGCAATGGTGGCACACAGCCCGGAAATCTGTGCAGGGCGACCGCAGCACAGAACACAGAATGCGTTGCTAGACAACTGCGACACACAGCCCAGACCTCAGCGCAGGGCGAGCACGGAACACAGCCCAAACGTCAGTGAAGGGCGACTGTGGCACACAGCACGGAATTCGCTGCCAGGTGACCACAGAACACAGCGCAGACCATTGCGCAGGGCGACCTCGGCACACAGCCCGAACCTCAGTGAAGGACGACCACAGCACACAGCCCTGAAATCTGTGGAGGGCGACAGCAGCACAGAGCCTGGAACTTGTTGCTAGTCTACGGCGAAACACAGCCAAGACCTCTGCGCACAGCAACCATGGCACACAGCCCAGACCTCGGCACAGGGCGACCACAGCACACAGCGTGAACCTCAGTGAAGGGCGACTGTGGCACACAGCCTGGAACTCATCTCCAGCTGACCGTGGAACACAGCCCAGACCTTGGCGCCGGGTAACCGCGCCACAAGCCCGGACATTGGTTAAGGGCTACCAGGGCACACAGGCCAAGCCTCAGTGAAGGTTGACCGCAGCACATAGACCAGAAATCCTTGCAGGGCGAGTGTGGCAAAGAGCCCNGTAACCGCGCCACAAGCCCGGACATTGGTTAAGGGCTACCAGGGCACACAGGCCAAGCCTCAGTGAAGGTTGACCGCAGCACATAGACCAGAAATCCTTGCAGGGCGAGTGTGGCAAAGAGCCCGGTACTCGTTGGCAGCCGATCGCAGAAAACAGCCTGGACATTGGCGTAGGGCTACCATGACAAACAGGCCGGACCTTGTCGCAGGGCGACCATGACACACAGCCCAGAACTCAGGGAAGGGTGACTGTGGCACACAGCCTGAAACGCAGTGAAGGGCGACCGCGGCACACAGTTCCAAAATCTGTGCAGGGCGTCCGTGGCACAGAGCTTGGAACTCATCGCTAGCCAACCACAGAACAAAGCCCCGACCTCCGCACTGGGCGACCACGGGACACAGGCCGGATATTGTGCGGGGCGACTGTGGCACACAGCAGAGGCCTCGGCGCAGGGTGACTGCGGCACACAGCCCAAACATCAGTGGAGGGCGACTGTGGCACACAGCCCAGAACTCATCACCAGTCGACTGCAGAACACAGCCTGGACCTATGTGCAGTGCAACTGCGGCACACAACTCGGACATTGGCACAGGGCTACCATGGCACACAGCCCCAATTGCAGTGAAGAGCGACCGCAGCACACAGCCCAGAAATCTGTGCAGGGCGACAGTGGCACAGAGCCAGGAACTCGTCACCAGTGACCACAAAACACAGCCAGGACCTCTGCGCAGGGCGAACATGGCACACAGACCAGACCTTGGCGCAGGGCGACCGCGGCAGACAGTGCGAACTTCAGTGAAGGGCGACTGTGGCACACAGCTCGGAACTCGTATCCAGCCGACCATGGAACACAGCCCGGAACATGAAGGCAGGTGACCACGGCAAAAGCCCAGACATCTGCAAAGGGCTACCACGGCATACAGCCCGAGTTTCAGTGAAGGGTGACCGCAGCACATAGACCAGAAATCCTTGCAGGGCGACTGTGGCACAGAGCCCGGTACTTGTCACTAGTCGATCACAGAACACAGACCGGACCTCGATGCAGGGAGACCCTGGCACACAGCACGGACCTCGACCGAAGGCGACCATGGCACACAGCCCAGAACTTGGCAAAGGGCAACCGCGGCACACAGCCCGAACATCAGTATAGGGCGACCGCGGCACAAAGCATGGAACTCGTCACTAGTCGACTGGGGAACACATCCCGGACATCAGCGCAGGGCGAGCGCGGCACACAGCCTGAAACTCAGTGAAGGGCGACCATGTCACACAGCCTGGAACTCGTTGCTAGCCGACCGCGGAACACAGTCCAGACCTTGGAGCAGGGTGATCGTGACACTCAGGCAGGACCTCAGGGTAGCTTGACAGCGACACATAGGCCGGACCTCGGCGCACGGTGACCATGGCACACAGGGTGGACATCGGAGTAGGGGGACTACGGCACACAGGCCAGACCTCGGCACAGGGCGTCTGTGGAACACAGGCCGGACATCGGCTAAGTGCGACCGTGGCTCACAGCATGGACCTCATTGCCGGGGGACCGTGGAACACAGCCCGGACTTCTGGAGAAGGCTACCGCAGCAAACAGTCCGGACCTTGGCAAAAAGGAACTGCAGCACAGAGCTGGGAACAGGTCGCAAGCCGAGGGCAGAACACAGGCCGGACCAGGGAACAGGGCGACCATGGCACACAGCCCGAACCTGGGGAGATGGCGACCATGGCACACAGCTCAGACCTTGGAACAAGGTGACCGCGGCACACAGCCCGAACCTGGGGAGATGGCGACCACGGCACACAGCCTGGACCTCAGAACAGGGCAACTGTGGCACACAGCCCAGACCTTGGCACAGAGGGAACACGGCACAGAGCCTGGAACTTGTTGCAAGCCGAGGTCGGAACACAGCCTGGACCTCAGCACAGGGCGACCGCGGCACACAGCCTGAACCACAGTGAAGAGCGACCGAGGCACACAGCACGTACCTCGGCACAAGGCGACTCTGGCACACAGGACCGACATTGGGAGATGGCGACCGTGGCACACAGACCGGACCTCGGCACAGGGGGAAAACGGCACAATGCCTGAACCTCAGTGAAGGGAGATTCTGGCACACAGCCCGGAAATCTGTGCAAGGTGACCAGGGTACAGAGCTCGGAACTTGTCGCTAGCTGACCGTGGAACACAGCCCGGAACTCGGTGCTCGGCAACCACGGCACACAGCCGGACTTCTGCAGAAGGGTACCGCGGCACACAGCCCAAAACTCAGTGAAGGGCGACTGTGTCACACAACCTGGAACTCGTCGCTAGCCGACTGCAGAACACAGTCCGGACCACGGCGCAGGGCGACTACGGCAAACAGCCTGGCCCTGATGCGTGGCGACCGTGGCACACAGCCCGGACCTTGGTGCAGGGTGACTGCAGCACACAGCCCGAACCACAGTGAACGGCGATGGTGGCACACAGCCCGGAAATCTGTGCAGGGCGACGGTGGCACAGAACCCGGAAATTGTCACTAGACAACCGCAGAACACAGCCCAAACCTCAGCGCAAGGCGACTGCAGCACACAGCCCGAATCTCGGTGCAGGGTGACTGCGGCACACAGCACGGACTTTGAAGCAGGACTACCATGGCACACAGACCGTACATCGGTGCAGGGCGACACTGGCACACATCACAGACCTCGGCACAGGGCAACTGAGGATCACAACCCGGACCTCGGCACAGGGCGACACTAGCACACAGCATGGACCTCGGCTGATGGCAATCGCAACACACAGCCCGGACCTCGTCGCAGAGCGACCGGATCACAGAGCCCGGAACTCTTTGCTAGCCGACCGCAGAACACAGCCCGAACCTCAGTGAAGGGTGACCGCAGAACACATCCCAGAACACGTTACCAGACGACCGCGGAACAAAGCCCGGACCTCGGTGCAGGGTGACCACAGAACACAGCCCAGAAATCTGTACAGGGAGCCCCCAGTACATAGCCCGTAACTCATCACTAGCCGACCAAGGAACACAGCCCGGGCCTTGGACCAGGGCAAACCCAGCAAACAGGCTGGACTTCGGTGCAGGGCAACCAGGGACACAGCTCGGACCTCAGCAAAGGGCGACTGTGGCACACTGACCGAAACACAGTGAAGGGCAACTGCGGCACACAGCCAGTAACTCGTTTCTAGCCGACTGCGGAACACAGCCCGGATTACAGCACAGGGCGACTGCGGAACACAGGCCGGATCGAGGCACAGGGCGACCGTGGCACACATCAAAGACATCGAGTAGGGCGACAGCTCAAAACAGCCTGAACCTCAGTGAAGGGTGACCGCTGCACACAACCCAAAACTCAGTGAAGGGCGACCACAGCACACATCCTGGACCTCGATGCAGGGCAACCCTGACACACAGCATGGTCATCGACCGAAGGCGACCGTGAAACACAGTCCGGAACTTGTCACAGGGCTACCACGGCCCACAGCCTGAACCACAGTGAAGGGCGACTGAGGCACACAGCTTGGAACTCGTCACTATCTGACCGTGGAACACAGCCCGGACTTTGGTGCAGGGCAACCGTGGCACACAGGCCGGACTTTGATGCAGGGCAACCCCGGCACACTTCAAGAACCTCAGTGAAGGACAATCACGGCACACATCCAGGACCTTAAGGCAAGGCTCCCCTGGAACACAACATGGATGTCGGCAGATGTTCACTGTGGCACACATCCAGGATCTCGTCACAGTGTGACCGCGGCACACAGCCTGGACTTCGGCGCAGGGCGACCATGGCACACAGCCCGAACCTCATTGATGGGCGACTGTGGCACACAGCCCAGAAATCTGTGCAGGGTGACAATGGCACAGTGCTCGGAACACATTGCTTGCCAACCCCGAACACAGCCCGGACCGCGGCACAGGGTGACCGCGGCATACAGGCCATACCACAGCGCAGGCAGACTGCGGCACACAGCCCGGACCTCGGTGCAGGGTGACGGCGGCACACAGCCTGAAATTCAGTGAAGGGCAAAGGTGGCACACAGTTCAGAAATATTTGCCAGCCAACCGTTGAACACAACCCGGACCTTGGCGCTGGATGACTATGGCAAACAGGTAGGAACTTGTTGCAGGGCATGCAAGGTACACAGCCCAGACCTCCGTGAAGGGCGACTGAAGCACACAGCCCGAAACTCAGTGAAGGGCGACCACATCACCCAGCCTGCAAATCTTCGCTAGCCGACCGCGGAACACATTCCGGACCTCAGCACAGGGCGAACGCGGGACACAGCCTGGACCTCGGAGCAGGGCGACCGCGGCACACAGCCTGGACCTCTGCAGAAGGCTACCTCAGCACACAGCCCGATCCTTGGAACAGGGCGACCGTGGCACACTGCCCAGACCTGAGCACAGAGGGAATGAGGCACAGAGCCCAGAACTCATCGTAAGCCAAGGGCAGAACACAGCCTGGACTCGTCGCAGGGTGACCGCGGCACACAGCCTGAACCACAAAGAAGAGCGGCAGAAGCACACAGCATGGACCTCGGCGCAGGGTGACTGGGGCACACAGCCTGAACCTCAGTGAAGGGAGACGGTGGCACACAGCCCAGAAATCTATTCAGTGCGACCAGGGTAGAGCTCGGAACTTGTCGCTAGCCGACCGCAGAACACAGCCCGGACCTCGGGGCAGAGCGACCATGAAAAACAGGACGGAACTCATCTCGAGCCAAGGGCGGAACACAGACCGGACATCGGCAAACGACGACTGCAGCACACAGGCCGGATTTTGGGGCAGGGTGACTGTAGTACAGAGCATTGAAATTGGCTCAGGGCGACTGTGCCACACAGCCCGGACCTCAGTGAAGGGCCAACGTGGCACACGGCGCAAAAATCTGTTCAGGGCAACCGTGGCACAGAGATTGGAACTCGTCGCTGGCCAACCTTGGAACACAGCCCGGACCTTCGCACTGGGCGACCGCGGCACACATGCCGGACCTCTGCGCAGGGTGAACGTGGCACTCAGCCCAGTCCACGGCGCAGGGGGTCTGTGGCACACAGCCCAAATATCAGTGAAGGGCTACTGTGGCACACAGCCAGGATCTCGTCGCCAGCCCACCACGGAACACAGCCCAGAACTCTGTGCAAAGCTACCGCAGCACACAGCCCGGACCTCGGCACAGGTTGCCCATGGCACACAGCCCAAACCTCAGTGAAGGCTGACCGCGGCATACAGCCTGGAAATCTGTGCAGGGCGACCGTGGCACAGAGCTCAGACCTCGTCGTGAGCCAACTGCAGAACTCAGCACGGACCTCGGCACAGGGCGACCGCAGCACACAGGTCAGACCTCGGCACAGGGCGACCGCAGAACACAGCCTGAACCTCAGTGAAGGACGACTGCAGCACACAGCCCGGAACTCGTCGCCAGCTTCCCGCAGAACACAGCCTGGACTTTGGTGCAGGGCGACCGCAGAACACAGCCCAGAAATCTGTACAAGAAGCCCGTGGCACAGAGCCCGTAACTCATCACTAGCCGACCACAAAACACAGACCGGACCTCAGCCCAGGGCGACCACAGCACACAGCCTGGACCTTGGCAAAGGGCGACCGTGGCACACTGCCTGAAATACAGTGAAGGGCAACCGTGGCACACATCCAGTAACTCGTTTCTAGCCGAAAGCGTAACACAGCCCGGATTTCAGCACAGGGTGACCGTAGAACACAGGCCGGACCGAGGCACAGGGCAACCGCTGCACACATCATGGACATCGAGCAGGGCGACTGCTGGACACAGCCTGAAACTCAGTGAAGGGTGACTGCAGCACACACTCCGAACCTCATTGAAGAGTGACCACAGCACACATCCCAGACGTTGATGCAGGGCAACCCTGGCACACAGTACGGACCTTGACTGAAGGCGACCGCAGCACACAGCCCGGAACTTGGTCCAGGGCGACCGTGGCACACAGTCAGAACCTCAGTTAAGGGCGACTGCGGCACACAGCATGGAACTTGTCAATAGCCGACCGCAGAACACAGCCCCGACTTCAGCACAAGGTAAGCGCGGCATACAGGCCGGACTTTGATGCAGGGCGGCTGCAGCACACATCCGTAACATCAGTGAAGGGCAACCGCGGCACATATCACGGACCTTAAGACAAGGCGACAATGGAACACAGCACAGATGTCGGTAGATGTTCAGTGCGGCACACACCCAGGATTTCGTCGCAGTGTGTCTGCGGCACACAGGTCGGACCTCGGCTCAGGGCGATAGGGGCACACAACCTGAACCTCAGTGAAGGGCGACCGTGGCACACAGCCCAGAAATCTGTGCAGGGCGACCATGGCATAGTGCTCGAAACACATCGCTAGCCAACCGCGAACACAGCCCGGATGTCAGCACAGGGTGACCACGGCAAACAGGCCATAACATGGCGCAGGGCAACTGCGGCACACAACCCAGACCTTGGTGCAGGGCGACAGCGGCACACAGAACGAAATTCAGTGAAGGGCGATTGTGGCACACAGCTCGGAAATCGTCTCCAGCCAACTGTGGAACATAGCCCGGACCTCGGCGCAGGGCGACCACAGCAAACAGGTCAGACCTCGGCTCAGGGCGACCAAGGCACACAGCCTGGACCTTGGCAAAGGGCAACCGTGGCACACTGCCCGGAACACAGTGAAGGGCGAGAGCTGCACACATCAGGTAACTCGTTTCTAGCCGAAAGCAGAACACAGCCTGGATTTCGGCACAGGACGACCGCGGAACACTTGCCGGACCGAGACACAGGGTGACTGTGGCACACATCATGGACATCGATCAGGGTGACCACTGCACACAGCCTGAAACTCAGTGAAGGGTGACCATGGCACACAGCCCGAACCTCATTGAAGAGTGACCGCAGCACACATCCCGGACCTTGGGACAAGGCTACCGTGGGACACACCCCGAACCTGGGTGCAAGGCTAACAGGGCACACAACCCAAACCTCGGCGCAGTGCAACCGCAGCATACAGCCCGATCCTCAATGAAGGGTGACCGCAGCACACAGCCCGGACCTAGGCACAAGGCTACTGCGGCACACAGCCGGGAATTCCGTTCAAGGCTACCGTGGCACACAGACCGGACCTCGGCACAGGGCGACCACGGCACACAGCCCGGAAATCTGTGCAGGGCGACCAGGGTACAGAGCTCGGAACTCATCGCTAGCCGACCTTGGAACACAGCCTGGACTTCAGCGCAGGACGAACATGGCAAAAGGACGGAACTCATTTCCAGCTGACGGCAGAACACAGCCCAAACCTTGCCACAGGGTGACCGTGGCACACAGCCCAAACCTCATTGAAGGACGACCGCAGCACAAAGCCCAGAATTCTGTGCAGGGCACGATGGCACAGAGCCCGGAACTTGTCACTAGCCAACCACGGAACACAGCCCGGACCTCGGTGCAGGGACATCACAGCAAACAGGACAGACCTCATCACAGGGTGCCCACGCACACAGCCTGGACCTCGGCTAATGGCGACCATGACACACAGCCCGGAATTCGGCACAGGGTGACCGCGGGACACAGGCCAGACCTCGGTGCAGGGCGACCGCGGCACACATCACGGACTTCGAGCAGGGCGACCGCGGCACACAGCCCGAACCTCAGTGAAGGGCGACTGCGTAACACAGCACAGACCTCGACCAATAGCGACCGCAGTACATACCCCGGACCTGTGCACAGAGCAACCGCGGCACAGAGACCGGAATTCTTAGCTAGCTGACCACAGAACACAGCCAGGACTTCAGCACAAGGCAACTACAGAACACAGTATCGACCTTGGTGCCGGGCAACCGCGGCACACAGCACGAACCTTGACACAGTGTGACCGCCGCACAGAGCCCGAACTTCAGCGCAAGATGATCGCGGCACACAGCCCAGATATCGGGGCAGGGCAACCGCGGCACACAGCCCGAACCTCAGTGAAGGCCGACCACGGCACACAGCCTGGAACTCGTCACTAGCCGACCGTGGAACAATTCCCAGACTTCGGCACAGGGTGATCCCAGGACACAGGCCGGCCCTCGGTGCAGGGTGACTGCGGAACACATCCCGGACATTGGCATAAGGCNACCACGGCACACAGCCTGGAACTCGTCACTAGCCGACCGTGGAACAATTCCCAGACTTCGGCACAGGGTGATCCCAGGACACAGGCCGGCCCTCGGTGCAGGGTGACTGCGGAACACATCCCGGACATTGGCATAAGGCGACCGTGGCACACAGCCCGAACTTCAGTGAAGGGCAACTGTGGCACACATCCCGGACCTCGATGAAAGGCGACCCTGTCACACAGCACGGACTTTGGGAGATGGTGACTGCTGCAGACACCCCGGAGCTTGTCGCAGTGTGACCATGGCACAGAGCCCGGAACTCGTCACTAGCCAACCGCAGAACACAGCCCAGACTTCGCTGAAGGGTGAACGCAGCATACAGCTTGGATCTCAGTGCAGGGCGACTGCGGCACACAGCCGGGNTCGCAGTGTGACCATGGCACAGAGCCCGGAACTCGTCACTAGCCAACCGCAGAACACAGCCCAGACTTCGCTGAAGGGTGAACGCAGCATACAGCTTGGATCTCAGTGCAGGGCGACTGCGGCACACAGCCGGGATGTCAGTGCAGGGCGACACTGGCAAACAGCACGGAACTCGGTGCCGGGCAAAAGCGGCACACACCCTGACCTCAGTGCAGGGTGACACTGGCACACAGCACGGACCTCGGCTGATGGCAACCCTTTCACACAGCCCCGACCTCGGCACAGAGCGACCGCAGCATATAGCCTGGAACTCTTCGCTAACCGGCCGTGGAACACAGCCCAGACCTCTACACAGGGTGACCGCAGCACACAGCCTGGACCTTGGGAGATGGCGACCGCGGCACGCAGCCCAGAACTCAGCGGAGAGCAATCACGGCACAGAGCCTGGAATTTGTCGCAAGCCGACCGCAGAACACAACCCAGACTGCGGTGCAGGGGGACCGTGGCACACAGCCCGGACCTCGGTGTAGGGCGACCACAGCACACAGCCCGGACGTCGGTGCAGGGCGACCACCGAACCCAACCTGGACATTGGCATAAGTCTACCGTGGCACACAGCCTAAACTCAGTGAAGGGTCACATAGCACACAGCCCAGAAATCTGTGCAGGGTTACTGTGGCACACAGGCTGACCTCGGCACAGGGCGACTACGACACACAGCCCGTACCTCGGCGCAGGACAACACTGACACACAACACGGACCTCAGCACAGGGCGACTGTGGCACACAGCCCAGACGTCAGAGCAAGGCGACTGCAGCACACAGCCTGGACGTCAGTGCAGGGTGACCATGGCAAACAGCATGGACCTCGGCACAGGGCAACCACGGCACCCAACCCGGACATTGGCATAGGTCTACCATGGCACACAGCCCAAAATCAGTGAAGGGCCACGCAGCACACAGCCCAGAAATCTGTGCAGGGTGACCGCGGCACAGAGCCTGGAACTCGTCGCTAGCCGACTGAGCAACACAGCCCGGAGCTCGGCACAGGGTGACCGTAGCACACAGGCCGGATCTCGGGGCAGGGTGACCGCGGCACACATCCTGGACATCGGTGCAGGGTGACGCGGCACACATCCCGAACCTCAGTGAAGGGCGAGCAAGTCACACATCCCAGACCTCGACGAAAGGCGACCCTGGCAAACAGCATGGACGTCGGCAGNAGGGTGACCGCGGCACACATCCTGGACATCGGTGCAGGGTGACGCGGCACACATCCCGAACCTCAGTGAAGGGCGAGCAAGTCACACATCCCAGACCTCGACGAAAGGCGACCCTGGCAAACAGCATGGACGTCGGCAGATCGCGACTGTGGCACACACCCACGACTTCGTCACAGTGTGACCGCAGCACAGAGCCCAGAACTCGTCATTAGCCAACCGCGGAACACAGTCCGGACCATGGCGCAAGGCAACTGCGGCACACAGCCTGGCCCTGATGCGTGGCAACCATGGCACACAGCCCGGACCTTGGTGCAGGGTGACTGCAGCACACAGCCCTAACCTCAGTGAATGGCGATGGTGGCACACAGCCCGGAAATCTGTGCAGGGCGACGGCGGCACAGAATCCGGAAANTGATGCGTGGCAACCATGGCACACAGCCCGGACCTTGGTGCAGGGTGACTGCAGCACACAGCCCTAACCTCAGTGAATGGCGATGGTGGCACACAGCCCGGAAATCTGTGCAGGGCGACGGCGGCACAGAATCCGGAAATCGTCGCTAGACAACCGCAGAACACAGCCCAGACCTCAGTGCAAGGCGACTGCAGCACACAGCCCAAATCTCGGTGCAGGGTGACTGCGGCACACAGCACGGACTTTGGAGCAGGACTACCATGGCACACAGACCGTACATCAGTGCAGGGCAACACTGGCAAACATCACGGCCCTCGGCACAGGGCAACTGCGGATCACAACCCAGACCTCGGCACAGGGCGACACTGGCACACAGCACGGACCTCGGCTGATGGCAATCGCAACACACAGCTCGGACCTTGTCACAGAGCGACCGGATCACAGAGACTGGAACTCTTTGCTAGCCGACCACAGAACACAGCCCGAACCTCAGTGAAGGGTGACCGCAGAACACATCCCGGAACTCGTTGCCAGACGACCGAGGAACAAAGCCCGGACCTCTGTGCAGGGTGACTGAAGAACACAGCCCAGAAATCTATACAGGGAGCCCACAGCACAGAGCCTGTAACTCGTCACTAGCCGACCACAGAACACAGCCCGGACCTCAGACCAGGGCGAACACAGCAAACAGGCTGGATCTCGGCGCAGGGCGACCAGGGCACACAGCTTGGACCTCAGCAAAGGGCGACTGTGGCACACTGACTGAAACACAGTGAACGGCAACCACGGCACACATCCAGTAACTCTTTTCTAGCCGACTGCGAAACACAGCCTGGATTTCGGCACAGGGTGACCGCGGAACACAGGCCGGATCCAGGCACAGGGTGACCGCAGCACACATCAAGGACATCGAGTAGGGCGACTGCTGAAAATAGCCTGAAACTCAGTGAAAGTTGACCCTGCACACAGCCCGAAACTCAGTGAAGGGCGACCGCAGCACACATCCCGGACCTCGATGCAGGGCAACCCTGACACACAGCACGGACCTCGACCGAAGGCGACCACGGCACACCGCCCAGAACTTGTCGCAGGGTGACCGCGGCCCACAGCCCGAACCTCTGTGAAGGGTTACTGAGGCACACAGCATGGAACTCGTCACTATCCAACCATGGAACACAGCCCGGACTTTGGCGCAGGGCAACCGTGGCACACAGGCAGGAACTCGTTTCCAGCTGACCGCAGAACACAGCCCGAACCTCGGCACAGGGTGACCGCGGCACACAGGCCAGACCTCGGCGCAGGGTGACTGCAGAACACAGCATAGTCCTCGGCACAGGGCGACCGCGGCACACAGCCTGAACTTCAGTGAAGGGCGACCACGGCACATAGACCGAAAATCTGTGCAGGGCCACCGTGGCACAGAGCTTGGAACTCGTTGCTAGACAACCACGGAACACAGCCCGGACCTCCACACTGGGCAACCGCGGCACCCCGGCCGGATTTCTGCGTGGGGCTACTGCGGAACACAGCCTGAAACTCATTGAAGGGCGAAGGCGGCACAGAGCCCGAACGTCAGTGAAGGACGACTGTGGCACACAGCCCGGAACTTGTTGCCAGCCAACCGTGGAACACAGCCCGGACCTTGATGCAGGGCGACCATGGCACACAACTCGGACATTGTTGCAGGGCTACCACGGCACACAGCCCGAACCTCACTGAAAGGCTACTGCAGCACATAGCCCAAAAATCTGTGCAGGACGACAGTGTCACAGAGCCTGGGGCTCATCTCTAGCCGACTGCAAAACAGCCAGGACCTCAGCGCAGGGCGACTGCGGCAAACAGACCGGACCTCGTCGCAGGGCCACCACTGGCACACAGCCTGAACCTCAGTGAAGGGCGACTGCAGCACTCAGACCAGAACTCGTTGCCAGCCGACCACGGAACACAGCCTGGATCTCGGCACAGGGCGACCGCAGCACACAGCCCGGATATCAAAGCAGGTCTACTGCAGCACACAGCCTGAACCTCAGTGAAGGGTGACCACAGAACACAGCCCAGAAATCTGTATAGGGAGGCCGCGGCACAGAGTCCGTAACTCATCACTAGCCGACCATGGAACACAGCCCAGACCTCGGTGCAGTGCGACAATGGAAAACAGGGCAGACCTCGTCGAAGGGCGACCACGGCAAACAGCCTGGAACTTGGCGAAGGGCAACCATGGAACACAGCCCGAACCTCAGTGAAGGGCGAAGGCAGCACACAGCATGGAACTAGTAACTAGCCGACCGTGCAACAGAGCCCGGGTTTTGGCACAGGGCGACCGCGGCACACCAACCAATCCTCATTGAAGGGCGACTGCAGCACAAAGCCCAGACTTTGGAACAAGGCTAACATGGCACACAGCCTGAACTTCAGTTCAGTGCGACCGCGGGACACAGCCCAAACCTCAACGAAGTGCGACCGCAGCACACAGCCTGGACTTCGGCACAAGGCTACTGTGGCATACAGCTTGGAACTCAGTTCAAGGCTACCGTGGCACACAGACCGGACCTCGGCTCAGGGCGACGGTCGCACACAGCCCGAACCTCAGTGAAGAGAGACCACGGCACACAGCCTGGAAATCTGTGCAGCGTGACCAGGGTACAGAGCTCAGAACTCTTCGCTAGCTGACCACGGAACACAGCCTGGACCTCGGCACAGGGAGAGCATGGCAAACAGGACGGAACTCGTCTCCAGCCGATGGTGGAACACAGTCCAGACCTCAGCACAGGGCGACTGCAGTACACAGGCCGGACCTCAGCACAGGGTGACCGCGGCACACAGCATGTTCCTCAGTGCAGGGCGGCCACGTCACACAGCCCGAAACTCATTGAAGGCGACCACGGCACACAGCCCAAAAATCTGTGCAGGGCGACCGTGGCACAGAGCTTGAAACTCGTCGCTAGCCAATGGCAGAACACAGCCCAGACCTCTGCACTGGGCTACCGCGGCACAGAGGCTGGACTGCTGCACGGGGCGACTGCGTCACACAGCCCAGACCTCGTCACAGGGCAACTGCGGCACACAGCCTGAATGTCAGTGAAGGGTGACTGTGGTACACAGCCCGGAACTCGTCTCCACCGGACCACGTAACACAGCCCGAACCTTGGCACAGGGAGACTGTGGCACAGANACACAGCCCAGACCTCGTCACAGGGCAACTGCGGCACACAGCCTGAATGTCAGTGAAGGGTGACTGTGGTACACAGCCCGGAACTCGTCTCCACCGGACCACGTAACACAGCCCGGACCTTGGCACAGGGAGACTGTGGCACACAACTCGGACATCAGCGCAGGGCTACCGCAGCACACAGCCCGAACCTCAGTGAAGGGCAACCGCAGCACACAACCCAGAAATTTGTGCAGGACAAGAGTGGCATGGATCCTGGAACTCATCGCAGGTCGACCGTGAAACACAGCCAGTACCTTGGCGAAGGGTAACTGCGGCACACAGCCCGGATCTCAGAGCAAGGCTACCGCAGCACACAGCCCAGACCTCGGTGCAGGTCGCCCATGGCACACAGCCCGAAACTCAGTGAAGGGCAACCATGGCACACAGCACGGAAATCTGTGCAGGGAAACCATGGCACAGAGCTCAGAACTCTTCGCTAGCCAACTGCAGAACACAGCCCGGTCTTCTGCGCAGGGTGACCATGGCACACAGGCCAGACATCAGCACAGGGCGACCGCCACACACAACCTGGACCTCTGGAGAAGGCTACCATGGCACACAGCCTGGACCTTCGCAAAGAGGAACCGTGGCACAGAGCCAGGAACAGGTCACAAGCCAAGGGCGGAACACAGGCCGGACCTAGGCAAAGGGCAACTGCAGCACACAGCCTGGCCCTGATGCGGGGCGACCGTGGCACACAGCCTGGACCTTGGTGCAGGGTGACCGCAGCACACAGCCCAAACCACAGTGAATGGCGACGTTGGCACACAGCCCGGAAATCTGTGCAGGGCTACCGCAGCACAGAACATGGAACTTGTTGCTAGACAACCGCGGAACACAGCCCTGACCTTGGCGCAAGGGGACCGCAGCACACAGCACGGACCTCGGAGCAGGGCGACCATGGCACACAGACCATACGTCATTGCAGGGCAACCCTGGCACATATCACGGACCTCGGCACCGGGCAACTGCGGAACAAAGCCCAGACCTTGGCGCAGGGTGACACTGGCACACAGCACGGACCTAGGCTGATGGCAATCACATCACACAACCCGGACCTCATCACAGAGCGACCGCATCACAGAGCCTGGAACTCTTCACTAGCCGACCGCGGAACACAGCCCGGAACTCGGTGCAGGGAGACAGCGGCACACAGCCTGGACCTCCGTGAAGGGCGAATGCATCACACAGCTCAGAAATCTGTGCAGGGCGACCGTGGNCAGAGCCTGGAACTCTTCACTAGCCGACCGCGGAACACAGCCCGGAACTCGGTGCAGGGAGACAGCGGCACACAGCCTGGACCTCCGTGAAGGGCGAATGCATCACACAGCTCAGAAATCTGTGCAGGGCGACCGTGGCACAGAACTCGGAACTCGTTGCTAGCCAACCGCGGAACACAGCCTGAATATCACGGAAGGGTGACAGAAGCACACAGCCCAGAACTCGTCGCCAGCCGACTGTGGAACACAGCCCAGACGTCGGCGAAGGGTGACCGCAGAACACAGCTAAGACTTTGGGGAAGGGCTGCCACGGCACAGATCCCGAACCTCAGTGAAGGGCGACCGCAGCACACAGCCTGGAACTCGACTAAAGGTGACCCTGGCACACAGCACGAATGTAGGCAGATGGAGACTGCATCACACACCCCGGACCTTGTTGCAGTGAGACCGTGGCACAGAGCCCAGAAGTCATCACTAGCTGACCACGCAACACAGCCTGGACCTCACTGCAGGGTGACCACAGCATACAGCCCGGATCTCAGTGCAGGGCGACTGCGGCACACAGCCACGACATCAGTGCAGGGCGACACTGGCACACACACGGAGCTGGGCACCGGGCAAAGGTGGCACACAGCCGGACCTCGGTACAGGGTGAAACTGGCACACAGCACGGACCTTGGCTGATGGCAACCGCATCACACGGCCCGGACCTCGGCGCAGAGCAACCGCAGCATAGAGCGCGGAACTCGTCGCTAGCCGACCATGGAACACAGCCGGGACCTCGGCGCAGGCCAACTGCAGCACACAGCCTGGACCTCAGCACAAGGCTACCGTGGCACACAGCCCAGATCTCGGCACAGGGTGACCGTGGCACACAGCCTGAATCTTAGTGAGGGTGACCATGGCACACAGCATGGAAATCTGTGAAGGGAGACTGTGGCCCAGAGTTCGGAACTCATCACTAGCCAACCACAGTACACAGCCCAGACCTCGGCACAGGGCAACCGTGGCACACAGCCCTGACCTCGGCGCAGGGCGACTGCGGCACATGGCCCGATCTTCAGTGAAGTCGACTGCGGCACACAGCCTGGAACTAGTCTCCAGCCGACCGTGGAGCACAGCCCAAATCTCGGCACCAGGCGACCGTGGCACAAGCCCAGACATCGGCACCAGGNCGCAGGGCGACTGCGGCACATGGCCCGATCTTCAGTGAAGTCGACTGCGGCACACAGCCTGGAACTAGTCTCCAGCCGACCGTGGAGCACAGCCCAAATCTCGGCACCAGGCGACCGTGGCACAAGCCCAGACATCGGCACCAGGCTACCACGGCACACAGCCCAAACCTCAGTGAAGGGCGACTGCAGCACAGAGCCCAGAAATCTGTGCAGGGCGACCGTGGCACAGAGCCAGGAACTCGTCACTAGCCAATCACAGAACACAGCCCGGACCGTGACATAGGGTGACCACGGCAAACAGGCTGGACCTCATCGCAGGGTGACCACGGAACACAGCCCGGAACTCGGTCAAGGGCGACAGTGGCACACAGCCCGAACCTCAGTGAAGTGTGACCACAGCACAGAGCCCAGAAATCTGTGCAGGGCAACCATGGCACAGGGACAGGAACTCGTCGCTAGCCAATTGCGGAACACATCCCGGACCTCGGCTTAGGGCCACCATTGAAAACAGGCTGGACCTCGTCGCAGGGCGACCACGGCACAGAGCCTGGACCTCGGCGAAGGGCTACCGTGGCACACAGCCTCAAAATCAGGGAAGGGCGACCATGACACACGGCCCGGAACTTGTCGCAAGCCAACCACGGAACACAATACGTACCTCGGTGCAGGGTGACCGTGGCACACAGGCCAGACCTCAGCTCAGGGCGAAAGCGGCACACAGGCAGGACCTCGGTGTAGGGCGACCGCGGAACACATTCCGAACCTCAGTGAAGGGCAACTGCGGCACACAGCCCGGAACTCGTCACCAGCCGACCGCGGAACACAGCCCGGACCTCGGGAGATGGCGACTGCAGCAAACAGCCCGGACTTTGGAACAGGGTGACCGCGGCACACAGCTCGGAACTTGGGAGATTGCGACCGTGGTACACAACCCAGACTTCAGAACAGGGTGACCGTGGCACACAGCCTTGACCTTTGCAGAAGGCTACCACAGCACACAGCCTGTACCTTTGAACAGGGCGACCGTGGCACACAGCATGGACCTCGTCACAGAGGGACAACGGCACAGAGCCCAGGACTCGTCACAAGCCGAGGGCAGAACACAGCCTGGACCTCGGGACAGGGTGACTGTGGCACACAGCCCTAACCTCAGAGAAGAGGAACCGAGGCACACAGCACGGATCTTTGTGCAGGGCGACACTGGCACACAGCACGGAACTCGGGAGATGGCGACCATGTCACACAGCCCGGATATCGGTGCAGGGCGACTGCGGCACATAGCCCGAACTTCAGCCCAAGGCTACCATGGGACACGGCCCAGACCTCGGCGCAGGGCGAACAAGGCACACAGCCCGAACCTCAGTGAAGGGCAACCGTGGAACACATCCCGGAAATCTGTGCAAGGTGACCGTGGCACAGAGCTCAACTCATCGCTAGTCAACTGTGGAACACAACCTGGAACTCGGCACAGGGCGACCGCGGCACACTGGCTGGACCTCGGTGCAGGGCCACCAAGGCACACAGCCTGGACCTCGGGGCAGGATGACTGAGGCACACATCCCAAACCACAGAGGAGGGCGATGGTGGCACACAGCCTGGAAATCTGCGCAGGGCGACCGGGGCATAGAGCCCGGAGCTCGTCGCTAGCCAACCGCGTAACACAGCCAGACCTTGGTGCAGGGCGTCCGCAGAACACAGGCCAAGCCTTGGCTCATGGTGACCGCAGCCAAAAGCCCGGACCTCAGCACAGGGCAGCAGCGGCACACAGCCTGAAATTTAGTGAAGAGCGACTGAGGCACACAGCATGGACCTCAGTGCAGGGTGACCCTGGCACACAGTACTTACCTAGGGAGATGGCGACTGCAGCACACAGCCTGGACATTGGCGCAGGGAGACTGTGGCACACAGCCCGGACCGCATCGCAATGCTACCGCAGCACACAGTATGGACCTCGGCACAGGGCAACTCCGGCACACAGCCTGGAACTCGGCACAAGGCTACCATGACACACAGCCCAGACCTCAGCGCATGGTGACCAAGGCACACAGCCCGAACCTCAGTGAAGGGCGACCATGGCACACAGACCAGAATTCTGTGAAAGGCAACCGTGGCACAGAGTTCGGAACTCATCGCGAGCCAACCGTGAACACAGCCCAGACCTCGGCACATGGTGACCGCAAAAAACAGCCTGGACTTTGGCGCAGAGCGAACTTGAAACAGAGCCCGGAACTCTTCACTAGCCGACCGCAGAACACAGCCTGGATCTCGGCGCAGGACGACTGCAGCACACAGCTCGGACCTCAGTGCAGGGCAACCGTGGCACACAGCCCAGACCTCGGCACAGAGGGACCTTGGCACAGACTCCGGAACTCATCGAAAGTTGAGAGCAGAACACAGCCTGGACCTCGGCGCAGGGTGACCGAGGCACACAGCCCGAATCACAATGAAGAGCGACCGAGGCACCCAGCACAGACCTGGCTGCCAGGTGACCCTGGCACACATCACCAACCTCGGGAGATGGTGACCGTGGTACACAGACCGGATATCGGTGCAGGGCGACTGCAACATACAGCCCGGACCTCGGTGCAAGGCTAACATGGCACACAGCATGAAGCTCAGTGCAGTTAGACCTCAGCACACAGCCCAAACCTCAGTGAAGGATGAACGTGGCACACAGCCCGGGCCTCGGCACAAGGCTACCGTGGCACACACCACGGAACTCGGTTCAAGGCTACCATGGAACACAGACCGGACCTCGGCACAGGGTGACCGCAGCACACACACCGAACCTCAGTGAAGGGAGACTGCAGCACACAGCCAGGAATTATGTGCAGGGCAACCGGAGTACAGATCTTGGAACTCGTCGCTAGGCGACCACAGAACACAGCCCGGACCTCGGTGTAGGGCGACCATGGCAAACAGGATGGAACTCGTCTCCAGCCGACCGGGGAACACAGCCCGGACCTCAGCACAGGGAGACAGTGGCACACAGGCTGGACCTCGGTGCACGGCAACCACGGCACACTGTGTGTACCTCAGCGCAGGGCTACCTTGGCACACAGACTGAACCTCAAGAAAGGGCGACTGGGGCACACAGCCCGGACTTCAGTGGAGGGCCACACTGGCCCACAGCTTGGACCACAGTGCAGGGCGACTGCGGCACACAGCCAGGACCTCGGCGCAGGGCAACCTCAACACACATCCCAGACCTCGGTGCTGGGCAACACTGGCACACAGCACGGACATTGGCAGATGGCGACCACATCATATAGCCCGAATCTTGGCACAGAGCGACTGCGACACAGAGCCCGGAACTCGTAGCCAATCGACCGCAGAAAACAGCCTGGAACCCTTTCAGGGCAACAGGGGCACATAGCACGGACCTCGGCTAATGGTGACCGTGTCACATAGCCCGGACCTAGGTGCAGAACGACCGTGACACAGAGCCCGCAACTCGTCTTTAGCCAACCGCGGAACACAACCCGGGCCTCGGTGCCGGGCGACTGCGACACAAAGCCCGGATTTCGACGCAAGGCTACTGGGACACATAGCCCGGACCTCAGTGCAGGGCGACCGCAAAATACAGCCCGAACCTCAGTGAAGGGCGACTGCGGCACACAGCCCGGAAATCTGTGCAGGCGACCATAGCATGGCGCACGGAACTTGTCGCTAGGCAACCGTGGAACACAGCCCGGATCTCGGCACATGGCGATCGCGACACACAGGCTGGACCTCTTTGCAGGGTGACCACGAAACACAGCCCAGATCTCAGTGAAGAGCGACTGTGGCACATAGCCCGAAACTCAGTGAAGGGCGACCGTGGCATACAGCCAGGAATTTTTCGCTAGACAACTGCAGAACTCAGCCCGGACCTAGGGGCAGGGTGACCGTGGCACACAGGCCCGACCTCAGCTCAGGGCTACNCGACTGTGGCACATAGCCCGAAACTCAGTGAAGGGCGACCGTGGCATACAGCCAGGAATTTTTCGCTAGACAACTGCAGAACTCAGCCCGGACCTAGGGGCAGGGTGACCGTGGCACACAGGCCCGACCTCAGCTCAGGGCTACAGCAGCACACAGGCCGCACCTCGGTGCAGGGCGACCACGGAGCACAGGCCAGACTTCAGATCAGGGCGACCATGGCACACAGCTTGGACGTCGACGGAGGGCGACCTCAGCACACAGCCCTAACCTGAGTGAAGGGCGACTGCAGCACACAGGTTGGAACTGATTGCCAGCCGACCGCGGAACACAGCCCGGACATCAGCACAGGGCGATCGCGGCACTCAGCGCGGATCTCGGGAGATGGCGACTGCTGCACACAGCACAGACCTCGGAACAGGGCGACCACGGCACACAGCCCGGAACTGTGCATACGGCTACCGTGGCACAGAGCCCGGATCTCGGAACAGGGCGATTGTGGCACACAGCCCAGAACTTGTCACAGAGGGAACACGGCCCAGAGACCGGAACGCGTCGCAAGACGAGTGCGGAACACAGCCTGGACCTCTGCGCAAGGCGACCGTGGCACACAGCCCGAACCTCAGTGAAGACTGACCGAGGCACACAGCACGGACCTCAATGCAGGGCGACACTGGCACATAGCACAAACCTCGGGAGATGGCGACCGTGGCAAACAGCCCGGACATTTGTGCAGGGCGACTGCGGCACATAGCCCGGAATTTGGCGCAAGGCTACTGCGGCACACAGCCCGGACCTCGGTGCAGGGCGAACGCAGCACACAGCCCAAACTTCAGTGAAGGGCAACTGTGGCAAACATTCCGGAAATCTGTGCAGGGCGACCGTGGCACAGAGCTCAACTCGTCGCTAGCCAACCGCGGAACACAACCCGGACCTCGGCAAAGGGCGACCGCGGCACACTGGCTGGACCTCGGTGCAGGGCGACCACGGCACACAGCCTGGACCTCAGGGCAGGGAGACTGAAGCACACATCCCGAACCACAGAGGAGGGCGATGGTGGCACACAGCCCAGAACTCTGTGCAGGGCGACCGTGGCATAGAGCCCGGAGCTCGTCGCTAGCCAACCGCGTAACACAGCCAGACCTCGGTGTAGGGCATCCGCGGAACACATGCCAGGCCTTGGATCATGGTGACTACAGCCAAAAGCCCAGACCTCAGCACAGGGCAACAGCGGCACACAGCTNTAGAGCCCGGAGCTCGTCGCTAGCCAACCGCGTAACACAGCCAGACCTCGGTGTAGGGCATCCGCGGAACACATGCCAGGCCTTGGATCATGGTGACTACAGCCAAAAGCCCAGACCTCAGCACAGGGCAACAGCGGCACACAGCTTGAAATTTAGTGAAGAGCGACTGAGGCACACAGCATGGACCTCAGTGCAGGGTGACCCTGGCACACAGTACGTACCTAGGGAGATGGCGACCGCAGCACACAGCCTGGACATTGGCACAGGGAGACTGCGGCACACAGCCCGGACCTCATCGCAACGCTACCGCAGCAAACAGTCCGGACCCCAGCGCAGGGTGACTCCGGCACACAGCCTGGAACTCGGCACAAGGCTACCATGACACACAGCCCAGACCTTGGTGCATGGTGACCAAGGCACACAGCCCGAACATCAGTTAAGGGCGGCCACGGCACACAGCCCAGAATTCTGTGAAAGGCGACCCTGGCACAGAGTTCGGAACTCATCGTGAGCCAACCGCGAACACAGCCCGGACCTCGGCACATGGTGACCGCGGCACACAGGCTGGACTTCGGTGCAACGCGACCACGGCACAAAGCCCAATCCTCAGTGAAGGGTGACTGCAGCACACAGTACGGAACTCGTCGCCACCCCACCGTGGAACACAGCCCAGACGTCTGCACAGGGTGACTGCAGCACACAGCCTAGAACTCAGTGAAGGGCAACTGTGGCACAGAGCTCGGAACTCATCGCTAGCCAACTGCGGAACACAGCCTAGACTTCGGCACACGGCGACCATGGCACACAGGCCAGACCTCGGCGCAGGGCGACCATGGCACACAGCGTGGACCTCGGCGCAGGGCGACCACGGCACACAACCCGAACCTCAGTGAAGGAGGACTGTGGCACACAGGCCGGACCTCAGCGCAGGGCGACCACTTCACACAGCGTGGACCTTGGCACAGGGCCACCATGGCACAAAGGCCATACCACGGCCCATGGCGACCGTGGCACACAGTCCAAACTCAGTGACGGGGTACTGGCACACAGCTCGGAAATCGTGGCTAGCCAACCGCAGAACACAGCCCAGATCTCAGCACAGGGCGACCGCGGCACACAGTTTGAACATTGGTGCAGGGCTACTGCGGCACACATCTCGAAACTCAGTGAAGGGTGACCACAGCACACAGCCCAGAAATCTGTGCAGGGCGACCGCGGCACACAGCCCGAAACTCGTCGCTAGCTGACGGAGAAACAGCCCGGACCTCGGCATAAGGTGACTACGGAAAACAGGCCAGACATTGTCACAGAAGACCATGGCACACAGTCCGGACCTCGGAAAAGGGCGACCGAGACACTCAGCCCGAAACTCATTGAAGGGCGACCGCATCACACCGCCCGGAACTCATCACTAGCTGACTGTGGAACACTGCCAGGATCTCGGTGCAGGGCGACTGCAGCACACAGCTCGGACCTCGGCGCAGGGCGACTGTGGCACACAGCCTGGACCTCGGCACAGAGGAACTGTGCCACAGAGCCCAGAACTCGCTGCAAGCCGAGGGCGGAACACAGCCTGGACCTCAGCGCAGGGTGACCGAGGCACACAGCCCGAACCACAGAGAAGAGCGACCGAGGCACACAGCACAGACCAGGCCGCAGGGCCACCCTGGTACTTATCACTGACCTCGGTAGATGACGACCACGGTACACAGACCGGATATCGGCGCAGGGCGACTGCGGCACACAGCCCGGACCTCGGCACAAAGCTAACATGGCACACAGCATGACCCTTGGTGCATTTTGACCTCAACACACAGTCCAAACCTGAGTAAAGGGCAAACGTGGCACACAGCCTGGACCTCAGCACAAGGCTACCGTGGCACACAGCACGGAACTCGGTTCAAGGCTACCATGGCACACAGACCGGACCTCGGCACAGGGTGACCGCGGCACACACACTGAACCTCGTGAAGGAAGACCGCAGTACACAGCTCAGAAGTCTGTGCAGGGCGATCATGGCACAGAGCTCGGCTCTCGTTGCTAGCCAATCGCGGAACACAGCTCGAACCTAACAGAAGGGCGACTGAGGCACATAGCCTGGAACTCGTCGCCAGCCGACTGTGGAACACAGCCCGGACCTCGGCGCAGGGAGACCGCGGAACACAGCTCAGACTTCATTGAAGGGCTACCGCGGCACAGAGCCCGAACCTCAGTGAAGGGCGACCGCAGCACACAGCCAGGACCTCGTCTAAAGGTGACGCTGTAACACAGCATGAACGTAGGCAGATGGAGACTGCATCACACACCCCGGACCTTGTCGCAGTGAGACCGTGGCACAGAGCCCGGAACTCATCACTAGCCAACCACAGAACACAGCCTGGACCTCACTGCAGGGTGACCGCAGCATACAGTCCGGATCTCGGTGCCAGGGGACTGCGTCACACAGCCCCAACATCAGTGCAGGGCGATGCTGGCACACAGCATGGAGCTTGGGGACGGGTAAAGGTGGCACACAGCCCGGATGTCGGTGCAGGGTGACACTGGCTCACAGCACAGACTTCGGCTGATAGCGACCACATCACACAGCCCGGACCTCAGGACAGAGTGACCGCCGCATAGATCCTGGAACTCATCGCTAGCCGACCGTGGAACACAGCCGGGACTTCAGTGCAGGGCGACTGCGGCACACAGCCTGGACCTCGGCACAAGTCTACCATGGCACACAGCCCAGACCTCATCACAGGGCGACTGCAGCACACAGCACGAACCTCGGTGAAGGGCGACCATGGCACACAACATGGTATCTGTGCAGGGAGACCGTGGCACATAGCTCGGAACCCATCACTAGCCAACCACAGAACACCGCCCGGACCTCGGCACAGGGCGACCACGGCACACAGTCCGAATCTCAGTGAAGGGTGACCGCGGCACACAGCATCGAACTCGTCACTAGCCGACCACAGAATACAGTCTGGACTTCAGTGCAGGGCGACCGCGGCACACAACCCGAATCTCAGTGAAGGACGACCATGTCACACATCCTCGAACTCGTTGCTAGCCGACTGCGGAACACAGTCCGGACCTCGGAGCAGGGAGACCATGATGCTCAGACCGGACGTCAGTGCAGGGTGACCGCGACACATAGGCCGGACCCCGGGGCAGGATGACCATTGCACACAGGCTGGACCTCGGCGCAGGGCTACCATGGCACACAGGCAGGACCTCAGTGCAGGGGGTCTGCGTAAAATAGGCCGGACATCGGCTCAGGGCAACGGCGGCTCATAGCCCAGACCGCAGCGCAGGGGTACCGTGGAACAGAGCCCGGACCTCTGGAGAAGGCTCCCGCAGCACACAGCCTGGACCTTGGTAAAGAGGAACCACGGCACAGAGCCGGGAACAGGTCGCAAGCCGAGGGCAGACACAGGCCGGACATGGGCACAGGGCGATCGCGGACAACAGCCCGAACTTCAGTGAAGGGCAACCGCAGCAGACATCCCGGACCTGGACGCAGGGCAACCCTGGCACACAGCATGGACCTCGACCATAGGCGACTGCAGCAAACAGCCCGGAACTTGGTGCAGGGCAACTGTGGCACACAGCCCGTACCTCAGTGAAGGGCACGCGCGGCACACAGGATGAACTTGTCACTAGCCTACCGTGGAACACAGCCCAGACTTCGGAGCAGGGCGACCGCAGCACACTGCCCGGACCTCTGCAGAAGGCCAACTCAGCACACAGCCCGGACCTCGGCACAAGGCTACTGAGGCACACAGCCCGGAACGCGGTTCAAGGCTAACTAGGCATACAGGCCCGACCTCAGCGCAGGATGACCGAGGCACACAGCGTGGACCTCAGTGTAGGGGACCATGGCACACAGCTCGGACTTTGGAGCACGGCGATCGCGGAACACAGCCCGGACCTTGGTGAAAGGCGACCATGGCACACTGCCAGAAACACAGTGAAGGGCGACCAGGGAACACAGGACGGATTTTCGCTCAGAGCGACTGGAGCAAAAAGCACAGAACTCGGCTCAGGGCAACCGCGGCACACAGCCTGAACCTCAGTGAAGAGCGACCGAGGCACACAGCATGGCCCTCGGCACAGGGCGACCCTGGCACACATCACGGACTTCAGGAGTTGGCTACCGCAGCACACAGCCCGGACACCAGCGCAGGGTGACTGCGAAACACACCCCGGCCCTCGGAGCAAGGCTACCACAGCACACAGCCCGGANATTTAGGAAGTTGAATCTAATGGTCTAAATTTTCCCCCAACTTAGTAATTTGTTCCTCTCAGGTCTTTGTTTAGAACCAAATGTATAATTAAAGCACAATAGAAATAGAGGACTAGCTTCCCTTCTGGAAATTTTACTTATCTGAAGGTTCAGAAATGTCCAAACAAGTTAATATTTCACTGCAAGGTGTTTGTGGAATATTTACTTTCATCAACTGACATAGGTTTACCTATCAATCTTTGTTTCATCCAAGATTAACTCATAAATCAGACAAGGATAAATGAACCCTCACCAGTGGGCCTCTTAAAAGAATTAAACTTCAGTATGTCATCAGCCAGGTTTTTTTGATTGAATGGAATGTGAAAGCAACACATTCCTTCCAAAGAACTTTCCTCTTGAAGTTTCCCTCTGGAAAGATAAAAGGTGTTATTTATCTTGCTTAATAAAGACTTTCTAGAATAATAATGTTTTCAGTATTAGCAAATTTGTAAACTCTATAAATCCTCAGACCTGCTCTCCTTTAAGTATTTTAAGTCAAGAGATTCTAAGTCTCTTTTAAATCCCCTAGAATATGATTCCTGGTGATTTACTATAAATCCCAATAAAGCTAGGAAGCATTAATGCATTTTGTTCGATAAGACTTTCTTATGAATGCACAGCCTTCATGTTTTCCGATATATGATTCTGTTCACATCTGCTATAGGGTTTGGAGGAGTGGCAGATATGGGCAATTTTGTAAAGTGTTCTTGAAGCAATAGAAAAGCGAAAAAAAGTCATAATTTTCTATGGGGAAAATTTCTATGCCACAGTGACACTTTTAAATGTTTTCAATAGTGTTGATTTATTAGGAAGCTTAGAAAGGTAGTACTTAGAACCAGCTTTCCCCATAAAATCTCAGTGACGGAGAATAACTTTTACATTTTTCAAACTGTCCATTGTGAAAGATTTTTTCATTACGATGAAGGTGTTTAGAGGTTTTTGATTTAATGTAGAATGATAACTCCCTTGAGTTGCAGACTTCTGGAAAGAACAAACAATGAAACAAACATTCTTACCCTTCCCCTGAGTGAGTTCAATCATGAAATACATTTGATGATCCATGGCAACACAGTACTTGCCTGACTTGGTTGAACTCTCTAATACAAAATTTGAATTCTCACAAATTAAAATTAATTTACACATGTATTACTTTGACCTTGTATTTTCAAAACAAGAGAAGCTGCAGCTCCTATCTATTCACCATTGTTATGTGGTTAATTCACACAGTGGTGAAACTATTCTAGTTTGTTCTGGACTGAGGGGTTTTCAAGATGCTAGATTTTCAATGCTCAGACCAAGAGGGAATACAAAATAAGCTGGTCACCCTACAGAGGTTTCCAAACTTTAGGGTGCCTCATAATTACTTGAAGAGCTTGTTAAAATTCAGATGTAATAGGCCCCCACACCGAAAATTTATTCAGCAGATCTAACAAATTCCCAGGTGATTGCCCAAGAGTCACACTTTGAGAAGACACTGCCATATGCCTGGATTCTACTGGCCACAGCTGATCCAAATGATCTTATCAGAAAGTCTGGTAAGTAGTCACAAGAATTTGACATTGGAACTCAATATCTTACATCAATAACCATGGTCGTATAAAAAAAAAATCTACATCTGACTCTAGGTACAGGGGAAAAGGGGAGGTGTGGTGGGGTTCTTTTGTACCTAACATGTTTCCAGTTCCTGAATCCAGCCTTTCAATGAGGCTCATTTGTACTTGTCACCCTCCAGTTCTACGAGGTTTTCTCATTGCCTACTGAAAAACTGGACTTCTCAGGTGGTTCAGTGGTAAACAATCTCCCTGCCAAGGCAGGAAATGCATGTTTGATCCCTGGGGTGGGAAGATCCCCTGGAGAAGGAAATGGCAACCCTCTCCAGTATTCTTGCCTGGGAAATCCCATGGAGAGAAGAGCCTGGTGGGCTACAGTCCACGGGATAGCAAAGAGTCAGACAACTCACAGCAACAGCAACAACTGACAAACTCTTGTTTTTTTACTTCGGCTACTCTGAGTGTCTCATGTTACACAAGTCAATATAACCCTGATTAAAACCAGAATGCTCCAAATAATTGTATGCAGTAGAGAAAACAATTGAGCTAGGTCCAGGAAAATATTAGATTGGCTCCAAGCCACTTTAGTGTTTTTTATAACTTTTAAGAGAAACTATTCTAAGTCCTCATATTATGACAGAGCTTGGAAAGTTGATGGGCTTCTTAAATAAATGCCTAAACTAAATGTGCAAAATGCTGTAAGGAGAGAAGCAAAAGGAAAAATGATCTACTCAAGTTAATTAGGATGTCCAAAGAGGACATTTTACCACAATGTTGGGGGTCCATTGAAATCTCAAGAGACTTAGAACATTACAGTAAATGATGGATTAGACTAAGTGGATCTGCCCTCTGTGGAATTTTACAGGCAACTCCACAGAGAAAATTGAGAATGCTATGTTTCCTTGATCAGAAATGGAACCATGTTTTCAAGACTTTGAAGAGGATTTTAGAAGCACGGAGCCCATTTCAGCCTGAGTCATCGCTCTACCTCTCACAGCAAAATTACCATCTTGCTTTTAAAAATGCTTAAAGAGAATGATTTCAAAATCTCTTCTAATAAACCTTCTTTAATGATCAGTAGAATTCACTGCCTAGAAATGTCCTGATGATATCCAGAGTTCTCCTACTCCATTTGTAGTCTTTCTTTTAACCTAGGGGACAGCCGATCAGGTGTTTTGAGTGACAAAAAAACAGGCTCTTGAAGGTCAATGTTGATTTTGCCTTTTATCATATTTCCTTTGACCCTGCACTGTTGCAGCCCTCTGGGACAACCTCAAGTATTTTGTTTCTCTACTCAAACCCCTCCATTTCTGAAATTCTTGATTTATTAAATAGCCCTCAGTGATCTACTCTCCTAAAAACAGTATTTTCTGTTATGAGTCCCTGCTTACTTTTAGTCTCCTTTGCATACATAATATCTTCCTAAAGTGCTTCTCCTTGAGTGTGACCCCTGTGCTTTTCTAACATAAATCTTTCTGCCTGATTCTAACCACATATTCATGGGTTACACCATCTTCAGTTCATCTGAGTGATTTTGAATCCCAATTCTGTCGTCTATCAGGCTACCTACCATCTCCTCATTCCCACTCCCCAAGTCATCAAAAATCTAATAAATTTTTTTTTTTTCCATCTTTCAGGTAAACATGTTACAACTTTCAAAAGTTCTGAACTTATAATCCCTAAAACTTGATTTATCACCCACATATAACTCAAGGTGTCAAGACTCACAGATAACAGATACAAATACAGTATTTGTTTCCAGAAGCACTTACAGTGTAGAGAGAGATTACACTGCTTTGCTATTTAAATTATACCCTCTGCCTTAGCTGCAGGTTTCTCCCTTTCAGCAATATTTACCAGAGTAAATATTTTACCTCATCCAGTTTCATTACATCCTCGTTAGTACTTGTCTGTTATCTCCTCACTGCCAAATCAAAAGTAAAGGTTCTTTTTGTTTTATGATCCCTGTGAGCAAATGTCATTCTTGGCTGAGCATATCGAGTGCCCATAGGTTCTAATAGTTGAAGTGAGTAAAGCACCTGCCATCCATGAAGGTTTATGATGTGGTTACCATAGCTACCAAAACCCCATGCATTCCAGATCACATGGGATCTGGTCTGTAAGAAAAAAAAGAGAAAGAGAGTGAGAGAGAAAGGTCTGCAGGGAATTAGCCACATGAATTCAGTCCCAATTAAACAATAAAAACAATCAAGAAATAACTCAAAATTATGTAAAATACAACAGTATTTGTTGTAACAGAGTTACCAAGATGAGCTGAGAACAAATACAAAATCATACTGACCTAAAATAGGTGGACAAAAATAAATCCATATCACTTCTCTTTTATGCTACATCATATCAGCAGATGGCAAGGTGTACAATTTTCAAGGCTTCCTTGGAGATCACCTTTGGAAAAAAATGCTGGAGTACATAACTTTTAATCAAAAGTTACTGCGGAATCCTTTCTTCTTTCCCCAAAGAAGTTTGCTTTTAAATAACAATGCTAGAGTTGAATTTTATACCAAACATTTCATCTAAAAGGCACATACAACTGTATTAATGTATTAATGTATTAATTCTCACAACTTTTCTGTAAAGCACAGGGGTAGCAAACTCCCCAGATGTGCATATTGAATTTTTAAAAAGCAGTTTAAGTTGAATCAATAGTCTATTCAGAAAAGGTTAAAAAGGTAGGCCTTGCACTGTGTCTTAATAATCAAAGTCCACTAAGAATTTATTAGACTATGACAAAAGAAAAAGAAAGGAAATAACTTAAGCTTTTGTACATTGCCTATTTGGCTTTTATTAAATGCTACCTTCCATACTTTCTATAGCATTGGGAGATAGCAATTTAATATTACAAACTTCAGCATGTTGCTGCCAGTTTGCAAATATTGGGCTGGCCAAAAAGTTCATGCACGGTTTTTGTTTTTGTTTTTTAACATCTTATGGAAAAACTCAGTCTATCCTAAAGGAAATCAGTCTGGAATGTTCATTGGAAGGACAGATGTTGAAGCTGAAACTACAATACTTTGGCCACCTGATGTGAAGAGCTGAGTCATTTGAAAAGACCCTAATGCAGGGAAAGATTGAAGATGAGAAGAGATGGGGACAACAGAGGATGAGATGCTTGGATGGCATCACTGGCTCAATGGACGTGAGTCTGAGTGAACTCCGGGAGTTGGTAATGGACAGGGAGACCTGGTGTGCTACAGTCCATGGGGTCGCAAAGAGTTGGACACAACGGAGCAACTGAACTGAATTGAACTGAACTGAACTGATGGAAAAAAAATTTTTTTGGCCAACCCAATAGAAACTGAATATAGCCCCAAATAGCTCCCCAGCAAGATACTAGAAGGAAAAAAATCAAAGATTTCATTATGCTATTGTTTAAAAACAAACGTTAAAATTTGGATTAAACTGAAAAACAAACTGACACGTATTTGGGCAATATGTACTGCTGCTGCTGCTGCTAAGTCGCTTCAGTCGAGTCTGACTCTGTGCGACCCCATAGAGGGCAGCCCACTAGGCTCCCCCATCCCTAGGATTCTCCAGGCAAGATTACTGGAGTGGGTTGCCATTTCCCTCTCCAATGCATGAAAGGGAAAAGTAAAAATGAAGTTGCTCAGTCGTGTCCAACTCCTAGCAACCCCATGGACTGCAGCCCACCAGGCTCCTCCATCCATGGGATTTTCCAGGCAAGAGTACTGGAGTGTCAAGAATCTTCAAAATGTTCCTACCCTGTCTCATTAAAGTAAACTTGTAGGGATTATTTCTATCTGTAAGAAACAATGCAAAATTCAAATAAAGATCTTTGATATAATTTACAGAGGTATATATAAGTAGCAAATTGAAAATATTTAAAATAAATGAAAAGATTAAATATTATAAGCCTAGCCATTTGTTCATTCAGTTACCACTTATTGCATATCTCCTGTGTTCAAGGCACAAGAAATACAAAGTCAAAATAAGACATTCTCTTACAGACGTGATCCCTGCCTAATGGTGTTACAATTTAATGTAAATACATTATGACTACAGGCACCCTAGAAAACTGTATGCACAATGTAGCAAAAAATCAAAGAAGGAAGTGTTCAGCTATACATTGGAAAGATGAAAGTCAGGAAAATTTTTATAGGGTTAACTTTTGTTCTAAGTCTTTAAATTCAAGTAGGTGTTTGGCAGACAGATTGAGGATAACTAGCATTACTGAAAAGGGGGAACAAGGCAGCGGGACCTGGGAATACCCAGGCTGATGTCACAGGACCCAACTGAAGCTGTGGCTTTGAGGAGGGGAGGAGCAGACGGGTAAAGTGATGGTGGTTCTCTTTCAGAACTTTATGATTTGAACAGAGGGGATGAGATGGGTGAAATGAAGGAACAAGGATGATTGTTTGCTGATATTTTGACTCCGGAACAAGGAGGGTAAGAGAAAGGGAATCCAAGAGAAAATAAAGCAGAAAGAAAAAGAATTAATAGCATTTAGACAAGAAGAGGTGGAATTGTCTGAGGAATCTCTAAGTGGTAATAGCCAATAAAAAGAAAGTTGGATCTGTTATCTATACTTGAGAGTAATGTCCCTGGTGGCTCAGAGGTTAAAGCATCTGCCTGGAATGCTGGAGACCGGGGTTCGATCCCTGGGTCGGGAAGATCCCCTGGAGAAGGAAATGGCAATCCACTCCAGTACTCTTGCCTGGAGAATCTCATGGAGGAAGGAGCCTGGTGGGCTACAGTCCATGGGTTCGCTAAGAGTCGGACATGACTGAGCGACTTCACTTCACTTCAATGGACATATGAGTGTAGTAGTAATCACAGGAGAGTATGAGAGTATGAAGATTAAAAAGTAGAGCCAGGACAGAGCCCAGGGGGTACTAACACACCAAGGGATAGGGAGAGGAGGGGCAGCCCTCCAAAAAATTATGATACAGATAAGATTACGAAGAAATCAGTGAGTTGGGTGTATTAGCTGCCATTGGTCCCATTTTCCAGAGCAAGCTGTTTAGCGACCAGTAGAGGCAGAAGTGTGAATAGAATGACTTTAAAACTGAATAAGAAGTTGACTCCCAAGAGAAGAAGAAAGGGCAGTAATTAAGAGTGGGATATGTGATTACAAACGATATGTTTAAAGAGAGAGAGACTTGCAGATACTCTCAGATGATAGAGATTGAAGTGATTGAGAGGAAAAGATTAAAAGTATAAGAGAAATCACAGTAAATGATGAAATGATGTAGGCTTTTCCAAGCTTTTAATAAATGGTATATTTTTGTGCAGACAAGTAAGTAACACTTTAAAGAGATTTTAATAAAACTATAAGGTTCTTGGCATGAGTGAAAAAGTGAAAGTTATAAAATTGACCATAGATTATTATGTCAACTTGATGGAACAAAATATTTGTTTTAAAAACTTGAAGGAAGATATATGAAACGATAATGATGGTTGATTTTGAGGAAAGTTATTTTCATCCTATGCTTTTCCATTTTTCTTAAATTTTTAAAAATTAGTATGAACTAATTTTATAATAACTTAAAGTTCTCAAAATGACAGCTGAAAGAAGGATAAAGGAATGAAAAAAGAAGAAATGAAACAGGAAAGAGACAGAGAAAGAAGGAAGGGCTGGTGGAGGGGAATATCCACCAACTAGAATGTGAGAATCACCAAAGTGCACACAGAGAACCCAGTGCAGGACCCAGATTATAGGAGATTATAGCGTTTCAGAGATAAGCTATTTCCTAGTCCTTCACATTTTAAAAGTTATATTTCTGTTAGATCTCTATCAATGTAAAATGTGTAGGGTGTTTTTTTTTCCATGATTAAACAAAAGACGTTGCATCTTTACAAGTTGCAACACTTGTTACCTCATAAGGTTCATCTTTTCTCCATGGTGATGTTACATACTGCGAATGAAAACTCTTCACTGTAAGAGAGAGAGATCAGGACTTGTATTGTTAGAAAAGAGAAATATTGACAGGGTGATATTTGCACACTGAAGATGCTATTAACCATAAATTTTTATCTGAAAGAAAATGTGATATTCATGAATAAAACAGATTTTTTAAAATTCTCTTGAATTTACATGTTTGTTCTCAGAAATTTTTTAACCTGCCAATACATTCATACAGTTGACATTTTACAGACCTAGAAAATTAGAATTAATTGATTCAGTTGTATCATTACATATTGATTAGTGTGTTCAAGGCCAGAGATTTCTTTCCTTTTTTTTTCCAAATCCTTTGACAGAACCATGGCTACACAGACTAGTTATTCCCCAGAAGGCCTCACTGGAGAGCCTATAAATAGAGAAAGCATCCCTAGCAAACTACAGCCCACACAAGGCTTCTTTGTACGTGGCTGAGCCAACTGTAGCTCTGTCGCACTACTGGGTTTTAAAAATGTATTTCATTTTTATTATTTAGCACTGCAGCACAATAGGAACTTGGGGCTACAGTCAGCATCGTTTAATTTTCCTTGAGAACATTTAAAATTGGAATAGGAAAATCACATCCAACTTAATATTTCACCATTTGCTTGTACTGTTTTCAGGTCTCCTTTAGGAGAAAAAAAAAAGCAAAGTTATATACTCAAATAATTGCAGCAATATCTTTAAACGTGGGATCACCAAAACCAACCTGTTTATTGTTCTGCTCAATGTTTCAGGTCTAAGCAGCTTTCTTGATATAGCAGGGTATTTTTTTTTCCTACTAACTATGGGACTTGAATATATTTTTTCTAATCAGTTCTGACAAATACTAGGTCCTAAGTGAGATAAATACTGAAGAAACATAGAAGTGTTTATTGTATGACTGCTACAGGTCGAGAAGATATTTAGAATATATTTAGTTTCAAACATAAGACTTGCCTAGAGAATGTTTACAACAAGAATACTACTTACATTTATCTTAACAGAAACAGACTCATAGACAGAAAACAGAATATATATATATATAAAACTATTCAGTTATATATATAAATAAATCACTTTTCTGCCTACCAGAAATTAGCACATTATAAATCAACTATACTTCAATAAAACAAACTTTTAAGAAATTTTGAAAATAAAAAAATATATTTATCTTATATTTAAAGAAATTCTCCACAAAGAATACTCTGACTTGCTGCATTTTAACAAACATTATAGTACAAATACTTTTAGGAATTTTCATTCCATGGAGATGTTCCAGCTTCTTCAAATCAACATTAAAAGACACAAGAAAATCCTCCTTTTGGGACCTGGACAGGATTTCAACTCACAGTTGAAAGGTTCATAACTAAATGAATAATAAAATTTGTTGCTGAATCCAGGACCCTATATAATACAGGTTAATATAAAAAGTGGTTTCTCTGTGCAATCAATAAGGAACATAAATCCTTTCCACCTGAGTGCCAGAAGTTTGCCCAAGTGAAAGAAATTTACTCTTAATAATTACATTGACTTTTATTCTTCAAGAGATAATATATTAAGTTTGTAATACAGAAAAGAATTTTCTATTTGATTACCTGGAACATGTACTGGAGGGAGAGAGAAGAAAAAGCTAGCTTAAATAAATAAGCCAATAATTGTTTTTCTTACTCATATAAGCCTTGAATTGTGTTCAACTTACTTTTTTCAATGAGAGAATGCCTTTAAAAAAGAGAAAAAAGAAAGAGATCTTCCTGACATTAAGTTTCTTAACAAACCAGAAGCAGTCTTAAAGATTTTTCTTTCAAGGAAATGTTTTCATTTACATTTGACTCTTGAACAACACAGCTTTAAGCTGTACCAATCCACTTACATGAATTTTTTCTTCTTTTAGTAAATAAAGTATTACATGTTCTGAAGTTTAATGAATGGGCAGATGCGGATTTCATAGATACAGAAAACTAAATATGGGACTTGAGCATCCACGGCCTTCAATGTCCAAGGCAGGTCTTAGAACAGATCCCCTGTAGATTCAATGGTATAGATCTCTAACAAAGGTCTAGCATATTTCAGGTAATGGGATAATCCCTTCTCTCCTTAACTCCTGATAATACTCTCTGGAATTAGCAGGGGTTTGGCCTTAAACACCACATCAGTTCCTACCGTTATATACAGCACTTTTGGGGCATGATTCCCTTTCCCCTCAGCTTTTCAACCACAACTATCATGAAGACCCAGTCTGTTTTTCTTCCATGAAGTTTTTCTCAGTAACTCAAGGTAATGTTCATTCTCATTTCTGGCCCCCTCTAGCAATTTTCCTTTGTACTATACACATTGAGCAACACACCACACTATCTTATATTCCTTTCTAATTAAAACATGAAAACTTTTGCTTGTAAGATGATTAGATTTTTAAAGGCAAAGTCCATCTTACATATGTCTTCTATATGTACATAATGTTTTGATGCTGTCTTTTGGGAACTGAGGCAATAAAAATAAATGATTACAGTTCATTTTAAAATAAAATTTGTTTTATATTCATCTTGAAGCAAACACATACTCATTGTAAGAGATTCAGGATTCTGTTACTTACAACACAGAGGGAACTGTATTTTTAAAAAATCATACTATCACGTAAGAAACGAGGTGCTGGTCTATGTTTGATGCAGGATGCAGGATGCTTGGGGCTGGTGCACAGGGATGATCCAGAGAGACAATGTGGGGTGGGAGGTGGACGGGGGGTTCAGGATTGGGAGCTCGTATACACCTGTGGTGGATTCATGTTGATGTATGGCAAAACCAATACAGTATTGTAAAGTAGAATAAAGTAAAAATAAATTAATTAAATTAAATTAAAATTAAAAAATCAAGTGTTTATCTTTTCAAACATTTTCCTGTATATTTTTATGTAACTGTTATACTTCCTTCCTTGTAATTTTTTTTTCTAAATAATATGTAATGGACAAGAACAGAGATGCATGTTATAGTACTCCTTTGGCTACATATGTTATTTAAATAGTCCCTTCCTGGTGTATATGTCCCTTCCTGGTGTCATTTCCTTTTATTAAAGCATGTCTCTTCTTAAAAATAAGAAAGTTCCTGTAAAAGTTTTTATGCATATGTCTACTTTTTTCTTAGGATTAAACTCTTAAAAGTAAGCACTTTTTTTCCACACCCTCTCCAGCATTTATTGCTTGTAGACTTTTGTATCACAGCCATTTTGACTGGTGTGNAAGAACCTGAGACTTTTATTTAAAAGATTAGCTGCAGGAGAAGGTAAAGTAGCAAGATGACTCCAAGTTTATCAGATTGGGGGCTGGTAAGGGTAAAGGCTATTTTTCAGAGAAAGATTAAACGCAATTGCCAAGGGCCATGTCGGAGCTTTCAGGAGGAAAAGCCCTTTGATGGTGTAAAATGCGGGACTGGGTAGAAGTTAAAACTAGAGATTAGATGAGATATTTGCATACAGTATTTGAAATTATTTGGGAAATAAGTTTTCCTCCTCCTCCAATATTTTAGTTACATTCTAAATTCTTTGCAATGAATGTCGTTCAAAAACAAGAGGTTTGGAGATCTTTTGTGTCCTGCGCAGAGTTTTAAAAACCATATTTGACCCATAATGCAGTGTGGGACTAAATGAATCTTCAGTGTTTCAGAAAGATGAACAAACCAAGCAGCACAAGACCCTCTTGTCCCGCTCCACATGGGCACTGGACGCTGCCAAACAGCAGTGGGGAACTTCCTTCCTAGAGTCACAAGCAGAGAAAGACTTCACAAGGCCAGTGGGAGGGCCAAGTGCCCTGGGCTGAATCACCATTATACTAATTGAACTTTCTGCAGGGTCTGGCGTTCGTTTCTCTCTCTCTCACTTTTAAAGTTATTTTATATTGGAGTATAGTTGATTTACAATGTTGCGTTAGTTGCTGGTGTACAGCAAAGTGATTCAGTTATACATATATCTATTCTTTTTCAAATTCGTTTCCCATTTAGGTTATTACAGAATATTGAGTAGGGGTCCCCATGCTATAGAGTAGGTCCTTGTTGATTTTTTCATATAGAGTAGTGGCCTTCGTTTCTGAGTCTGAATTTGACTCCATTTGGATGGAGGTGTCTCTTCAGTGTCCCAGAGGGACAGATGTCTGGGTGGGGAGGCGTTGCTGGAAGCCGCAGCCCCTGGAGGCCTGGCAGGATTTGCCCTGAGAACCTAGCAGTAGGTTCTGGGTTTAGGGTCGTGTTTCTCACTCTCTGCTCTGTTCCTTGGGAGTTCCTCAACAGGCTGAACAGAGACTTTGGGAAGGAAAAACTGGACTCCTCATAGAGTGCGGGAGCCCTCAGCAGAGGCGATGACTTGGCTGTCTGGTGGGTTCCGTCTGTCTTGGTGTCTGCTTTGCTTTTGCTTCCTCTCCTCCTGCCTCTGCTTCCCGCTTTGCTCTGTTCCACCCCTTTGGGAACACTGCCTTCTCTTCTTTCAGTGAAAGGAGCAGAGAGGTGGTTCCAGCTCCATCGGTCTCCCCCAGGGTCTCTGACTACTGAAACCAGTGATTTTCTTAGGTGGGTGGGGACCTGTCTCCGCCCCGTGCATTGTGTTCCAGAGTTTCCTGTGCATTGCCTGTAAGCCTTTACCAATCTGCCAGGAGCCTTTTAACACAAAAGGGAGGAGATGGGGGAAGGGAGTACTGAGGAAAAACATCCCTATAAATAGCCCTGTTGAACAAAATTGTTTTCCCC
>SJYV01009037.1:3178497-3223216 GCA_006410875.1 Neotragus pygmaeus | reverse complement strand
GTATGGATGTGAGAGTTGGACTGTGAAGAAAGCTGAGTACCAAAGAATTGACGCTCTTGAACTGTGGTGTTGGAGAAGACACTTGAGAGTCCCTTAGACTACAAGGAGATCCAATCAGTGCATTCTGAAAGAGATCAGCCCTGGGATTTCTTTGGAAGGAATGATGCTAAAGCTGAAACTCCAGTACTTTGGCCACCTCATGCAAAGAGCTGACTCATTGGAAAAGACTCTGATGCTGGGAGGGATTGGGGGCAGGAGGAGAAGGGGACGACCAAGGATGAGATGGCTGGATGGCATCACGGACTCAATGGATGTGTCTGGGTGAACTCCGGGAGTTGGTGATGGACAGGGAGGCCTGGCATGTTGTGATTCATGGGGTCGCACAAAGTCAGACACGACTGAGTGAATGAACTGAACTGAACTGAGTGTGCATATATTGAGGAAGGGATAAATTAGGAGTTTTGAATTACAATTGCTCTTTTTGAAATAGGAATATATTTTATTATTTATAAAACACATTTTTTGGGGGAGATTTTCTCTACAGAACAGACAACTTTAGATCACTCAAACTACTTATCTTCACTGAATTTAAATCGAGATTGCATTTACAATAGACCTAAAAGAACTATTACAAAGAGCTGTTAAATACTTCTTTGTGCAGAGAGAAGAAATTGAGATAGGCTTTCTCAACTTCTTGAGGATAGAAAGGAAAACAACAGTTATAATCAGGGCACAAACCAACCAGGGCACTAGAGTTGGACACGACTGAGTGACTGAACTGAAATGAACTGAAACAACTTGTGTCACTATTTTATGTCACTTACATTTAATTTACTCAAATGTTTCCTCATATCAGCTGATTTGCCTGTTGACAAATTTTATAATAGAAACAATATGAACTTATTCACTTTCAGTAACCCTAGGTACAAAAAAACTGTTGTGCTTTAAATTGATGCATCTAAAGACATCTAAAAGATACATCTATATTAANATATCAGCTGATTTGCCTGTTGACAAATTTTATAATAGAAACAATATGAACTTATTCACTTTCAGTAACCCTAGGTACAAAAAAACTGTTGTGCTTTAAATTGATGCATCTAAAGACATCTAAAAGATACATCTATATTAATGAAACCAAATTTATATATTAATTTTAACATATAATACAACCTTATTTTTCTTTTTTTTTTTTTTCTGGTTACCTGTGAATTTATTTTTTTTATTTTTTTTTTATAAATTTATTTATTTTTAAATTTAACTTTGCAATACTCTATTGGGTTTGCCATTTTCACAAGCCTGATGAAGTTCTGTAGATGAAGAATTTTAGACTCTCCAGAAAATGCTTTTTCTCTCTCTCATGTCAGTATTCATTTTGCTCCAGGTTGATGCTTCCCTTTTGATTGGTGATGATTGACATGCAAAAAATAATCATAATAATAACTGTTCATATCAAGGCCAGTCAAGTCAATCTTGGCTTTAAGCATCACTGTTTGAAGCTCCATTGGATGAAATTTCAAAAAGATAGGGAAAGGTGAATATAGTGACATGAGCAATTTAGTCTTAACTTAGGACATTTCAGTTCAGTTTAGTTCAGTTCAGTCGCTCAGTCATGTCCGACTCTTTGCGATCCCATGAATTGCAGCACACCAGGCTTCCCTGTCTATCACCAACTCCCGGAGTTCACCCAAACTCATGTCCATCGAGTCGGTGATGCCATCCAGCNCCATATAAAACACAATTATCCTGAGAAACCTGTATGAGGATCAATAAGCCTGTCAGAACCCAGTGTGGAACCACTGATTGGCTCAGGATTGAGAAAGGAGTACAACAGGGCAGTCTGCTGTCATCCTGTTTGTTAACCTATATGTTGAGCACCTCATGAGAAATGCCAGGCTGGATGAGTTACAAGCTGGAATCAAGATAGGTAGGAGAAACATCAATAACCCAGATATGCGGATGATACCACTCTAATGTCAGAAAGCAAAGAGGAACTAAAGAACCTCTTGATGTGGGTGAAGGAGAGTGAAAGAGCCGGCTTAAAGCTAAATATTGAAAAAACGAAGATCATGTCATCCGGCCCCATTACTTCACGGCAAATGGAAGGGGAAAAGGTGGAAGTAGTGATAGATTTCCTCTTCTTGGGCTCTAAAATCACTGGGGATGGTGACTGTAGCCATGAAATCAGAAGACGTTTGTTTCTTGGCAGGAAAGCTATCACAAACCTAGACAGTATATTGAAAAGCAGAGACATTACTCTGCTAACAAAGGTCTGTATAGTTGAGACTATGGTCTTCCCAGTTGTCACGTATGGTTATGAGAGCCCGACTGTAAAGAAGGTAGAACACCAAAGCATTGATGCCTTTGAACTGTCGTGCTAGAGAAGACTCCTGCAAGTCCCTTGGACAGCAAGGAGATCAAACCAGTCAATCTTAAGGGAGATCAACTCTGAATATTCACTGGAAGGACTGATGCTGAAGCTGAAACTCCAGTATTTTGGTCATCTAATGCGAACTGCCGACTAATTGGAAAAATCCCTGGTGCTGGGAAAGATTGAGGGCAGAAGGAGAAGAGGGTGCAGAGGATCAGATTGCTGGATGGCATCACCGATGCAATGAACATGAACTTGGGCAAACTTCGGGAGACGGCGAGGGACAGGGAGGTCTGGCGTGCTGCAGTCCATGGGGTTGCAGAGTCGGACATGACTGGTTGACTGAACAACAACAAGTTTATTTATTTGCATATATTCATTTAATATCCTATACATTGGTTTGAGTTCCCACATGGTTTGAGATGATTTACTCTACATTTAAATGTTTAGAACCTGGAAACATTTTCAGAAAAGGTAAGATAGCCTCTCATTAAATAGCTTTCTAATACTGAAGATATATTGCCCTTAGAGGGGAATTGGGGGAGCAGTTTTGATTGTGGCTCACCCTTTTCTTATATTTCCGATGTCCCCAGAGTTGTTTTTCCTCCTATCTTGAAAGCAAATATGCAGAAATTAGTTTGAGGACAGGAATTATCATAGGTTACAGATACAAGTTACCTCAACATATAATTGTATCCCTCCAATTGTAAACATTTTTAAGCTGGACAATATATTCCTATTGTTTTTCTTTATATCTTTTGGAAATGTTTCCAAGGTTGTAAAGGTTGGTGGTGGTGGGGAAATGGTACCAGTTTGTAATAAGAATTACATTTGAAAAATATTGTATATATTTTAGGGAACATTCTGCTTTTGTCAATCCTCATACACAATTATTTAATTCTCCATGCTGATCCTAAAGGAATCTAGTCAAATGCACACAAATCTCATTTAATCGTGTACTATTTTTCACAGTAAGATTGTGTGTGTGTATCTGTCTATTAATCTCCCAGTAACTGATGCTTTTGAACTGTGGTGTTGGAGAAGACTCTTGAGAGTCCCTTGGACTGCAAGGAGATCCAACCAGTCCATTCTGAAGGAGATCAGCCCTGGGATTTCTTTGGAAGGAATGATGCTAAAGCTGAAACTCCAGTACTTTGGCCACCTCATGCGAAGAGTTGACTCATTGGAAAAGACTCTGATGCTGAGAGGGATTGGGGGCAGGAGGAGAAGGGGACGACAGAGGATGGGATGGCTGGATGGCATCATGGACTCGATGGACGTGAGTCTGAGTGAACTCTGGGAGTTGGTGATGGACAGGGAGGCCTGGCGTGCTGCGATTCATGGGGTCTCCAAGAGTTGGACACGACTGAGTGACTGAACTGAACTGAAGTTAATTTCATGGCAAGTCCTTTCAGATTTTGTGGAACCTGATATTTAAAGCAGTTGCGGTTTTATGGCCTTAATTCTGTGTATTTCAAACTTTAAAAATTAAATATCTATTTTGTGATGTCTTAAAACCTTTGAGATTATCATGTACATACCTGGATTTAGTCTTAAAATGTCTTCCCTAAACCCCTACATTTCCCAGACAGTCCTGATTTCAAGCATTCTGCCCCTTTGTCAAACACCATGTCAAAGGATGTGTACTGATCTTTGCTTTAGAATCTATGGCCAGTGTTATAGGTTGAATTGTGTCCCCCAAAATTCGTACGTTGAAGTTCTAACTCCAGTATCTCAGAACTTGAACTTCCTTTGGAAGTAGAGTGGTTGTGATGCAATGAATTAAGGTATGATCAAACTGGAGTAGAATGGGTCCTTCATCCAAAATGAAAGTTATCCTTAGACAAGGGGAAAATCTGAATACAGACATGCACACAGAGCTAATGCCATGTGAAGATAAAGGCAGAGATTGGAGTGAGTGTTGGCTGGAAACAACCAGGAACTCTGGGAGAGGCATGGAACAGATTCTTCCTCACAGCCCTTAGAAGAAACCAACCAGGCCAACCCCTTGATCTTGACTTTTAGCCTCCAGGACTGTGAGATAATACATTTCTGGTGTTTAAGCCGCCCAATTTGTAGTACTTTGTTACAGCTGCTTAGGAAACTAAAATAGCCAATATAGTAAAGAGACAGAGCTAGGCAGTCCTGCATTGGAAACTGTTACTGTAATGATCAGAATGGTAAGAGTCTAAGTGAACTCAGAAGTCTCTTCGTGAAAATATCTGTATATTTAGCTGGCACCATCTTCACAACCCAGATAATCATGACGGTGTGATCACTCACCTAGAGCCAGACATCCTGGAATGTGAAGTCAAGTGGGCCTTAGAAAGCATCACCACGAACAAAGCTAGTGGAGGTGATGGAATTCCAGTTGAGCTATTTCAAATCCTGAAAGATGATGCTGTGAAAGATAACGCTCTGAACTGAAATGAACGTTGTGTGTGTTTAGTGGCTAAGTCATGTCCAACTCTTTTGTGACCCCATGGACTTTAACCCACCAGGCTCCTCTGTCCATGGAATTCTCCAGGCAAAGATATTGCAGTGGGTTGCCATTTCCTTCTCCAGGGGATCTTCCTGACCCAGGGATCAAACCCACATCTCCTGCATTGCAGGCAGATTCTTTATCTCTGCATCCATACTTTTATACAACTAATGCTCACTTCAACTGAGGAATTCCAATGGAGGTTAAGAAGAATAGTTACAAAAATAGACAAGATTACACCTGGTTGTAGAGGATGGGTGGGATATGGGAGATGGGAGGGAGGCTCCTTTTTGCATACTTTAATGTTGTAAAGCATGTTGATGAGGTACCAGAGAAACGCAGCTCTGTAAGGCCACTGTGACTGTGGGGTTACTGTGATGGTAACACAGTGGGCTGCTCTGGCCCCTCGGTTTTCTTTCCATCCCTTCCCACACCTCAACAAGGGATCCAGGATGGAATTACTTTCCTGAAGACTGGAAGTGTCTGCGAAGTCTATTTACACTCAACTTTTACTCATTATTCAGCCAGTCAAATTTACTGAGTGCTTTCTCCATGCCAGATACTGGGTTTGATGCTGAGGACACAAAGTTGAAAAGACTCCGTGCACGCCTTCACTGGCCACTCACCTAGTGGGCAAGAGAGCCAGGCACACTGGCAACTGGAATACCATGGGACAGATGTCACTCTGGAAGCCCTGAAGTCAGAGTGCCCCAACTATCTTAAAGGAGGTGACTCTGGTGGAGGCTTGAAGAGTGACTATTGCTCCTGCAGATAGTAGGGAAGAGGAATTTTCAGGATCACAGGATAGCCATTTCCAGAGACACAGACTTGTGTGAGACCAGGGCTTGTGCAGTGAGTGGAAAGCATCTCATGGTCGGGTGTGGGAGAGAGGTGTGCTAGTCTGGAATTGATTCTGCAGTGGGAAGTAGCTAAAGACCTTGGAGCAAGGCAGTATCAGCCAAGCCTGGCAGAGATGTGGGGGTCAAGACAGGGACAGAGGGAGGCAGCAGACTAGTGGGAGGGACACCAGAGCATTCTTCCTTGCCTACTCGTTCACCCTACAGCGAGGTGGAGATGCATCCTGGTTAATACCTAGTTTCTGCAGTTAAACCACATGGGTCAGATCCTGGCCTCATCACTTGCTTTAGTCCTAGAGTTAGTTCATCCTGAACCTAAATGTGAAACCAGTTGGTCTAGTGAGGGAATTAAATTTATCTGCATTAGTGGAACATCTTGAATGAAAAATAAGTCACAGTAGATTATAGAAACTGAAGATCTTTAAGTTTAGCCTCTATCCCTGGAAATTGTTTGTAAGAACATCATCACAAAGTTAATTTGTATGCTCCTTAAACCGTATATTGTATTGTGGCCTTAGAGGAATTTGGCTTGAATTATTAAAATGCCCAGAAGGGGCATCCTAGTAACGGTTACTGTCTGAGATGTAGGTTTGCCATCTAGTGGGCATTTGTGAATGTGTATATATGGCCACCTCAGGCAAAGACCTGACTCATTGGAAAAGACTCTGATGCTGGGAGGGATTGGGGGCCGGAGAAGAAGGGGATGACAGAGGATGAGAGGGCTGGATGACATCACTGACTCGATGGATGTGAGTCTGAGTGAACCCCGGGAGATGGTGATGGACAGGGAGGCCTGGTATGCTGCGATTCATGGGGTTGCAAAGGGTCGGACACAGCCGACCAACTGAACTGAACTGAACTGATGCATTAAAGACTGAAGGCAAAAGAAAGGGGAGGCAGAGGATGAGATGGTTAGATAAGCACTTCTGACTCAATGGACATGAATTTGTGCAACCTCCAGGAGATAGTGAGGACAGAGGAGGCTGGCGTGCTGTAGTCCATGGGGTGACAGAGTTGGATATGACTTATCAACTGAACAACAACATACAGCACACACACACACACACACACACACACACACACACACAGCATCCATCAGGGGTTCTTAACCTTTCTCCCTTGCCCTCAGTACTTAAAGGTCAAATGGGATTTCGGACATATCACTATTTGTAAAGTATCTTAGTTTATACGTATCAGGGATATAAGAATGTTTTATGATGTGTGTGCCTGCACAGAGGAGAGTAATAGCTTCACATGTAGGTTATTTCAAACTACCCATACTCATATAGATATATAAGTATACGTGTATAACTGAATAACTCTGCTGTATACCTGAACCTAACACAACATTGTAACTCAATTTCAGTTAAAAGAAAAACCACTGTTTCTTAACATATATACTTTATCCAATGTCTGTTAACCTCAAGCTGTAGTTGATAAACCTCATTCATTGAAACTATCCCCCCATTTCTTTTCCCCTTCATGTGTTCTGTTAGTGATACTCTTCCCCATTTACCTTTTGGTTATCACTATAAATTTAAATGCCTTCCTTAGCCTTTGAATTCTTGCTCCATCAATGTAGGCATTAACTCTTGATTCTCTACTAGACAGTAAGAGAGAAATAACACCCTCACACTACTCTTCACCTCTCCCCATCCCCTCACTTCCATCCAATCTCAATCTGTACCTCTCAATTTTGATCTTTTCTATCTTTACATTTGCAACATTAGTGCTTAAAACATTTACATTTTGTTCTGTAAATATAATTAATTTTTCTGTATTTTATTTGTTCATCAATTCTAAACATTGAAATCAATAAATTACTTTGTGACTTACAGTTTATGTCGATGCAAATATAATTTGCCAAAGAATTTTGAGTGAAGATTAACATTCGATATCTCTAAATCTGAGCAATTCAAAAAAGAATGAAACAAGCATCAAGGCCAAGTGGATTCTTCTTTCTTACACCATATAACTTGTTCAAATCATATTATATTTCATGCTGGCTTTTTAAAAAACTTTCTTTTTTTGGTTTTACTTAGCATTTGTAATTTTTTTTTTCAAAATTATTTTTTAGAGTCCTAGGTCCTTTGAATTTTCGTATGATTTCTAGAATTAGCTTTTCGACGCTGAAGGAAAACAATCTGCTGGGATTTTGATTGGAAATGCATTGAATCTAACAGGTGAATTTTGGGAGAAAGAACATCTTGAAAATATTGAGTCTTCTGACCCATAAGCAAAGTATGTATCTTTATTCTTTTAGTCTCTTGAATTTCTCTCAGCAGCATTTTGTTATTTCCAATGTAAAACCTTTCACATCTTTTGTCACATTTCTCCCTATGAAACGTGAAAATATGAAAGCTTTTCATCTTTTTGATGCTAATGTGAGTGGTATTTTAACATTTTAAGTTCCAGTTGTTCATTGCTAGTATACAGAAATTCATTTCTGAATACCAATGTTGTTATTCAGTTCAATTCAGTCACTCAGTCTTGTCCCACTCTTTGTGACCCCGTGGACTGCAGCGTGCCAAGTTTCCCTGTCCATCACCAGTTCTCAGAGCTTGCTCAAACTCATGTCCATCGAGTTGGTGATGCCATCCAACCATCTTAACCTCTGTCAGCCCCTTCTCCTCGCTCCTTCAATCTTTCCCAGAATCAGGGTCTTTAGCAAAGAGTCGGTTCTTTGCATTAGGTGGCTGAAGTATTGGAGTTTCCGCTTCAACATCACTCCTTCCAATGAATATTCAGATTGATTTCCTTTAGGGTGGACTGGTTTAATCTTGCAGTCCAAAGGACTCTCAAGAGTCTTCTCCAACATCACACTTCAAAAGCTTCAGTTCTTTGGCACTCAGCTTTCTTTATATTCCAATTCTCACATCCATACATGACTACAGGAAAAATCATAGCTTTGACTAGATGGACCTTTGTCGGCAAAATGACGTCTATGCTTTTTAATATGCTGTCTAGGTTGGTCATAGCTTTTCTTCCAAGGAGCAAGCGTCTTTTAATTTCATGGCTACAGTCACCATCTGCAGGGATTTTGGAGCCTAAGAAAATAAAGTCTGTCACTGTTTCCATTGTTTCCCCATCTATTTGCCATGAAGTGATGGNTACTTTGGCCACCTCATGCAAAGAGTTGACTCATTGGAAAGGACTCTGATGATGGGAAAGATTGGGGGCAGGAGGAGAAGGGGATGGCAGAGGATGAGATGGCTGGATGGCATCACGGACTCAATGAACGTGAGTCTGAGTGAACTCTGGGAGTTGGTGATGGACAGGGAGGCCTGGCGTGCTGCAATTCATGGGGTCACAAAAAGTTGGACACGACTGAGCGGCTGAACTGAACTGAACTGAATTTCTGCTGTACAGAAAAGTGATTGTCAGAAATTAATATATTGTAAATCAACTACACTTCAATAAAATAAATTTTAAAAAGGATAAACTCATTCTCTTATATAATCACAACAGCCTTTTCCTCCTCCTGGGGAATCTCCCTGATCCAGGGATCAAACCTGCATCTTCACAAGGCAGGTGGATTCTTTACCAACTGCGCCACCTGGGAAGCCCATAAGCACAATACAAGGCTCAAATGCAAGGAATTTAACATTGATAGAACATTATCATATAATACATGATCTCCTTTGATTATCTATTACTTTGTAACAAATGAACCCAAACCTTAGAGGCTGAAAATAACAATTTATTAACTATTATATCTTGTGATTCTGTGCGTCAGGAATTCAGAAAAGGCAGAGTGGGGAGGGCTCATTTTTGCTTTATAATGTTTAAGCCTCAGCTGGAGGTGACCCTGAGTAGTTGGTGGCTTCTTCACATGGCTAGTGTGGGCTTCCTCATAGCATGGTAGCATCAGGGTAGCTAGGCTACTTCCATGGTGGTTCAGGGGTCATGTATGGATGTGAGAGTTGGGCAATAAAGAAAGCTGAGCACTAAAGAATTGATGTTTTTGAACTGTGGTGTTGGAGAAGACTCTTGAGAGTCCCTTGGACTGCAAAGAGATCCAACCAGTCCATCCTAAAGGAAATCAGTCCTGAATATTCATTGGAAGGACTGAAGCTGAAGCTGAAACTCCAATACTTTGGCCACCTGATGTGAAGAACTGACTCATTGGGAAAGACCCTGATGCTGGGAAAGAATGAAGGCAGGAGGAGAAGGGGACGACAGAAGGTGAGATGGCTGGATGGTATGGACAAACTTGATGGACACGCGTTTGAGTGAACTCCTGGAGTTGGTGATGGACAGGGAGGCCTGGCGTGCTGCAGTCCATGGGGTTGCAGAGTCAGACACGACTGAGCAAATGATCTGACTGAGAGATCTCCAATAATACAATTAGTGTCATACATAAGGTGATGCTTGAGGACATAATATCATTCTTAAATCATATTTCTTTTTCATGGAAACAATTAAAAAAAATTTAAATTGAAGGATAATTGCTTTACAGAATTTTGTGGTTTTCTATCATACATCAACATGTACATATACCCATGTCCCCTCCCTCCTGATAGTGGAAACAATTTTTTAATGTCACTTAGAAATTACTCATTCATTTATTTTTGGTTGTACTGGGTCTTTACTGTGGTGCTTGGCCTCTTTGTTGCTGGGTGCAGGCTTTCTCCAGTTGCTGTGAGCAGGGACTACTCTCTAGCAGTGGCTGTTGTTGTGGAGCTTGGGCTCCAGGGCACTTGGGCTTAAGTAGTTGTGGCTCATGGGCTTAGCTGCCACATGGCATGTGGGATCTTAGTTCCCAGACCAGGGACTGAACCCATGTGTCCTGCACTGGCAGGTGAATTCTTTACCACTGAGTTATAGGAAATGATCAGACAAACCCAAATTAAAGAATATTCGATAAAACAACTGGCCTGTAAACTTCAAAAGTGTCAAGGTCATGAAAGACAAGGAAAGCTGAGAAACTATTTCAGCTTAATGGAGAATGTATTAGTCAGCTTGAGTTGCTAATATAAATATTAATACCACAGACTGTGTGGACTAAGCAGCCGAAATGGATTTTCTCACAATTCTGGAGGTTGGGAGTCCAAGATGACGGTGTTAACAGGTTGGTTTCTTCTGAAGCCTGTCTCCTTGACTTTCTACCTGTGTTCTCACATGGTCACCCCCAACCTGTGCTGGCTCTGTCCTCATCTCTTCTTCTTTATAAAGACATGGGTCATGTTGGATTATGACCTACCCTAAAAACCCAACATTAACTTAATGGCCTCTTTAAAGGCCCAGTTTCCAAATAGAGTCACATTCTGAGGTACTGGGAGTCAGGCCTTCCACATCTGATTTCAGGAGATTCAATGCTGTCCATAACAGAGGCTAAGGAGAATTCTTTATATGTGGTCTTAGACTGGAAAAAATTGTTTCAAGGTATATTACTGAGACAACTGGAAATGAATATGTACAGCATGACAAATTAAAAACAGCTTCAAATGCTTTGACAGTCCTTCAAATTCCTCTTACTGAGGAATGGGGCTATGTTGCCCATGCCTTTAAATCTGGGCTGGCCTATAACTGCTCTGTCACATAGGAGAGAGCGAAAGTGGAAGCAGAAACTGCCTTTAAAAGGCTGGACTCAGAACTGACATAGGTTCACTTCCTTATTTTCAGTCTACTTAATTACTTATTACTTCCTTATTTTCAATCTACTTATTACTGCTTAATACACTCATTTCCAATTGTCTCAGTAATATACCTTGTAACAAAAATTTTTTTCCAATCCAGGAATTTAGATGTCACATCTAACGTTCCCCCTCTATCCTTGTCTTTCATGACATTGATATTTTTTGAAGTGTACAGGTCAGTTGTTTTGTAGCACATTCTTTAATTTGGGATTGTCTGACTGCTTCTTCATGATTAAATTCCAATGATGCATTTTTGGCAGGAATACAATAATGGTGATTTTATGTCCTCAGAGTATCACCTCATGTGTGATGTCACTTTGAACTATTGCTGAAATTAATTTGGAGTACTAGGTTAAGGTAGTGTCTTCAAGATTTCTCCAGTGAGTACTATCTTCTCTTTGTAATTGGTAAGTAACCTCTAGGGATATTGTTTTTTCTTTAAAAATTTAAAAAAGAGTTTTCCTGTATTCTGTTGCAGACAATTCCAGTATCTGATGTCCTTGGGGGATCAGGCAGGTCTAAATCTTTTGGGTATACCTGCTAACTATTCTTACGTGCGGCTTCCAGTGCTTAGGATTTTTTTTAATTTATGAACTTGAATTTGAGTCCTACAGGACTAAATAGAGGATGCATCCTTTAAAGTGCGCTTCCATTGCTCAGCGCACAAAGAACTCCTCAGTGCTCTTCTGCAGCCTTGGCTTGACAAGGAAGGCACAAGTTTGGCTCTTCTCATTTGGCTCCCAAATCAGTGTCAGAAGAGACTTTCAGTTACTTCAGTCCTATCTGACTCTTTGCCACCCTTTGGATTGTAGCCCACCAGGCTCCTCTGTGCATGGGATTCTCCAGGCAAGATTCAGTTCAGCTCAGCTGCTCAGTCGTGTCTGACTCTGCGACCCGATGGGCTGTACCACGCCAGGCCTCCCTGTCCATCACCAACTCCCGCAGTTTACTCAAACTCGTGTCCATTGAGTTGGTGATACCATCCAACCATCTCATCCTCTGTCATCCCCTTCTCCTCCTGCCTTCATTCTTTCCCAGCATCCGGGTCTTTCCCAATGAGTCAGTTCTTCACATCAGGTGGCCAAAGTATTGGAGTTTCAGCTTCAGCTTCAGTCCTTCCAATGAACATTCAGGACTGATTTTCTTTAGGATGGACTGGTTTGATCTCATTGCAGTCCAAGGGACTCTCAAGAGTCTTCTCCAATACCACAGTTCAAAATCATAAATTTTTTGGCGCTCAGCTTTCTTTATAATCCAACTTTCACATCCATACATATTGGAAAAACCATAGCCTTGGCTAGATGGACCTTTGTTGCCAAAGTAATGTCTCTGCTTTTTAATATTTCTATCTAGGTTGGTCATAACTTTTCTTCCAAGGAGTAAGTGTCTTTTTATTTCATGGCCACAGTCACCATCTGCAGCGATTTTTGAGCCCCTCAAAATAAAGTCTGCCACTGTTTCCACTGTTTCTCCATCTATTTGCTATGAAGTGGTGGGACTGGATACCATGATCTTTGTTTTCTGCATGTTGAGCTTTATTTATTTTTAAAATATGGAACACTTCACGAATTTGCGTGTCATCCTTGCGCAGGGGCCATGCTAATCTTCTCTGTATTGTTCCAATTTTAGTATATGTGCTGCCGAAGTGAGCACTGTATGTTGAGCTTTAAACCAACTTTTTCACTCTCCTCTTTCACTTTCATCAAGAGGCTCTTCAGTTCTTCTTCACTTTCTGCCATAAGGGTGGTGTCATCTGGGTATCTGAGCTTATTGATATTTCTCCCAGCAATCTTGATTCCAGCTTGTGCTTCATTCAGCCCAGCATTTCTCATGATGTACTCTTCATATAAGTTGAATAAGCAGGGTGACAATAGACAGCCTTGACGTACTCCCTTTCCTATTTGGAACCAGTCTATTGTTCCATGTCCAGTTCTAACTGTTGCTTCCTGATCTGCATACAGATTTCTCAAGAGACAGGTCAGGTGGTTTGGTATTCCCATCTCCTGGAGTGGATTGCCATGCCCTCCTCCGGGGGATTTTACCGACCCAGACATCTCTTTTGTCTGCTGTATTGGCAGTCGAGTTCTTCACCACCAGCGCCAGCTGGGAAGCCTGTTTCTTCCCATGGTTTGTTCCTTTTGGGCTGGGGTGGTTCTTGGAGACATCTACTTCCCCATCAGTACAACAGTGACTTGGAGAATCTAGTCTGCTATCTTCCCTGCCTAAACAGAACCCACTTTAATGATTTTCCACTCTAATCGTTAGTATAAATATGATTCTGCTTGGCTTTTTGTAATGATATCTTTGAAGAAATTTGGTTTTCTCACAACTTGTTAATATTCTCAATAATCCTGTGAAATGAGGAAGTCAGTTACCTTCGTACATTGTGCAGCTGGGATGGTACTAGTATTAAAGAACACGCCTGCCAATGCAGGAGATTAAAGAAACACGGGTTCTATCCCTAGATCAGGAAGATTCCCTGAAGAAGGAAATGGCAACACACTCCAGTATTCTTGCCTGGAGAATCCCATGAGCAGAGGAGCCCAGAGGGCTGCAGTCCATGGGGTCGCAAAGAGTCGGGCACGGTTACAGCGGCTTAACACAGGGTGATATAAGGTAAATTTATTAACTTGTAAAACCTCAGTTTTCTACTCCGGAAAATGGACAAGTTCCTATCTCCTTCCCAAAGATTTGTGAATATTTACGAGGCTGTAATTTGGGAAGTGCCCAGACCCTCGCGCAGTACTGGCACAGGGCTTTATAAGCTCACCCGAAGAACAAGCGGTCCTTTTCCCTCCAGCTTCCCCTTCGGTCGCCGCGGGCAGCGGGGCGGGGAGGAGGCCGAGGGTACGGGCTGGAGGGCTGGCATCCGTCGGGCCCGCCCTGCGGAGGACCGCGCAGACCCGCCCGGGGCCTGGCGATAGCGACTGCCGACGCGGCGGGGGCGGAGCAGGCGAGTGGCGCCTCCTCCCGGCGGCGGGGGCGGAGCAGGCGAGTGGCGCCTCCTCCCGGCGGCGGGGGCGGTCCTCACGGCCGCCGCTCCGCGTCTCCGCTTTCTCCCGGCGGTCCTCGTCGCCGCGGCGTCTGGGGTGAGTTCGTGGGGCCTCCGCTCCGCCGGTGCCCGGGACGCAAGGTTTCGCGGGGAGGGCGACGGGCGCCGTGTGGGCACTGCCGGGCGGGTCGGTCCCCGGGTTGCAGCTAGGCGCGCGCGGGCCGGGCCTCGGAGGGCCGTCCTGCCTCCCCCGGGCGGCGGGGCCGGGCAGGGGGCCTGCGGAGGCCGAGCCCGGCGGGAGGCACCAGCTTAAGTGAGGCGCTCCTGCTGCTGGAGGGATGGCCAGGCGAGGTGCTGCCAGGTAGGAATCCAGGGGTCATCCCCCGAGGCCCCGCGTCACGGTTCCGCGGTCGCCACCAGCACCTCTGTCCATGCGGGGAGCATCAGCGTGAAGATGTCCCTTTCTCCTTGGAGCTCTCTTTCCCCAGGGTTTCTGCTGGGAAACCCACCCCGCTGATCCCAGCCTGTGGCCTGCAGGGAGGGGCCGGCGAGTGGTGAGGATCGACAGGATGGTAAAGTGTATCAGCTCTCCACGCTTAGTCTGGCTCTGTGTCCATACACTGTCTGTTGATCAAAGCCCATGAGGATGGGGACTGAGGAAAGGCCTTTGGGTTGGTGGTCTCGGGAGAGCAGTTACCAGTAGCGTGGGCGTGTGCCGGGTTGCATGGTGTTCAAGAGTGGGTGAACGATGAAGACGTGGAGGCGGCTGGGGCACAGCCGTTGGGTGATGAAAGGGAGCAGGAAGAACACAGTCCTTTGAAGGCTGGGGGTGGTGTTTGTTTAATTTCTAAATTTCTGTTAAAAAAGAAAAATAACATTGAGGATGCGAGAAAGTCAAGGAATCTAGGATAGAGATGACTAAGATTCAGGGTCCAGGCTGAGAAAGTGGGCTTAAAAAGAGGGGCGGAGGGCTGAACAGGGGATGGAGTGCTGGAATATCACTCTGGGGAAGGAGATAATGCTTAATAGGACCATAGTTTTCCTTTTGGAATTTTATCTTATAGAGCCAGGTTGGACTTTAAACCTTATGAAAGTGCAAAATTTTCACGTGCCTGTTTGTGCTATAGGGGAGAAAAACTTTTCTTTTTGCCCCCTTCTAGGTTCTTTGGCTAGACTGATAATTAAATTGGATTAACATACAACAAATTAACAGGAAAAAAACAAATTTAATTTCATGCTGGTGGGATCCTTTAAAAATATGAGGCTCAAAGAAGTAACCAAAGCAGGCAGCCTTTATATCTTTTAGACAAAGAAACACCACATATATGAAGAATTGATAAGACAAGGAAATTCGGGTTTGGGGTAGTAAATTAATGAAAAAGTATTAAGGTTTGTTGTACTGAGCTCTCCACCTTGTATTCTTAAAGAATACCTGATCCTGGTGCCCTCCTGGTATGGAAAAGGCACCTTTCACATGGGATATATTTCCGCTTTTAGGGGAAGAAAAAAGGGTAAAGTGTCCTTACACTGGCTGTTAAGTAACTTTAATTCAAAATAATCAGTATGTCAAAGTGGCCTATTTTGGTGTGGCCTATCTTGCTTCTCTTCAGCGTGCATTTTAAATCTGATTCAAAACATCTGTTAAAGAGCAGTATTGAACTGTTTGACTACACAATGTTGCAGGGGCCAATAAAACTAACTCTTAGTATATTTTAGGTGCCACTTGATAGAATAAGCTTTTGGTATCTTGTTTAAACTGAGCTGTTAATAATGTGTGTATTTTCCAGAAATGCGTGCAAGTCTTGAGAACTGTTTCTTTGAAGATCTTTAATTCAAAGTGGAAACATTCAAAGCAAGTCAGTGGTGGTTTTCTTCTCTCTTTTTTTAAAAAAAAGCCATCGATGAACAATGGTTTTTCAAACCCAAAATATTGATTACCTGGCCCCACCTTGGGCCTTGGAAATAATGATCTCTTGGGGCTGGAGCCTAGGAATAGGAATTTCAGAAAGAGACCACAGAGTTCTCTGGCATGGGAAGTTACTGACCCCTTCTGAAGTTTTTTAAGATTTGGGTTCATTGAGGCCTCTTTAGAACAGATTTCCTTACCAGTTACGTTAATAAATTGCTGCTGCTGCTGCTGCTGCTGCTAAGTCGCTTCAGTCGTGTCCGACTCTGCGACCCCATAGATGGTAGCCCACCAGGCTCCCCTGTCCCTGGGATTCTCCAGGCAAGAACACTGGAGTGGGTTGCCATTTCCTTCTCCAATGCATGAAAGTGAAAAGTAAAACGGAAGTTGTTCAGTCGTGTCTGTCTCTTAGTGACCCCATGAACTGCAGCCTACCAGGCTCCTCTGTCCATGGGATTTTTCAGGCAAGAGTACAGGAGTGGGGTGCCATTGCCTTCTCCGAAATTGCTGCTAAACTTGGGTAAATTATAATCCCTGTCTATGTGTTGTGTCTAAATTTTAATATATTTTAAAGGAAAACTATATAGTCATCAGAAAAAAAAAACTTTGTTTCTGATTATAACCCTATTTTTTAAAAAGTAGATTGTGAAGAAATAATATTTCTCTAATCTATTATTAAGAGACAGTCACCAGTGATTCTTTCTGGTGTTTTATATATAACAGGCATGTACACCACACATACATAGCATAATGTGGATTGTATTCTATGTACATTTTTATGTTTTTTTTTTCTCTTAGCTATCATGAGTATTTTCCTGTGTAGTTAAAATTTTAAGTGCCATTTTAAGGAAAGCATGTGTGCCCATCATGCTTGATGGCACGGACTGAGGAGCCTATTAGGTAGGTATTGTAATTAATTCAATCAGCTTCCCTGGTGGCTCAGATGGTAAAGAATTAGCCTGCAATGCTGGAGGCCCAGGTTTTATCCCTGGGTTGATAAGATTCCCTGGAAAAGGAAATGGCAGCCCACTTTAGTATTCTTGCTTGGAAAATCCCATGGATGGAGGAGCCTGGTAGGCTATAGTCCATGGGGGTGCAGAGTCGGACACAACTGAGCGACTTCACTTTCAATTTCTAGTATTCTTGCCTGGAGAATCCCATGGACAGAGGAGCCTAATGGGCGACAGTCTGTGGGGTTGCAGAGTCGGACACTACCAAGCAGTGTCTGTCTACCTGTTGTCCCTATTGCTAGCATTTTGATTCTTTGGAATTTTTGGTGGTTTTATGTAACGTTGGTTTGAGTATCATGGTTTACCTGTCTGATTATTTCTTAGAACAATTTTCTAAATGATAGAGTCAAAAGCTATTCAAATGCATTTTAAACATCTTCTTTTCACATATCTTCTTACTGCTTTGCCTCACCAGAAGGAAAATGGAATGTTTCTGAAGATCTATTGCATTACGGGTCCAATCTCTTATTAAATCGGTTCTCAAACTTTAATGCGTATAAGAATCACCTGGGGAGCTTGTTAAAAATTCATTTTCCTGAGTGCCAGGTCCAGGTGTTCTAATCCATTAGCTCTGGAGCACGGCCCAGGAATCTGCAATCTTAACATATTTCCCTCTGCGATTGATACAGGCACTCTTGAAATCACACTTAGAAAAATGTTTTTAAAATAAATGGCAAAACAGACTCAGCTTTAGGTCACTTGCCCAGCGCCATTCATGCATCTGGTAACCAGATTTGAATTAGCTTTTGTGGCTTCATAACCCTTGTTTTTTCCATTACCTCAGACCTTCTTCAGCCTCTCGTTGATGTGCTTCTAATAATGGCAGAAAGGGAACTTCAGCTGACCCCACTGTAGCATTCTCGGGGATAACTGAGCCTGACACACAAATACACAGTGAGCCTCCATTAAAATCCCCCATTGGAAATTCTTTTCTTTCATGCTGCATAACATAGACTAAATGAAACAATTTCAGTCCTTTCCCCCTTGAGTTTATTTCCTGTTTGCTGACTGTTTCATGCCAACCCTTGTAGAAGAGGGGATGTCGGACCATCAGGGCCTCTTGCCCAGGAGGCAGGGATACCGCTCTGCTGTGTTCTGTGGGATCAGGGAGGAAGTGGCACGTCAAACAACATCTCCTAGAGTCAGAAAAGAGAATACTGCTTTTGAAAAGGCAGTGGTAGAGGAGCAAAAGGTGGTGGGCATGACTAAGAGAAAGTGTCCTTTATCAGAGATAGGGTCTCTACCCTCAGAAAAGCATTGGTGTTAGTAAATCAAAGGGAGCTAGGAGGGGGGTGAGCCTTTTTCAGTTTTAAAAATCTTCCCTAAATAGAATTTTATGCTCAGTTAACTTTCCCCCTTCTTTATTAATCTTTATTTTTTCTCCTTTTATACTATGTCACATTTAGTAGTAGTTGGGGATAATTGTGTGTCCTTATGTATTTCAACTAGTGTATCCTAGAAAGTCATTCATTATTTACCAAATTTAGCACCTATTATGTGTCAGGTCAGTTTGAGGCACTAGGAATACAAAGAAATAGTGATTCTCCTTGAGAATTAAGTTAACCTTACTGCTGTATGTTGACTTGGATTATACACAGCCTTTGACTTTTTAGCTTTAGTTGTAATTAATTTTAGACTTAGAGAAAAGTTGCAAACACTGTACAGAGAATTCACTCAACTTCCCTATATTGGCCCTTTACATAACCATTGTTTAGTTATCAATACTATTAACTATAGACTTTATTTGAATTTCATCAGTTTTCCTGCCAATGAATTTTTTTCTGTTTCCATATGCTGTCAAGGGTCCTATCTTGCATTTAGTTATTTCCCCTTATCTCCTTCAGTCTAAGTAATTACTCCGTTTTGCCTTAGTCTTCATTATCTTGACCCTTTTGAAGAGTACCAGTTGTTTTGTAGAATGAAGGTATTTTGTAGAAAAGTGCTGATGAGTTATTTGGTAGAGTGCAATTCATCACTGATTCATGAGGTTGATAGGGCTTATCACTGATGATGTTATCTTTGATTACTAGTTAAGGTGATATCTGCTAGGTTTCTTCACTGTAAAGTTACTTTTTCCCTTTGTTGTTTGTTTTTTAGTCACTCAATCTTGTCTGACTTTTTGCGACCCCGTGGACTGCAGCATGCCAGGCTTCCCTGTCCTTCACTATCCCCTGGAGCTTGCTTGAACTCATGCCCATTGAGTCGGTGATGCCACCCAACCATCTCATCTTCTGTCATCCCCTTCTCCTGCCCCCAGTCTTTCTCAGCATCAGAGTCTTTTCCAATGAGTTGGCTCTTCCCATCAGGTGGCCAAAGTATTGGAACTNATGCCCATTGAGTCGGTGATGCCACCCAACCATCTCATCTTCTGTCATCCCCTTCTCCTGCCCCCAGTCTTTCTCAGCATCAGAGTCTTTTCCAATGAGTTGGCTCTTCCCATCAGGTGGCCAAAGTATTGGAACTTCAGCATCAGTCCTGCCAATGAATATTCAGGGTTGATTTCCTTTAGGATTGATTGGTTTGATCTCCTTGCACCCCAAGGTACCTTTAAGAGTCTTCTCTAGCATCGCAGTTCAAAAGCATCAGTTCTTCCGTGTTCAGCCTTGTTTATGGTCCAACTCTCACATCCGTCAATGACTACTGGAAAAACCACAGCTTTGACTATATTATTTGAGCGGAGATACTTTGAGACTATGTAAACTCTGTTTATCCTCAAATTTTTACCTACTAATTGTAGCACCAATTGGGGGATCTTGTCTGCCACAATTATTTACAGTGATGTTTGCCTAATGGTGATTCCCACCCCCACACCCCATTTCCTGCTTCTTTATTAATTGAAAGTTTATTGTAAGAAAGAGCTACCTTTTCCCGTTTATTTATTTGATCGTTTATATCAGAATGAACTAATGGATATTCATTTTATTCTGTGGGTTAAAATACAATGATATCATTATTTTCTTGCTCAGATGCTTCCAGTTTTGGCCATTAGGAGCTCAGTCTGAGTTTAAATGACCTGTACATGTAAATGGCTGTTATCATTTCTATCCTTCCCTTGCCAATAAAACAGCCAGTTACTTTACAAACAAAATGGGTTTATTCAGGAGCAGTAAAGAATTGCAATTTGGAACATGCAACTGTGTCAAACCACATGCAAGTCTGATAAATCAAAGAAAAGGAAACTCTTTTATAGAGGAGAAGGGGAAATTGGGAGGGGCTGTTATTGGGGGAAAAAAAAAGTCCACTGGACAAAACCAGGAGTTTCAAGTAGGGTGGGTTTTTATTGGCTCAGTTGTGACAGTCTCTCATTGGCTGAGGTGTTGCCAGACTAGGAGAAAAGCTTCCTCCTCCTGCTAATGGTAGTAAAGTTGCAACACTTCCTGCCAGAGTTACAAGAAGTCTGTATTGATGTGACCTATATCTCCCCTTCTGGCCTCCCAATTCCACTTCAGTTAGGTTTCTCTTCATTAATTTTTACAGAACCATTGCTTGTTTAGGGTCTGGGCAATGATCACTGAAAAACCAGGTTCAGTTCAGTCGCTCAGTCATGTCCGACTCTTTGCGACCCCATGAATTGCAGCACGCCAGGCCTCCCTGTCCATCACCAACTCCTGGAGTTCACTCAGACTCACTTCCATTAAGTCGGTGATGCCATCCAGCCATCTCATCCTCTGTCGTCCCCTTTTCCTCCTGCCCCGAGTCCTTCCCAGCATCAGAATCTTTTCCAATGAGTCAACTCTTCGCTTGAGATGGTCAAAGTACTGGAGTTTCAGCTTTAGCATCATTCCTTCCAAAGAAATCCCAGGGCTGATCTCCTTCAGAATGGACTGGTTGGATCTCCCTGCAGTCTAAGGGATTCTCAAGAGTCTTCTCCAACACCACAGTTCAAAAGCATCAAGTCTTCAGTGCTCAGCTTTCTTCACAGTCCAACTCTCACATCCATACATGACCACTGGAAAATCCATAGCCTTGACTAGATGGACCTTTGTTGGCAAAGTAATATCTCTGCTTTTCAATATGCTAAATATGGTAAAGGAAATTCCGAGGAAAGTAGGACAATATGTGTGCAAATAGTCTGCTCTGAGGAACTCCACAGGAGTAAAAGGAATAGCGAAATATTGGCCTTTCCATTGGTGCTATCCCAGAGAAGCTCAAAGGAGTAGGACCGTGTGCCTGGTGCCACATTTTGCGCACTCTAGACATCCTGTGTGTGCAGGATTACCAGATGGATTTAGAGACACTGGAATGCTGATTTTAGTGTTCTTGGCTGCTGATTGAAAACCACATCCCTCTCCCTGGGTGCATAAGTGCTTAGTGAGTATTTATGGAGTGACACTTGTTGTCTTCCCCTGGTCTCCCATGGTGCTATAAAAATGTGTGCATGTAGAGATTCTCTAAGAATGATAATGATACTTAGCATTTATGCTGATTTGCCCTTTGTTATAGCTTGTCTTCTGTGCTAGATTTTTTTTTTTTAATGGAAAATTCCAAGCCTTCAAAAAAGTAGGGTCAAAAAGAAAATGAAACTCTCAGGGACCTGTCACCTTACTCAATACTTTTCAATATTTTGCCAGTCTTGTTTAATCTGTTTCCCCATTTTCAGGGTTGGGGTGGCATATTTGAAAACGAATTGCAGACATTAAAATCTAAGGAAGGGTTGGAAATAAACTCTGAGGACAAGGACTATATCTTAATTCCTTTGGTGCCTAGCACTGTACCTGAAAATAGCAGGTGCTCAGAAAAGACTGGTTAAATTGAGAGGAGAAAGAGCAAAAGTATGAGAACATCATCATTTTGAGCTAACTCTAGGGCAGACCTAAGAAGGAAAAGGGTGGTGAGACTTGTCCTAAAATAACTTCTTTCACACTACCTGAAGTTGTTCTCTATAACTATGACCCTCCTGTCACTTTAAGATAGCCTTAATTAAAAGAGAAAACTCATTTTAGGGAGAGTTCAGGGACTCTCCTTTATTTAAATATTTTTACAGGTAACTCCAATCTGATGACATTTCCCCAAACACCAACCCAGGAATGACCTGCCCTAAAAAGGGCTTTCTTTAAAAAAATCATTAAAAAAAATTATAAAAGTAGAATATACTCATTGAAAGAAAAAAGGAAATAACAGAGAAATAGAAAATGGAATGATTCAATATGGATTTCAATATGTAATTCCAGAGATAACATCTTGGTTAGCATTCTGATAAAATCTGACTGTGAATCACATTGGTAATCAGAGTCAATAACTATTTATTTGTCTGTGAGAATGTGCTAGGTATGACGGATGCAGCACCTCATTAAATTCTTACAGCAGTGTTGTAAGTTAATTTTTTTATTATTGTTTTGTAGCTGAGGAAATGGAAATGTGGTAAGAGTATTTGCCTTCGATCACTTAGCTGATAAGCAGTCTGGGCAGATCTCTATAAGTTCCTCTACGAGCATAGCAGCTCTTAGAAAAACAATGTTCTCTAAGTTTTCCAAGATTGAGATTTTATCAAAAACGATTGCCAGTCCTAGCATTCAAGCCTCCTGCAGTTAATTCTGTGGCACAGTCTGGCTCCAGGAACCTGCAGACTTACTGTTACCTGGAGGGAAGGAAACAGACGTCCAGGAAACCATATCAAAGACAGTCCCAAAGAAAGGGACAGGAGGAGGGAGGTAGAAAGCTGCATATTTCAAGGGTTTGTGCTGGGCACACCCAGGTACCAAGAGTAGGAAAGAGACAGCGACATCATGTGAAGGCTGTGGCAGAAGCCCAGGCTCTGGAGCTGAGCACTGGGCTCACACCCCAGCTCCACCGCGTACTGTTAATAGCTGTGTGGTCTCTGGCAAGTTCCATAATCTCTAAACTTTTGTTTTCTCCTCTATAGAATGAGGAGACTAATAATTCTAAACTCACAAAGTTGAGAAATAAGTAAGTTAATAAAAGTGATTGACCTCCTAGTACATGGCACAGAATAAATGCACAAGTAAATCACTCCTCTTTTTAACGATTAATCTTCTAATGAGTTATTACTGCCTTCAGCATTTACTTGTGATGCCTTCACAAGACCCTAAGCACAGGGCATACTGTTTAATTGCTTCCTGGGTCAGATATTCTCTTTTGTGGTTTGACCCAGGAACCTAACCTCCATTTATAACATTGTGTCTAGAGAAGAATGCTTCCTAGGTTTCCCTCAAATTCACCTAGGTTAAAATTTTGGGATACTACCCTTTAGTAAGTATGAGGCTGTCTTGAGAGTTGCTAGGGTTGATTTATTTTTCACAGTAAATTACCACATCCCCACATCTCATTTAAAGAATCAAATTTGTTTTCATTTCAAAAAGATAAAAGTGTGTTATACTTTTCCAAAAATGAAAGAAAAAAAGAAAAAAAACACCCTTGGCTAATTCCATATTTCTAATAGAATCATTGCTAGCTTTTGGTTCTATTTCTTCCTAGAGTTTTCTTATTTCTATCATTTTAGTGGTAATCATATGCACAGATAGACTTTATTTTCTATTTTTCTTTTTATTACTTAGGATTTAATCATACATGTTTTTGTGTTATTTTGGCAGCGAATATAATTTGGTCTCTATTCTCTCCATTTAATTGAGGGTATGTTTGCTGTGGAGATTATCAGCATCCTGGCTTTAGCATTTTTCATACTCTTACGATGACACATTTAGAATTTGAGAAGAGACGTGGTTTTGGTGATGCAGAGAAGATGTGGGGCCTTGCCAAGTAGCTTTCATCACCTTAGTGTAGTTACCATGGTCCAGGGAGGGCCCTCAACTATGTGGCCTCAGAAACTGAATTTTTGTTAGTTACTAAGAGCACAGCTATCATGCTATCCTAGTACATGCACTTGAAGTATGAGATGAGTATGGCAATTTCATTCCTGACAGAAGTGCAGCACAGCAGAGTGGTGATTCTGGCAGCCCAGTGGTCATCCTGTAGGTCATCCCTAGTCTAGAGTCATTAATGTGTGAATAATATAACACTGCTTGGTGGGTGCTTCAGGCGGCACTAGTGGTGGAGAGCCCGCCTGCCAGTGCAGGAGATGTGAGCGATGCGGGTATGATCCCTGAGTCGGGAAGATCCCTTGGAGGAGGGCATGCCTACCCACTCCAGTGTTCTTGCCTGGAGAATCCAAAGAACGGAGGAGCCTGGCGGACTGTAGTCCATGGGGTGGCAAAGAGTTGGACGTGACTGATGCGACCGCGCATATGTGCATGCACTGTGCGTCAGGAGGTGAGCTAACACTTTTTGTATTAATGTGTTAGGTCATCCAGTCCCTCAATAACCTCTCTAGGAAGGTACAGTTTTTATCCCCATTTTACCGATAAGGAGACCAAGGCCCAGTGAAGTGATGGGTGTGAGGTTTCACACTTTCTGTCTAAACCCAAACCCCAGATCTGAAACACTGTGCTGTAGTCTGTTTTCTTGCAGATTCTTGCGTCCTGTGTTGGCATCCTTTTGTGTCCTTTGCCCTCTTCCCCACCTGTTGGGGTGTGCCCTGTACCTTATTGTGGCTATAACATTTATAACTGAAAAACCTTTGAACTTGGGGCTGTGCCAGATCAGAACCGAGGAGGCAATGATCGGCTCTCCTTTGCCTTCTCCACCTGTGTGACGTCTGGAGTGACTGACAGCTGGGACCTCCTCCTATCTCCAAAATCTCTGTTTTTCTGATCTTTAAGCTCTCACTGGAGAACTCCCATTACTGTTATAGTCAAGATTGGTTGGGGACAGGTTTTCAGTGTGTGCTAGTGAGTATTATCTCAAGTTAGGATTTCCATCTGAAACAGCATGTCTTTGTAATTATATTTCAGGGATTGTTGGAGCAGAACGCCCAAACAAAAGCAGGCATCACACAGTTGTCATCAAGTTTACAGACTGAAAGAGCTGAACTTGAAGCTTCCTGCCTGAAGTGGAGGCCGAGAGATACCTATTGCTCACATAATCAAAGACATGAATTTCAACGTGACTTTCCACCTTTCCTACAAATTCCGATTGCTGTTGCTTTTTACCTTATGCCTGACAGTGGTTGGGTGGGCCACCAGTAACTACTTTGTGGGTGCTATTCAAGAGATTCCTAAAGCAAAGGATCTCGTGGCTAGTTTGAGCAAGGGTGTCGTTTTAGGGAAGAAAGGAACTGTGACGGATGAAGCATTTGTGGAAAAAGCAAGACTTGACAATTGCCCTTCTGTGTCTCCACACCTCAGTAAGTATTTGTTTTTCCTTTTTTACAAGTAGTACATACACTTTTTATTTAAATACAACAAATGTACAGAAAAGTACAAAGAGCAGAAGTGTACATTCAAGATGCACAAAATGACCATACCTGTGGAACCAGGGCAAAAATTAAGATGCAGTCTTCTGAGAACCCCAGAAGCTCCCACGCTCCTTTCTGTCACTACCCTTACTCCAAGTTTATAACACCAGCCTTTAGGTTTGAAACTGTAGGTAATTGGAAACATAGTATGTACTCCATAGAGTACCTACGCTGTGTTCTCTTTTATGTCTGGCTTCTGTTGCTCAGCGTTACGTTTGTGAGCTGTATTCACACTGTGGACATATTATATTTATTATACGAATGTCCCCAGTTTGATCATCCAGCTGCAGAAGTCTCAGCAGGCATGTCAGTAGGCACATGTGATGAGCTGGGGGTCAGTTGCCCTACGCTCCGTGTGTCTCTCATCTTCCCGCATCAGCAGGCTAACCTGGACATATCCTCCTGGCATCCACAGAACACGGGTGGAGAAATGCCAGCGCATCGAAGCTTCCACTCATGGCACATCTGTTAGCATCCCCTTGGCCCTCAGTATGGAGTCAAGGGACAGGATAGTACTTTTTCAGTGTTGTCTTAGTTTATTTCTTAAATATGTTGTATGTGTTGTTTCTCCTCTGATGCCTTGTCTTTCACTTTAAATGAACAGTAAGTTGGTCTCAGGAAGCACATTAATTAGGAAAAACTCCACAGCAACATTCTGTCTAACCCACAGAGAGAGCTTCTATCAGACCTCTCTAGAATGTTGAAGGCCTTGTAGTTCTCCAGATGATCGTTGGAGTGTCTTTCCAGAAGGCTTTTCCTCAACTCATGTGGGCCTGGCAGATTCGTGTTTAGTCATCAGATGTGTGGTTTAGATATCTTCTCTCCCAGAAAGTTTTCTGGGACTGTCGCAGAGTTAATCTCAGGCTCCCTGTGTGCTTGCCGTTGTTTCTGTTGTTGTGTTGGTCAGTGTGTCGCCTCATGTTGGACTTTCTTTCCCAGGAGACTGTGCCATCAGGATGAAGGCAGGCTGATCCTTTCTAGCTCTGTGAAGTTCAGAGCTCCCCGCTGGTTTTCCAGAGGTGGTTTTCTGCATTCACCCACTTGGCACTCCGGGGGCCAGTCTCGGGACTCTTCAAAGGCTTCTTGCAACTTTGTTACACAAAACCAGTAGATCCTTTTCATGAGTGACGTGCAGACTCATACTGTGCTCATACTGGCATGCTGCTTCCCTTTCCAGTCATGGAAAAGCCAAAGCATTTTTCCTGATTGTTTGAGGGAAATCATTCTGCTCACAAATTACACAAGTTGAGATGGGAAAATGAGTTGTTGAAACACAGATCTGACTGCATCATGCCCCTTGTTCAAAATCCTCTCAACATACTTTAGCAACAAATACATTCATGGAAACAGATGGGCAGTGACATAATGCTGCGTATGGATCCAGAGGGTGATGCAGTAGTAGTGAATCAGGATAGACCATGAGTGATCCAGGGAGGGACAGAACTTGAGAGAATATCATGGGGGTGCTACGGGAGAATGCTAGAGCAAGTGGAACCAGGTATTCAAGATTAGGCGCATTGAAAGCTGTGACCATGAGAGAGAGCAGGGGGACTGGTTTTCATTGAACCTGTTGCTTGATGTTCTCTCAGGGGCCAGGAACTGAGACAGGGTCCAGTTAGCCCAGATGATGGGACTTATGAACAGGCTGTGTAGGAAAACATCGCAGCGGCCGTCCATCCCATCGTCTCCCAGCAGCTCTGGTAGCTTGCTTTTCCTTATAACTGCTTTTCTTACTGTTTGTTTTTAGGGCGTTACTGCCTGCTGACCCAGTCTCATGTGCAGACCCTTCTGAAAAGGGTCTTGTAGGTCACTTATTTTCTCTAAGTGGCTGGAAGCAGTCACCTGCTCTTGGCGCTATTGTCTTTCGGCCATGTCACAGACACTAGAGCCTGGTTTAAGCAGCCATGGCCCGCGTAGAGGATGGTCACACACAGCGAGGCACAGTGAGACACACCGGAAAAGCGGGCGACTGCTTTGCTCAGAAGGGGATAGTGCAGCTGCAAGCATCTTGAGATTTTATAGCCTGACCAGGATACGAGGAGTGTTAAGATGTGTGGCTCTGTTCCCTAACCAGAGCTCTGCCTCCTCCCTTACCAGTCGGTACTTCCTGTTCATTCAGAGCTGAGGGGAGGGTCAGTGGCTTCAGCTGTATCTTTAAAGCTTTGTGTGAGATTGGTTACCGTGAATGGTCTTGGGTTTCATCCAGGCAGGCTGTGTCCAGACTTGCTGAGCAAATGCCCCATTGGGGATATCTGCCTTGTGAAACGATGGGAGGGTTCTTACGGTGTTGCCCATACCTGTTATTGTTGAGTTAGGGAGGGAGGCTAGTTTCTGTTTCCTTTCACTGTTTTACCTTCAGGGAGTTAGTATAGCTCTCAAGAGCTTAGGGAAGGACTTTAGGGAAAAAGGTCTTGCCCATGAGCTTGATTCCATGGAATGCTTTTAATTTTTTTAAATTATTTTTGGCTGTTCTGTGTCTTTGTTGCTGCATGCAGGCTTTCTCTAGTTGCAGCAAGTGGGACCTACTCTCTGGTTGCAGTGTGAGGGCTTCTCGTTATGATGGCTTCTCTTGTTGCAGAACATGGACTGTAGGTGCACTGGCTTCAGTAGTTGTAGCCTACAGGCTTAGTTGCCTCTGTGGAATCTTCCTAATCTAGTCATCGAACCCCTGCATTGGCAAGTGGGCTCTTAACCACCAGACCACCAGGGAAGTCCTGGAATGCCCTTTATTTTTAGGAGACTTCACCCTCCTTTGGAATTTTTTTTAATGACAACCAAAAAGTTGGATTTATTTATTCATTCATGTGTTCATTCATTCCATGGGTGAGGCTTCCTGTTATTTTTATTTTCCCCCTTTGGAATTTTGAGAAGGAAAAGAGATTAGAGCAAATTTGAAGTTTAGTCTGCCCTTGATCTCTGCTCTTCACCAGGGTCATCAGGACAGAGTATATTTCCTAGTGCGGATGAATCATAGAACCAGAACTGGTTACTCTGCCACAGGGGACTACTTTTGTATGTCATTTGCTTTTTTTTGCTGCCAATAACCTGAGTCATAGATTCTGTGGTTATATTTCGTGACCAAAGGAGGCTTTACAATAGTGCTCATGGTGTGCCAGGCAGTGTTCAAAGTATGTGGCATGTACTAGCTCCTGAAAGCCCATCAACACATGATAAGCTTGCCCCTGTTAGTTCCTGTGTCCTGTGTTTATTGCAGAAGGCCAGACCAAGCTCATGTTCAAGCCAGATCTCACTCTGGAGGAAGTCCAGGCAAAGAACCCCAGGGTGCACAGAGGCCGGTATCGCCCTGAGGAGTGCAGGGCTTTGCAGCGGGTTGCCATCCTCATCCCTCACCGGCACAGGGAGAAGCACCTGCTGTACCTGCTGGAGCACCTTCACCCCTTCTTGCAGAGGCAGCAGCTGGACTATGGCATCTACGTCATCCACCAGGTGAGTCTCAGGGGGTGGACAAGGCCTCTGCCCTCCAGACTCCCCGCTCTTTGTGGCTCTTTTGTCTGTCTTGGGTAAAAGAGCGTCTAACCATTATTAAAGGTGAGGTCTCTTAACTCATTTGTCCTTGAAAGGAGTAAAGGAGTTTCTTGTCCCAGAGTTTGGAATAATGGGATAAGTGCTGGGAAATTTTACTGGCTCTTTAGTGAACCTCTGGAGGAAGCCTGTTTTCTTTTGTGAGCTCTTCCATGTTAGCCAATGACTGCCCTGAGATATTCCCCTGGTCTTGACCTTGCATTGCCCTCTGCGTTTGCTCTGCATTATACGGTGAGATATTGGAACCAGCCTTTATTATTGAGCTTGGCTCTTTGATGGGGATCTAGACAGAGGAGTCGACTGCTGTGTGCTAATCACCATGGAATTCTATAACTCTCTCTACCTTTCTGCCTTTAACTTTGCCACTATCTATTACATAAAGAATTATGTTTAGTTTTCACTTTTTTGATTCAGTTTTGTGACTTCCAGAAGCATGAGTTAGTAGGAACACAGTAAGTATAAGTATAGGCTGCTTTTGAAGAGTTTTGCTCTAAATGAAGCAGGTGATTTAAGATGCCTCTATTTGGTTTTAACAAATATTGAAAGAAAAATAAGACATCAACTTAAATATCTATTTTATGGCTATCTTTTCAAAATTATCCTGGGCCATCCAAGTACTTCCCCCTCAAATCCTTACAAATGCTATGAAGGCAAGTGCTCAGTTGTGTCTGACTCTTTGTGACCCCACGGACTGTAGCCCACCAATTCTGTCCCTGGAATTTTCCAAGTAAGAATACTGGAGTGGGTTGCCATTTCTTCCTCCATTGAATACAAGGAAAATAATTAACTACATGCCTAATATCAGTTATAACTGGTAACATTTGTCTTAGGAAAACTTTTGATAGATCAGAAGATGTTATTCTGTAGCGTATACATTGTAATAAACTTGGGCTTTTAGAAATTGATGTGCATATATATATATATATATATTACATTTATGCCCAATTTGTGAGGATTTGAAAAAAATTAACTATTACACTGGTTTGTCATTATTTTTGTTTTTAACACTATTAGTCATTCAGATTTCTTACTCAAGACAGCAGCTCCCAGCATATAATATTTTTATGAGTAGAAAAATATATTTGCTTTATGTTATTCTTTTCAGGGAAGTACTGTAGTGAGTTTTGTGAATTGCCTGTACTTTTGTTATGATAAACTGTTTACTGAACTGGAATCGATTCTTAAGGAAGTTGGTTCAAATAGCCATGAAAAAATTACTAGTGTAAATTTTTTTTTTAATACTATAGCTTTGATTATGTTACTGGTTGATTTATGTTCTTTTCTTATCTGGTAATGAATCCCCTTTTGTCAGGCCACTGCAAGGATTAGCATCAGCCATTAACTGTTAAAACAGGATTCTTTCACAATGATTCCATGAGACTTTTAAGTAGCTTAGGAATATTAGCAGTGAACCTCTCTATTTATAGATCAAGAGTTCTTTTCCTTTATTTTTGTGGACCTCACTGTGCGGCATGTGGGGTCTTAATTCCCTAACCAGGGATTGAACCCAACCCCCCTGCAGTGGAAGCTCAGAGTTTTAACCATCAGATCAGCAGAGAAGTCCCTAGGTTAAGATTTTTTGATCCTTTCTGGCCAGCTATATTTTGGGGGAGCTTGGTGTAGATCTGTTACATGGCGTATGATTGGGATTAGCTGAGAGTTGAACTGTGAAGCAGTGATACTACTTGTCATGACTAGTATATAAGAAAGGTTTTTTAGTTTTACATGAAATAAATAAAGGTAAGTTTAAAGGCTTTTTGAGTTTCCTTATTAGTAAAAACTTTTAAAAACTGTTTTTTTAAAAAATTGTTATAAAACACACAAAACATAAAATATACCATCTTAACCATTTTTATTGTACAGTTCAGTAGTGTTAAGTATATTCATATTATTGTGCAGCTGATCTCAACTAATCTTTTTTCCTGCAAAACTGAAACTCTAAACCCATTAAACAATAGTCTTTCATTTTAAGGTACTTTTAGTTATGGAATATAAGTATGTATGAAGCAGAAAGAAAAACACAAAGGGTCTGTTATTATTAATTCAATCTACTGTGTCAGATTTTCATGTCATGTGTATATTCTTGTGCGTTAAAGAATAATACCCACTCCTGCATGTGAAATGAAGAGGGACACAGTATGAAATCTTGTCCTAGAAGCTTTTCAAGTTGTGATTTCCATATCTACAGGCTGGAAGTAAGAAGTTTAATCGTGCCAAACTCCTGAATGTGGGCTATCTAGAAGCTCTCAAGGATGAAATTTGGGACTGTTTCATATTCCACGATGTGGACCTGGTGCCTGAGAACGATTTGAACCTTTACAGGTGTGAGGATCAGCCCAGGCATCTGGTGGTTGGCAGGAACAGCACAGGGTACAGGTAAGGTGGCCCTGCTCACGGCTGGCTGGGGTCAAGATGCTTGGCCTGTTGTCATCAAGACTGTGGAGACATGGTGTCTGGGGGTATCTGCAGAAAATGAGAAATAGGAAGAATGGTCCATGACAGCTCCTTCAAAGTTTAAAACAGGAATTAGAGAAATTAGATTTTTTTTTTCTTATTAGGAAAAAGTCCTACAAACACCTTGGCAGATCACAAAGATAAAGAGGGAGAGAACAGGAGAGGGAAAATATCTAAACATCACACATGGTGGCCAGACTTGCCTGCAGGGCCTGCCTGATGAAACTGCTCAGCGCTCCCACACTGAGTAGGGCTACAGTAACGTATCCATTTGTCTTTGACTTCTGTCTTTAGGAGGCAAAGAGAGGGAGCCTCCAGGTCAGCTTTTAGGCCTCTTTTGTGAGACTGTTATCTCTCTTTTCAGACTGTGGCATCTTTCTAGAGTCCAGGGGGAGCCTGGGAGGGGCATGTCCATCGAGTGGTCTGCCCAGGAGCTGGGACACCCAGGACAAGTCCCTTTCTCTTAAAACCACTGTGGGAAGAGCTAGGCACCATCATCTCTGCTTCCATTCCCCACCCCACCCCTTCCCTCAGGAGAGGCCTAGGTGCTTTTCAGTCCTAGTTTATTAATAAGTTCCTCTTGAAAACAGCCGAGAGGAGATAGTGAGCAGGAAGCTTTTCCAAAAGGGAAGCTACATGTTCACTTATGTGTGTGCACACTTACCTGTCAGCCTCCCCCATGCCCTTCCTGTCACATGTGCTCATATATGGGGTGCTTACTATGCTGGGGCCAGGAGACCAGTCTGAAGAAGGGAGAGTGCCTGCCCTCACAGTGCTTCCTGGTGTGTGTGGGGGGACGGGCATTGAGCGTGGAGCTGTGTCAGCTTTGCGCTTCTCTTGTGCAGATTCAACTAGGAGCGCTTGTGAATGAGGGGGAGAGTGTGGGAGTGGTGAGGCAGAGGAAGAGAAAGCTATATCATAATAAGGGAGGTTCCACCAGGGTCTACTCCAGGAAGTGAGCACAATCTCCTGACCCCTCCCTTGGTCTTGGTTTCCATGTTGTTCTTAGTATGTAGGTTTCTCACTTTGGACTCTTTTTTAAGAGTTTTCCAGGAGTAACACTGACTGCAGGGAATTTTTCCTCAGGTAAGACTGTACAGAGAGAGGAGGAGATGATTGGATGGCATCACTGACTCGATGGACATGAGTTTGAGTAAGCTCTGGGAGTTGGTGATGGATAGGGAAGCCTGGCGTGCTGCAGTCCATGGAGTCTCAAAGAGTGGGACACGACTGAGTGACTGAACTGAACTGATAGACTGTAAATCCAGTCTCTGTGTAAAGTGTGGGATATAAACAAATACCTAGAATAAACTACAGTGGGTGAGAGCACACTGTTTTTAAGAAACACCTAGTCCATGAGGTCGCTAAGGGTCGGACACAACTGAGCGACTTCACTTTCACTTTTCACTTTCATGCATTGGAGAAGGAAATGGCAACCCACTCCAGTGTTCTTGCCTGGAGAATCCCAGGGATGGGGGAGCCTGGTGGGCTGCTGTCTGTGGGGTCGCACAGAGTCGGACACTACTGAAGCAACTTAGCAGCAGCAGCAGCAGCAGGGAAGGGTTTAAAGCTGTTGTTCAGAAAAGTGGCACCTTTATCTTGTGGAATCAGTGGGAGCTTCCCAGCAGAGCTCCAGGACATGGAAGCAAGAGAGAACGTGGCACAGGTTTGGAGGAAAGGGGGGTGGCTTGTTAGTGCTGGAGAATGAATATCTGGGATGGTGGAAGGAAGAGAGGCTAGAGATGAGAGTGGGCAGGGGCCAGGTTAGACAGGCCTTATTCAGGCTGGTAAGGCATTTGGAGTTCCTGTGGAAGGTATCAGAGTGCTGTTGACACGTGGTTAGAACCGGAGAATGACAGGAGAGTTGAGCTGGCCTTTGTTGTGCGGGGTGGAGCCAGAGGATGACAGGAGAAAGCTCAGTTCAGCTGGCCTTTGGTGTGCGGGGTGGAGCCAGGCAGGAGAGGAGAAGATGAGGGCAGAGGCCCACTCCTGCCTCCAGGCTCCAGGGACAGTGGGACAAGAGGGCACGGGAAAGTCTGGAAGAGAATCCCAGGATTTTTTCTTTTGGGAAACTTGATCATTTTCTGGAGGTTTTGGTGTCTGGTCTCTGAGCCACCTCTGCGTTGAAGAAAGCAGTATATCATATCTGGGTACCTTGGTATTTTCAGAAGCATGGCAATTATCTGCTCACTTACTGGTAGTAAGATGTCACTCTCTACAATACAGAATACTGTACTTCAGACCCTTGACATGGATGATAATTTCCTGTTGCCCAGTCTTTCTAAACACTGTGGTGAGAAATTATAGTCACACAAGATTGTTCTTTTCTTTGCTTTTGGAGTATGGATACACTGGATTGTTTCAAGGACAGCCCTTTTGTTAGGATTCTAGATTTTATCTCTGCTTTAAGCTGGACCATAAGAAAATGAGCTCTTGGGCATTCCTGCTGGGAACCCATCTGGAGTATAACTTCAGTATGATGATCGTGGGTTTTATCAGATGCCACGCAGTCTGAAAACAGCCTCTTGTGAATCTTGCTGTTTTAACTCGCTATGGTAATTGGCCAAATGTTTCTTTTATAACTAGATATCTGACAGTCTTTGTCTTCCTTGAATAACCGACAGTTTTCCTAATGTAAATCAAGTGGTTGAATGTGTTTCCTCTTTTGATATGGATGCAAGAAGCTGGGAGCCAAATCTATGACCTTCTTGTAGAAGCTGAAAGAGAAATTTGCAGATCAGAGTTCTAACGTATTTCCTATTCTAATTTTCCGATCTAAGTTTTCCTCTGGTCCTGGTTTGTCATTTATATTTTCCAGTTTTGCTGTATGTGTCATGTACACGGCCTCGTCTCCTGTGGTCCAGGGAGGCTTGCATAGGTAATACAGGAGTTGTCTGCATCCCTCTTCTTGCCTTTCTTCGTTTGGGCAGAATCTCTCTAGTTGCTGACAGGTACCTTCAGTTGCAGGCAGCTAAGTGTCTGCCCCCTGCTGGTAACTGTGTGTCCTTGCACCACAGAGCTTAAATCAGCACAATATTGTCACAACTGCCCGTTGAGTACAAAGAGAAGTGCAAGAAATGTTTTCATTTTACACACATGCAGAGGGAAGAAGTTTAAATAACTTGTCTCAGCTATCTCAGTGTCTGTGAAGATAGAAACAAATCTTGTTTCTCCCCGTGATTGTGTCAGTGATAAAGATCTCTTCTAGGCCATGGGACATTTTGTTGCCAAGAATTCCTTTGATACCTTCCTGCTTTCTACAAGGACACTACTGTTATTTTATGACTGCATCTTCCCCACCCTTGAGCCTTTAAAAATAAGTAAAGCTGTCTCTGGGCCAATCAAATATTTTATGCTTTTCTAGGTAAGAAGAAAAACCAGGAGCAGTGAACAATAAACATGTAGATATTTGGCACCTAAGAGGCAACTGAGAAACTGATAATTCTTGAACCTCTCTTTCCGGCTGGTCTCCTCCTGCAGCTGAACAGGCCTCTAGGTTCTCCTCAGACAGCCTGTACTTTTCTCCCTCTCTGTTTTTCCTGATGGAGCTTGGGTCGCCAGGTGTCAGTCACTCAGTTGTGTCTGACTCTTTGTGATCCTGTGAACTGTAGCCCACCAGGCTCTTCTGTCCATGGAATTCTTTAGGCAGGAATATGGGAGTGGGTAGCCATCCCCGTTTTCAGCGGATTTTCCCAACCCAGGCATTGAACCCGGTCTCCCGCATTGCAGGCAGATTCTTTACCATCTGAGCCACCAGGGAAGCCCCTGACTACCGGAGTTCCCCCCTCTGAATCCTTCCAGGCCCACTTGCCCTGATGTTGTCGTATCCTTCCTCAGAACCCCGAGAACAGTCACCTCTCTTGTTGGACTGTCAACCGTGCGTGAGGCTGGGCCCACTTATTCCAGTGGTGAGCCAGCTGCTTTGCACCCAGTGGATAATAGTTACTTAACAGATGGCGCCAGGTCATCGGTGCTGTGCCCTCCTTGTGACCCTTGCTGGTGCTCTGCAGGTTATGTCTGAGCAGCGATTCTACTCAGGGTCCTGATGAAGCTGCTGGCCTTTAGGGGTTTAGGAATCCGTTCCCAGCCAAACAGTGTCCAGTCACAAGGCAGCAAGTCACTGTAGTCGATGTCTTGGTCAATAACACCTGTCTTCTGAGCACTTTGTTCTTTTTGTTTGTTTTAGGTCGGGGGAATATAAGTAAATCTGTTTCCATTGTGGGTTAAGCAGGGTCCACCCCATCTGTACTCAGAGCATAGAAACAAACAGCTGAGATAAACATTAACTTTTGGGACTTCATCTGTTAGATGGCAAGTGTCAACATCAGGGGTCCCTAACCGCTGGGATCTAATCCCTAATGATCTGAGGTGGAGCTGATGTAATAATAATTAGTAATAAAGTGAACAATAAATGTAATGCACTTGAATCATCCTCAAACCATCCTTCTCTCACCCCCTGCACTGTCCATGGAAAAATTGTCTTCGACGAAACTGGTCCCTGGTGCCGAAAAGATTGGGGACTGCTGGTCTACGTGGTGACTGATCTTTCCTTTTGGTTTTCCTTCTTATCTGGAAAAGCAGAAATATTTCATTGGTCCTGGAATGCTTTGAACTGACATTAATTAAAGTAAGAAACCCTCCATATATTTACATTCTCTTATTCGGTAACATCCAAGTTGTTAAGCTGCCTTCATTTGCGTTTCTAAATGGTTACCGCGTTCTAAGGGATGTCTCTGTTTCTCAGATTTGCGTTAATCCTAAATGAGTGGGACTTGCTCTCTGGCCAGTGCCTCCTTTTCCTTTTTGGTATCCCCATAGCTCCGCCCTCTTTACTCTTCTCTCTTCACTTACTGCATTGTCTTCAGGCAACTTTTGCTACTCTTGTGCCCTCAGATACCACCTCTCGACAGCTTATTTCCGAAGCTATCTCTGTAACTGCTCTTCTGTACTGAACCTGGACCCTGTATCCTTTTTCCCACTGGCAGAAGCGCCACGAGTACCTCAAATTCAGCTTATCCAAACCATAATTTGTCTCCTTCTCAAAACCTAATTATTGGTGTGTATACCCAGTTTTTGTGACAGGCGTTATCATCTACCTAGTTGCCCACGCTGGAGCCCTTGGGGTTATTAAGGTATGTCGGGTTCTCCAGGAGACAGGCTCTGAGATGGAGATTTGCTTAAAAGTGGAGGTTTGCATACAAAGTGTGTTCAGGTCCTGTCTCTTGCCCTCCACCCACTCCCTAAAAAAAGTAAAAGTGAAAAACCGTTTTGTTGTTGTTCACTCATGTTGTTCTTGTTGTTCAGTTGCTCGGTCATGTCTGACTCTCTGCAACACCATGGACTGTAGCATGCCAGGCTTCCCTGTCCTTTGCAAAATTTAATGCCTAACCTGGACCCAGCCTTAGATTTCTTCTTAACCCACAACTATTTGGCACACAGCTATGTACTGGATTTACACGTGAGATGAAGTCCGTCATCCAGGTCTGATGTTATAATGTACATGTACAGGTGCCTTGTGTAGACCTCTGCACACAACCATGAACAACCAAAGGTGGGTGACACCTTGCTTAGCGAGCCTGTCTGGACAGAGGTTGGAGGGCCAGGAGTGTGGAGAGAGGAGGCTCTGGAGCAGGAGTGGACGGGTTAGAGAGCACAGTCTTCAGAGTGTCGCTGGAATACGCCCGCCCTGCGAAGTCTGGAGCAGCTGTAGAGAACAAAAGGACTTTGTGCTAACCTTCTTACTTTCTCTCTCCTCTCTTTCAGGTTACGTTACAGTGGATATTTTGGGGGTGTTACTGCCCTAAGTCGAGAGCAATTTTTCAAGGTGAATGGATTCTCTAACAACTACTGGGGATGGGGAGGCGAAGACGATGACCTCAGACTCAGGTGAACAACAGAGACAGGTCCCCTTCACGGGGTCTGCTAGCCGTAGTTGTGTGTGGTTCCTGTGGATGCCAGGCCAGCAGGTCATGAGGCTTGAACTTGTCCTAGAAGGGTGGCAGAGGGCGGGGAGCGGGGTGAACAAGGTGGCCCAAATTGCTCTTTGCAGTTCAGAGATGACAGAGGGTGGTCCACTTCTGGCTCATGGATGTCTGCAGTCCAGGAGTGTTGATGGAGTTGTCTCTGGACTTGGCAGCAGGTCCTAGCTACTGAGATAGGGTCTCACCAGTGAACGGGAAGCCCCAGACTGGAGTGTCTGTAAAGCTACAATCCGAGGAAAGTGGCCAGAGGTCTGTTCTAAGCCTCTGCCCTCTCTCAGGCCGCAGGTGACACTGGCTGTTCCCAGGGTTGTGCACAGCAGGGGGTGCCGGCCGCACACCCTGGAGCAAACCAGGATGCCCTCTCCCACGCTCTGTGGGGGCAGCTGCTGGCATAACCCGGGGCTGCTGGCATGACCTCGGATTCTCTTGGACTCTTTCCCACTCTGGAGGATTCCCAAGGAATATGCCTGGTCTCCTCTCTCAGCCCCTTTTCCTGAACTTGGGTTTCGTGGCCAGATAGTTATGGGCATCCCTAACTCCCAGAATTAAGTAATTTTCTTCAAGAGNGACCAGGCTATTTCTATATTCCCGTGGACAGCCCTGCCGGACAACTGTACTCTACTGAATAAATAGGAATAATCCTGATGAACAACTCTTCTATATCATATTGTTTCTTTTCATTTGATCTAACTGAGGTGCTTCTATTTTAGCAAAATGTTTTCTCATATTGAATATGTGGCAATGTAAAGTATTCTTAATAAAATTTAAGGTTTTTTTCTCTCCTTAAAGATTTCATTGGTGATTGGTTTGCAGGCAGAGTCAACTTTTTGATTTGTTTTCAATAAAAGTGCTTCTAGTTAATGAGAATTAGAGGTTTTATTTCTTAATCATTAAAGGAACTCCTATACAGTGCTTTCTGAATTCTCACTTGACATTGTATTCAAAATATCTTTACAGGATTCTAGAAGAGCCACCATGTGTATGCGAAAGAGTGATTCATTTTTTACTCATCGAGTCATTCATTCATGTATGCCATAATCTGGTTAGTTTAATACATGGCACATTCTGTCCTAGTCTCTATGCAAAGTGCTGGAGTAATACACATGCATAGGGCTAGACCTGCCATCCGAGTGGCCTCTGCTAAAGCCCTTGAAATCACAGGAATGTCTAGGAAATGCAGTGACCAGATTGGTTTTATGAATACTGAGTTCTAGACAGAAATGTCTTTGAAGGGCTGAGCTTGAAGTTTAGGCCTTGCCCAGTGTCTACAGTCCTTTCCGACCCTGCCCCAGTCTCTTGTTCATCCACTCCCATGCCCTGGCTTTGCTATATATGCCTTGATTTCTCTCCATTTACCCTACTCCATCCACCTGACACCTCATTCACCGTGATGCTCAGATGAATCTTGGAATTATGCTTAATTGTTTTTCTCTTAAGTACATCTGTTTGGATTTAAAGTACACTTCAAATCCAATCAGGTATTGCTTCCTACCACCACCTTGGTCTACCATGGTCTCACTCCAGGGTTCCTACAGTCTCTGCTCGCTGGTTTCCCTGAGGCCCAAGTCCACCCTTGGCACCCTACCAGTTTTCATACTGTGCCAGAGGGGTCCTAGTAAAATGTCAGATCATTTCGCCTTCTTCTGAGCAGGAGCTCAGAACCCGCTGAAGGTTTCCCACCACCTTAAGATGAAATTCTAAGTCTTCACGATGGCCTGTGAGGTACTATAGGATACGGCCCTGCCTCTGTCTGTGGCCCCAGCCACCGCTAGCAGAAGCTGTCTCACTGCAAAGCTTGGGCTCAGGGCTCCTTAGTTGCAAGACCATTCAAAGCCCTGTACCTAATTTTGTATTCATAGTATGCAAAAACATTTAAATTGTTTTTCCAAAGGAGAGTGCTGCTGCTAAGTCACTTCAGTCGTGTTCGACTCTGTGCGACCCCATAGATGGCAGCCCAGCAGGCTCCCCCATCCCTTGGATTCTCCAGGCAAGAACACTGGAGTGGGTTGCCATTTTCTTCTCCAATGCATGAAAGTGAAAAGTGAAAGTGAAGTCGCTCAGTCGTGTCCGACTCTTAGTGACCCCATGGACTGCAGCCCACCAGGCTCCTCCGTCGATGGGATTTTCCAGGCAAGAGGACTGCAGTGGGGTGCCATTGCCTTCTCCACCAAAGGAGAATACCTCCCCGCAAATCTGAAAAGCTTTAGGCCCTAAGAAATCTACCTTCTTCACTCCTACTGTTCTTCACTTGTTCTGGCCTTGCCAAATGGATTGCCTTGAGAGCCCCCACCTTAGGGCCTCTTCACTTGCTACTTCCTTTGTTCAGAAAGGTCCTCAATTTTCTTTAATTGAGGGTCTCCTTTCCTCATTTAATTCAGAACTCTGTGCAAGTATCTTAATAAAGCCTTTCCTGACAACCAGAGAAAACTCCCCATCAATTTCTACATCTTTATCCTGCTTTATTTCTGCTCATAGCACTTACCACTACCTGGCATTGATTGTTTATTGGTTTGATAACTTGCTGGAAGCCAGCGTGAAGAATCCCGCCCGTGGCAAAGGTCATGAGGAAGGAAGCCTGACAAAACGCAAGGGCGTGGTCAGGCTTCAGGGATTCCCCCTGGAATTTCCTGAGCATCCACCCTCAAAACCAAGAGTCTGCCTGCTTTACTATGTTATGCTTTCCACCTACTATTCTGACATTAACAGGGGGCTGTGCCCCTCCCCCCACCTTTTTCTGGAAAAGGTTAATTTAGAGCTTTTAGATAAAAAATCTCCTGGGCACAATAAGAGTGTTTCAATCCAAAAACCCCTCTGATGGCTTTCTAGCCTGCCTACAGGACTCTTAACAGCTGCGCATGTGATTGTGACCTCCAGACTGCGAGAGGTACAGGAAGCTTAAAACATCCTAGGAATGTAGGAGCTTCCGAGGAGTCAAAATCATTAGAATAGGAATGATTAAAGGTTTCATTTGTTGAGCCAATACTTGCTGCTGAATTTTCATATCTTTTATTTGTAGATGTAGTTGGTATATAGAAAAAACAGGTAGTAGACCTGGTATTAGCAACATTAGATCTTTGAGTTAAGTACTTTCTTTGTTATAACCCACTGCACCTTTGTTCTACAGGAATGTAACTTTATTTAGTACTTTGAGGGTGATGCAGAGTAAAGAAAAAAACACTTCTAGGGAAAAAGAGTTTTCTGGTTGATAGACATTTATCTAGGAAGAGAGCCATAAAAATGTTAACAGGCCTCTTGGCCAGAAGATAATGTAAACCACCTGAGACCTTTTGTATATGGGAAGGTATGCAAAAAGAAAGCCTGGTCTCAATGAGGGTCAGGACTGCTGCCCCTGCATAACTCTGCATATTCCATTATTTCTTTCTGTACAACTTGGGGTATATAAGCTGATTTTGAAAATAAAGTCTTGAGTCTTGCACCGATGCTGGGCTCCCCTATGTCGTTCTTTTCTCTCCTTTTCCGGCTGAATTCCCGTCTGGAGCGGGGAGGCTCACCACGTATACTTACTTGCCCTGGCTTCTAAGATCCATGTGAAAGGGAGCCTAAGGTGGGGCACCCTTCAATATTCAAGTGGGTGCTTGTGGCCTAACGTAGATGGTGCAAACCTCTTGTCTCTAGATTTTATTGATTTTCCCTGTGAACCAAGTTATTCAGCATCTTTTTCTCCACTAACATTTCCTACTACACTATCCGTTTCTAATCTCTCTATATATCTGTAATTAAATAGTCCTTTCCCAGACTCCGACTCTGTCCCCGCTTTGAATTCCCTGGATCCACCGGGGCTGGACCCCGGCAGTAACTTGTTTGTGGTCTGTCTCCCATACTACAGTGCAAGCCCTGTGAGGGCATGGACTTCATCTTGCTCCTTACTGAATCTCTAGAACCTAGAACAATTGCCTGGCACAAAGTGGGCACCTGGTTAGGAGGAGTGGAACAGGATAGAAAGTCATAACTACGATGATGTTATTTGTGACACACTTGATGTTTCACAAACACTCTTCTATCCATCTCTCACTTGGTCCCCCTGACAATCCTGGGAGGTGGTCACTTGTCCAGTAATATGTTTAAAGGCCCACTTATGCCAGGTGCCAGGCTCCAGGCTGGGCATTCAACTGTGACAAGGCGGAAATGAGTCTTGCCCTCATGAAGCTTACAGACAAAAGTCCCAGGTTTTCACCCCTTCTCATTTAGTACCTTTCATGATGTCTTTTTCTCATTGTAGCGGTGCTTACCTTCATCTTCCTTAGTTCCATCATAATGTTCTTGAGGTGTAGTGAATCAGAATTTGCACATAGCATTTTGGGGGCAGATGAACCATGATGTAGGAATGTATGTATTTGCATCTGACATGCTATGTGACATTCTGGTGGGTTTCTATTATTACTACCCATTTGATAATGCCCCTCATTTTGTTAGCCTTTCTTTGTGAATTGCAGATCTCACAAAGCTGTTGGATTGCCTAAAAACTGGATTGTTCAGTTTTAAATGAAAATAAAAGATACATTTTTCATTTTCATCAAGAATTTCATAGAACAATGTGTTTATTAAGTGAATGAACTTTCTGGCCAGCCCAATACAATGTGGATGAGAAAAAGTCATTCACCTCTTCATTTGACCACCTAGCAAACATTTATTGATGCCTGTTTTGTGCCAGGCATTATGCTAAGTACTGAGATACAGAATTGAATGATGAATGGCCCTCAAGGAGACTAATGTAAAAACAGGCTTGCAAGCAAATATTTATTTTTCAAGGTATCAGCTTCAATAAGAGAAGTAAAGTATATGAGGTACTGGGGTGGCATACTTTGATTTGTGGAAAGGGAGTGCTATAGGAGCATTAGCAGGACCTGTCACTTGGAAAGAATGGTGGTGTGTGGGAATCTGGGAGATCACAGAAGGGAGTATCAGGAGGAAAGTGTAGATAAGAGATTTAGTCAGGGGTGAGTGAGGGAGACTGAGAAAGTAGGAGCACAGGGAGTCAGACAGAGAGGAATTTCAGAATGCGGGAATTGGGTGCGAGAGCATGATTGAATGACATGAATTTGTAGTTGTGGTGTAGCTAGTGGGTGGAGGAGGTGGTAAGGCCAAGGACTGTTAGGGAGGGTGAGACAAAAGTGTCAAAAGGAGNTTTTCCGGCTGAATTCCCGTCTGGAGCGGGGAGGCTCACCACGTATACTTACTTGCCCTGGCTTCTAAGATCCATGTGAAAGGGAGCCTAAGGTGGGGCACCCTTCAATATTCAAGTGGGTGCTTGTGGCCTAACGTAGATGGTGCAAACCTCTTGTCTCTAGATTTTATTGATTTTCCCTGTGAACCAAGTTATTCAGCATCTTTTTCTCCACTAACATTTCCTACTACACTATCCGTTTCTAATCTCTCTATATATCTGTAATTAAATAGTCCTTTCCCAGACTCCGACTCTGTCCCCGCTTTGAATTCCCTGGATCCACCGGGGCTGGACCCCGGCAGTAACTTGTTTGTGGTCTGTCTCCCATACTACAGTGCAAGCCCTGTGAGGGCATGGACTTCATCTTGCTCCTTACTGAATCTCTAGAACCTAGAACAATTGCCTGGCACAAAGTGGGCACCTGGTTAGGAGGAGTGGAACAGGATAGAAAGTCATAACTACGATGATGTTATTTGTGACACACTTGATGTTTCACAAACACTCTTCTATCCATCTCTCACTTGGTCCCCCTGACAATCCTGGGAGGTGGTCACTTGTCCAGTAATATGTTTAAAGGCCCACTTATGCCAGGTGCCAGGCTCCAGGCTGGGCATTCAACTCTGACAAGGCGGAAATGAGTCTTGCCCTCATGAAGCTTACAGACAAAAGTCCCAGGTTTTCACCCCTTCTCATTTAGTACCTTTCATGATGTCTTTTTCTCATTGTAGCGGTGCTTACCTTCATCTTCCTTAGTTCCATCATAATGTTCTTGAGGTGTAGTGAATCAGAATTTGCACATAGCATTTTGGGGGCAGATGAACCATGATGTAGGAATGTATGTATTTGCATCTGACATGCTATGTGACATTCTGGTGGGTTTCTATTATTACTACCCATTTGATAATGCCCCTCATTTTGTTAGCCTTTCTTTGTGAATTGCAGATCTCACAAAGCTGTTGGATTGCCTAAAAACTGGATTGTTCAGTTTTAAATGAAAATAAAAGATACATTTTTCATTTTCATCAAGAATTTCATAGAACAATGTGTTTATTAAGTGAATGAACTTTCTGGCCAGCCCAATACAATGTGGATGAGAAAAAGTCATTCACCTCTTCATTTGACCACCTAGCAAACATTTATTGATGCCTGTTTTGTGCCAGGCATTATGCTAAGTACTGAGATACAGAATTGAATGATGAATGGCCCTCAAGGAGACTAATGTAAAAACAGGCTTGCAAGCAAATATTTATTTTTCAAGGTATCAGCTTCAATAAGAGAAGTAAAGTATATGAGGTACTGGGGTGGCATACTTTGATTTGTGGAAAGGGAGTGCTATAGGAGCATTAGCAGGACCTGTCACTTGGAAAGAATGGTGGTGTGTGGGAATCTGGGAGATCACAGAAGGGAGTATCAGGAGGAAAGTGTAGATAAGAGATTTAGTCAGGGGTGAGTGAGGGAGACTGAGAAAGTAGGAGCACAGGGAGTCAGACAGAGAGGAATTTCAGAATGCGGGAATTGGGTGCGAGAGCATGATTGAATGACATGAATTTGTAGTTGTGGTGTAGCTAGTGGGTGGAGGAGGTGGTAAGGCCAAGGACTGTTAGGGAGGGTGAGACAAAAGTGTCAAAAGGAGTGTAGAGTTCCTTCATTACTAGAATATTCTATGTGTGAAGGAAAATGGCGTGGCTATGAAATAAACCAATTTTTTGATGGCAGACCTCCTTTTTGGTCTCTTTCAAAGACATGATCAGTGTGTATGGAATTACAGTCCAATTAAGATACATCTGCATGGGCTAGTTCCAAGGATGAAATGTTAAAAGCGTTTTATCATTCTTCAAAGTGATCATTATATTGCATATTGTGATTATAGGCAATACATTAAATTTTTTTTAGCAGTCTGAATATAATTAAAATGACCAAAACAATGTTGCTGAAAGGCTAAGTGAGAGTTTCTTTGAACAATTCTACAACATAATCTGTATCACTCC